>JAWNOV010000089.1:7202500-7635000 GCA_035045575.1 Drosophila falleni | reverse complement strand
AAAACAACAAAAGCTCTATTCCTGTCCCTTTCTTCATTCTCAGTGTCTATCTCTGTCTCTGTCTATCGCTGAGTTGCCACAGCATGCGGCATACCAGTGTGGCAGAAGCTTTAGCTACAGCGCCCACTATGGCTCCGGCTTATTTGTCGTGTGCTCGGTCGTGCGACTCCGTCAAAAACTGGTCTGCAACAACGACAACTAGGATAACTAGGACAACTAGGACAACAACGACAACGTTGTTGGATGAAGCAAGCTTTGACAGTGATAAGCCCGTTCCCTGGCCATTAATTCCGTCTGTCCATTCATCGTCAAGTCAAGCTACCTAAAGCAGTTGAGTGTCACACTTTCACCTTTACTTTTTGAAGCCCTGCATTCGAAAAGTCCAATGGGTCTATTAAGTTTGTTACAAGCGAAACAAAAACAAAGAGCGAGAAATACGAAACAAAAAACTACAAATGCAAAAATCCCTGAACATCTTCAATAAATTTTATTTATAAATACGCATTATAATTGTGCGTAGCTCCCTAAAAAACTATTTTCAAGAGCAAGTTAATAATAATTGTTTTTTCACATATTTAGTACAGGGTCTCTAACAGTCGGTTTCTACTAGATGTTTTATTTTTTGCCAACTTTGACATTTACAGCTTAATTTATATTTCTGAATAGCTATTTATGGAGGAATTGCAAAACTTTCTTTGTATTCTTTGTAAAAAAAAGTGGAGTTTCAGGATCACAGGTTATAAAAAAAATGCTTAACTCTTGGTTTCGTTCGGTATCTGATTTTATTTAAAAAATATGATAATTTAATTACATATATTAATTCACAACATAAGATGTGTAATGAAACATTTTATTAAATAAACAAAGGTTTCTTAAAAATCGAAATACAGAATAAAATAAAGCCAATACTTAAATATGCTAGCTAAAATTGATAAAAAAAATTCCAGCGTAGCTAATGAATCTTCATTCAAAAGCTGATAGTTTTATTATTTTTTATTTCGCTTAATTGATTGCAGACTCGGCTATTATTTAATGCATTTGACTATTTTTTAGTGGGCTGTATTTGTGGCTCTCCTGTCGTCATTGGTTGTCCATTGAAGCTCCGACTCCACAGTCATCGTAAATAAAGCATGTGACAAATGCCAAAAAATGTTTTTAATTCACTAAACTCTGAATGCATTTGCTTGTTTGTTTGGTTTGTTGGGTTGTTGGGCTGTTCGCTTTTGGAGTTACCTTCCGACAACATGTTTTATTTACGTTGGGTTGCAATAAATACATGATGTTGTCAACAGCACACGGCTGGGAACCTTTTACAATTGACGACCCACAATTAAGTGCATTTCAATTTGTATACTTGAAACCATTAAAATAGTTCGAAAATTGCGAATTTCCAATGAGTTTTAATTCACTTAAGTGATCTATTGTAAATATATCGATTTAAATTAACACATCTCTAATTTAAAGCAGCATATTTGTGGACAAATTTATAATTATCGCGTACAGATTTATACAAATGTTATTTAAGGTCATATATATTTTTATAAGCTACCAGTAAACTAAAATATTTATAGCAATTTTTTACACTACTAAAACTTTAGTTTCGAAATTTAAAAATGTGCTATTAAAGTCAGAAAAAAACTATATATTTTTATTATACTCGTAAATATAAGCAACAGTAACAGCAGCAACAATAACAATAACTGTAACAATAACATTGCATCTACATTTCAGGTTAATTGGAAAAGTGTTTGCCAAACAAATCTAATACATTATTCTCTTCTCTTTTCTCTTATTCTCTTTTATGTTTCTCTCTTCCTTTGGCTTCTCTTCTCACCATGGATGCTGAATAACTGAACGAAACACTCAACGAAATGCTTCATTCATTCATGCGAATATGGCAACAACCAACAAAATCAAATGCACTCAACGAACCAACACAACACAACACAAACGTCACACACACACACACACACACACACACACACACACACACACACATACATATGCACTTGGACCACATTGACTTTGCGGAAAACACGTGTTAACCATGTGGCGCGGTCATTTTGTCGTTGCCATTTGTGAAAATGTGCCATGAATCATTTAATGGCATTTTATATACAAATTTAATTGCATTTTTACTCGTACCTTCCTTGCATTTCCCCTCTATCCTTGTTGCAACTGCAACTCATTGCGTTTCGCATCGTCGAACTGAACACATCGTGCATTGATTTTCCCCTTGACCATGGTCAACACACACACACACACAAATGCGTCGGCATAAAAATGGACGGCGATGATGACGACGGCGGCGTCGATGGCATTGCACCAAATGTGAATAATTTAACACAATGGCCCCCCCGTCTACCTCATACCCCAATGTTTCTACCAACTACCGACTCCCCACTCCCGACTCCATGTTCCATTCCCCTCTCTGTCTGTTCATTCCGCAATGCTGGCCAACATTTGCTTGCTCGGCACTTTGACAATCTTTGCTATTTGCATTTGATTTGCATTGCCTGAAACGCTGCTAACGCCCACGATCACGCCCACACACACACACACTCACACACACACACATACTCCCTCTGGCAACAACTGCAACAACTACAACAACAATCTTATCCCACCCCTTGTGATCCGCCCGTGCGGTGTTCCAAATGACTGGCGCACTGCGCCGCCGCCCAATCAATTTTCGGCATGTCACTGCCAATTACACCTTTTCAATATTTGCGCCGCATACTTGCTACCTTTCTTTTTTTTGACTTTTTTTGGTTTTTTTGGTTTTTTTGGTTTTTTGGTTTTTGTTTTGGTGTGCCGTGAACTCGACTGGGAATGGGAATGGGAATGGCAATGGGAACGCTGCCTGCTCTATCCATTTGTCGCATCCAGTGGCGGAAACTACAAATCAACCAGGCAAAACGGCGACCATCGAAATGTACGCGCCCAGTTCGTACAATGACACCGTTACCGGCGAGACACTGTCCAGCGTGTCCGAGAAGAGCGAGTCCTACTCCAATGAGGGCAGTCAACCGGAATATATTGTGAGTTTACTACACACACACTCACACACACACAGACACACACAGACACACATACTCTACTCGGGTTTTTAGCTCCTCTTTTTATAGCGAAAACTATTCTTATGCCCTTTTTTTTTTGCCCCTGCCTGTTGTTGTGCATGAATATGCAATTTGTGAGCAAGAATGAGTACAATGGGCAAAAATGTCGACGCTGATGCTGTAACAAACATTTAGGCAGGCTCAAAAAAAATAAAAAAAAAAAAATAGAGAGAAAAAGAGAAAAATGAAAATGAAAAAATGTATGGGCTGTCTCAAGTTATTGCCAGGCGCTTGAAATTACAACTCAACGCCGGAACCGGGAACCGGGAGTGAAGGGAGGAGGGAGGGAGGAGCTGTTGACATCGAGGTCGCCGCGCTTGAAGGCAGCCGGAACTGTCAGGCCAGCCGGAAGCAGCAGCATGCTAAGACGTCGTGATTAATTACGCCCTGTTGATGATAATGATGAGCGCGAGACTAAACTGAGCCAGGCCAAAACCAAACTGTGCAGCAGCGATGTGGCAAGAACAAATCGTTTCAAATTATTAAAATCATTTATTATGGGCGTAATCTTGGTGTGGTAAAGCGACCACAAAAACTGCTAACGTCTGATGTTAACTGCTAACTGTAAACTGTTAACTGTATATATTACAATATATTGTTAACTTTGTTTGCATGCCTACGGGGCGTATGATAAATCAGCTCATTGCGTATACGCAATGTTGGCGATAAAGATGAAGATAAAGACAAAGGTGCACTCGCATGTCGTCGCTGTCATTGCGGCTGTCAATTGCGAGCCAATAACTTTCAACACTCCTCCCGCCTCCGTCCCAGACTCCGCCCCCGCCTCCGGACTCCGGAATTTAACGAAAACAATAGCTTAAGTGGGGAGTAATTACTCAAACACTTGTGGTGTGATTCGACATGCTTCACGGTCTCGGTCTCAGGTTGCATACTCTGATTGCTCACTCTCTCACTCTCTCTCTTTCTCTTTCTCTCTCTGTTTTTCGCAGGACGAGGCACGCAAGAAGGCTGCATCGACGTATCTTGTGGAGAGTGCTGACATGCCACCACCTAGATACCAAAAGGATGGCACACTGCCAGCATTATATCCGAATAATATGGGTAAGTCAAGCAAAGATCTGAACTTACAGATATCGCTGTCAGTTTGCTCCTCTCTCTCCCTCTCTCTCTCTCGTTCTGTCTCTCTCTGTTGTAGCATAATGAATGCTCAGAGACAAAACGAACAAGGAACAGAAAAAAGCGTAGAGCACATGAAAAAAGCATTTTAGATAATTAACTTTTGGTCAAAACAAGCTACCAAGTTCACAGTGCTCAGTGTCCAGTTCTCAGTGTTCAGTTCTCAGTTTTCAGTTCTCAGTTTTCAGTTCTCAGTTTACAGTTTAGGGTTTAGAGTTGCTGTCAGCACGTCAGCGCCTCGTTTTATTCGTGTTGGCTTCTTTTGTCAGTTGGCTGTAGTTGTTGCCTGATTTTATGCCATGATTGCAATCAAAGCTAAAAATAAAAGCGATGTAAAAACGGAAATCGGTAAAATGCGCAGCAGCACACTAAGAAACTAAGATAGAAGAGACGAAGAGACGATGCAAGAGAGAGAAGAGTGGAGGAAAATCAGCTACGCGATGGCTGAAAATTCAATTTGAGTGCAGCATCTCCATCTTAATTGTAATTGAGGAGCAAAGTTTTTGCCAGTCTTGATTTTCAATTGAGGCATGTGTGTGCATCCACTTTCAACCGCAACACACACACACACTCACACTCACACACACACTAACACAATCAATCGCAAGCTTGAACACTTGAAACCAAATCACGTGCAGTCTGCGCTAATTTAAGAGTGCGTTTCCAGCAACTCAACTAAAATTTAAGCACATCGTTTATCAAGCAGAAAATCATCAGCCAAACAAACCATATGGGAATGAAAAAATAATAATATTTCTGAACAAAAAAAAAAAATAGTAGAAGCAGAAAAAAAATAATAAACTAGACACATTTTTTGGCAAGGAAAAGAGGAAAGCGAATAAAGTGAGAGAGATAGATGAAAGAGATGAAATAACAATGGCAGTATTATAATAACATTGGGAAATTGCTGAAAGCATTGCCGATGGATGCGACAGCAACTGCATTTGAAATGCAAAGCGTAAAAATAATAAAAATACATTAGCTGTAAACTTTTGGTTCTGCCTTCTCTGCTGTCTCTACTCTCTCTCTCTCTCTGTCTCTGTCTCAATTTATCTCGTCTTTGGGCTTGTCTCTCAGCTTGTCTTGTCTTGTCTGCGCTGAAAATAAAATACAATTACCTTATGTCAACGTATTTGGCAAGTGAAGGAGCATACTTCAAAAGTAACAGCTACGAGTCCAAGACACATTTGATAGCAACGACAACTTGCCACAGATAAACGGAGAAGGAGATGGAGAAGACGGAGGCGTCTCCAGAGCGCATAATTATGTATGCGGCTATGCGGTGGCAAAAAAAAAAAATACAAAATAAAAACAACAACCCAAAAAAAATATAAAAAATAAAGAAAAACCAAATAACAACGAGAGGAAAAACACAGCACAAATTTACGAAAGTGGGAGGAGAAGAAGGTGAATGCGAATGCGAATGGGAATGGGAACAAGAACGAACGAAAAAAGATGTGAAACAAAAATCCCTCGTCGCATCAAAATTAAAATGCTTGCCGGAAGCTGAATCTCAAACAGACGCCCAAGGCTATAATTCCCCTGTGAGCAAAAACAGCACAACACATCCACACATACAAATATAGTATATATGTATGCATGTGTATACACACACATACAGTTGAAGAAGCGCGAAAATTCTTTTTGTCAGTTGTCACCACCTGCGACTGCCTCAGTTGCCTCAGTTGCGATCAAATAATAGATGATTCCATTCCATTCCATGCCACGTCAGTTGTCGTCGTCCAGCAAAGCGCATTTTTAATGAGACACTATTCAAAAATGACGCTCTCTTAATGAGCACCAAACACATGTAAATATACACACTAACACACACACACACACACACACACACACACACACACACACACACACCGAACAAACAACAACAACAACAGTGTGTGCAAATATCCGACAACTTAAAAAGAAAAAAATATAAATACCAAGTCGAATTCATATTCGAAACGAAGCATAGCCTTGACCAATTTGTCTCTTTTTAATATTTTGCAAAATACAGCTACAGTTAAGCATCAGAAATAAGTAAAATTGCTCATTAGTGTCTGTATTTACCGATTTGATGATGCGATAGTTTTTCAATACAAAATTACGTCATTTTGTCTATGTCTTATACTTGAAAAATTTGAATTAAAAGTGATGTTATATAGTTTAACCGCCTTAAAGTTAATTCTAATTAAAAATGTAAAGTTAAAGTGGCCCGTAAATTTGTAACAATCAAATTCACACCTCAAACCAAAGTCGCATAAATTTTTGTAGACTTTTGCTCAATAATTAAGTAGCTTAACCAAAAGTTGTTTATAATTGTGCTGGTTACCTAAGCGATAAGTAGCCAATTACAAGTAAGTTAGAGTTTTCGTTTTATTTTCTGTTACACGTGGAAGTGAATTTTTTACGAGGAGCAACACATTTGTTATCCCAATTGCTATAAATATGAAATGAATGTGACCGCAATTGTGTAGACCAGTGCAAGCAGTGGCAATTACACATTACTTATTATGCTATATGCACAATGATTAGAATTCTCTTTTGTTCAGGTCTGTTCTGATTTAACAACAGCACCAAGAATAATATAGTGTGCTTTTCAACACTGTTACTAGCTGATCGAAAAATCAATAATTCATGGGAAATTTCCCCTCGGTAAGGAAGGTAACCAACCTACCTTCAGAACTTTTCCCTACTGCCCCCCTGCCCCCTGTCCCCCTTTGTGTTTTGACAGTAATACACATTGTACAACATACGCATACACAATAAACGTACGCATATGCAAAGTAAACAAGCCACAAAATGAACATGAGGCACCCTCAGAACTGTGCCACAAAAGTAGCAACAGTAGCAGCAGCAGAAACAGAAACAGGAGCAACTTGAAGCTCCAAGCTCAGTTGCTCGATAGGAACGTCAGGATATAACATATGTCATGCTGTCGAATTGTCTGCCTGTGTCACCACGGCCGCAGCTTCGACTCAGCTCAACTTTCCTTAACCAAATTATTGTTGCCTACTTTTCTGCGCTCGCTTATAACATACAACGCACTATGGAGTGTTTGTTCATTTCAAGTTATTAACTTATTTCTTTGATATAAGTTAACATTTCCATACGTAAAAGCATTTGCTTTCGCCTTAAAACCATGCTATTTATTTTTACCAAAGTATCTAGTACAATAAAAAAAGTTTATACAATTAAATTATTTCATAAATAATCTATAACATGGGACCTATGCATATAATTCTCCGATTTAGATAATTTAATTTCAAGCATAATACGCCTTTTCTGCAAATCTGCAAATATTTCTTAAGAAATTCTTAATTCCAATAGAAACGGGAAATTACTCCACAGTGTCACTGTGTCATGTGTGCTTTTGAGTATGTGTATGTTGTGTGTGTGTGTGTGTGTGTGAAGGAAGAAATGTGGGTGTCTAAGTCTATTTTACAAAATTACAAATTTGTTACGTTTGTGGCTTTGACGCCTTTTCAAATGAGTTTAAGTTGAGTGGTTAAAGCGTTAGCTGAATCCTTGCCACCGATGCCACAGCTGCCACCGATGCCACCGATGCCACAGCTGCCACAATCGAGGCCATGAGCAATGTCAAGCAATTTGTCTCATCACAGGTTAGGTATCATTATTTAAATACATACAAATGGACGAGTGCTTAGTCTGATTTGCTTATCAAGGCTTATCGATAGACAAAATGAATGAAAAGAAGAGACTTGCAACCTCAGCACGTGCAACACTCGTTGACTCTCCACTCTCGATTGCCCGGCCAATGTCGTTACAAGTTGCAATTAATGGCCTCTCGTTTTATTTGATTCCAAACGTTTGCACATGAAATGAACCAGAAAGCAGCAAAATGTTGCATCTACGTGGGCGCCAACAGAATTCGAATCGATTCAACACACATCCCACATTTTTATTTTACAAGCCTCCTGTCGAATTGCTTGCATCTTGGATTCCTTCTCCTTGTTTGTTTTTGTTTTTGTTTTTTTTCTTTTTTTGGTTGCAAATGCGACTATAAATGTGTCATTTGCAGTTGTGTATTCCAAGCCATCATCCTCTTTCTGCCTTTTTTGGCTGTGGATAAAATCAATTGAGCTCCGATGGCCAACGGAAGTCTGGCCAGGCATTAAAATTGCCATAAATCTATGCAAAAATGTGAAAATAATACAATAATAACGAGAACACTCAGAAAGAGTGCGATTTTTGAATTGTTGACCTGCTGACCTCGTTGAAAACATAAAATAAATACATCAAATATGTTGAATAATAAAGTTATATTCTTACTTACCTTCTTCTCTATCTGTTGCAGTTAATGCCTGCACGCTGCCGCATCCCAGGCATAATAATGGTCATGCCGCAGCCGTTGCTGCCGCTGCTGCTGCGGCACACATGACGCGCGACGATCAGATGCTCATCAGCAAGGGCGTTTACATTCCGTCCCCCTCGCCTGCACCGCCTCCAGATGGTTCCTACTACAACATGAACAGTGAAAGATATCTATCGTATCCGCCAATGGTAAGTTGTTCCATTCCATAGATAATGTTTAGTTATGATTTTTTAACATATTTCAAATTTTTTCTATTCTTTAATTTTAATTTTACTCTCATAATTATTTTATAAACATTTCGATCTTTAAAATAATATATTTTTAATCACTGTTTACCCTCTAAATTTTTCATTTGGGACAATTGGTATTTTTCAGTATATTAAACCGATTCGAATATCGGTTTCAGTTAGGGTTTCGATTATGTTTGTATTTTGGCTTTCGGTTTTTGGTTACGAAAAATCTTTGTATATCGGGTTTAAAACGCTTCTTTGCAGGTTTGAGCTTCAAAATACAAGTATTTTGTCGGTTCATAAAAAAAAATGGTGAAAAAATGTGAAAAAACATTAATTCATATATAACCAAAAATTTTTTAATTTCAATTAATTTCGGCTTAAAAAGATGTGCATTCAAATTTATAATTAAAATAAGTTAGAAAAACGATGATTTTTCCTAAACAACATAATCGAGTTTAACGCTTGACTGAACCGAAAGAAACCGTTATACATGAATCGGTTACTAAACGGTTATTTCGGTTTGAATAATTTCGGTTTTTCGGCGTGGATATAATAAAAAAATTTTGTTTTGGTTAGGATTTCAGTTACGGTTAACAAGTTCAATCAGTTGATACCGGCTGAAGGTTACGTTTTCGATTACGATTTGAATCGTTGGAATTTTTTTCTTAAATTGAACATTTCCTTTAAAAAAATATATAATATTAAATAAACTTATTTAAAATAGTTCACTTCACTTCGATTTCTTATAAAACGCTGCAATACAAGCTAGTTTTGAATATTTCTATTAAATGTCTATTGGATATCGATTTATTGCTTACAATTTGCGTCTTAAGTCTTCTATCAGAGCCATTTGCCTTTCCGGCTTATATTTCCCATGTGGTAGTTGTAAAAGTGCTTTCAGTAACATGGAGCATATTTAAAAAAAATACAGCTTTTTTTAAGATTCCTTTAGATAAGCTGCTGCTGTCATCTACAGCTTTATGTTAATTGGCCTGACATACTTTGATCCTCAATACTCGTATGATGGCACTCTAATCAGCTGCAGCTGCTTGTGAATAGACTGCTTCGCCCAGTTGGATGTCCTCGCTTATGGCTAGTCACGGCCAAGGATTAGTTCGTGCAATTAGTTGGATGCCAGGCACAGACGGCAGATAGTAGATGGTGGATGCTAGATGGTGGATGGTAGATGGTAGATGGTAGTTGGTAAATGGCAGTTGGCAGCTCCTGCAAATCCTTCTTCATTTGCATCGCATTTAAAGCGAAATGAGCCGAGGGAATCTATATATACATATACCCGATACATATACATATACATGTATATGCTTGATCAGGACAGCAACTAACTGCCATGTGGCATCTGCCAGGCTGCCTGGTTGCCTGGATGCTTGGATGCCTGGTTGCCAGTTAACTGGGTTCGACTTTTATAATCCGCGTGCCGCATGCAACGCTGTAAAGACAAATGACAAACTCAAAAGCATTAAGCTGCAAGCCCGTAGTAGTCAGAGGATAAGGATGAGGACAAGGATGAGGATGAAGGGAGAACATGGAGGATGGAGCAGATTGAAGAATGAGATGCTGAGGAAAACTGTGAAACTGTGGATCTCCTCATCTGCTGCTGTTGCTGCAGTTGCTTTGTTGTCATTGTTGTTGTTTGCTGTTGCTGCTGTCGCTGTCGTTGTCGTTGTTTGTACTTGGCGAAAGTAAACATTATTTTCTCAAGACAACAATTTAATATTACACATACGCAGCGTATACGCGATGGCAGCAGCAGCATGGACGAGGACGAGGACGTTTATGACGACAGCAGCCATATCGTAGCTCACATTTATCCCAAGTGCCGCACACACTCTCTCTCTCACTCTTTCTCTGTCTCTCTTTATCTTTCTTTGGCTCTGTATCTCTTTCTCTCGTTTTATGGGACGCCACGCTACATAGCACACAACAAAGTTTTGCTCCGCATCACTCATAAAGAGTAGCTGCTGTTCCTGTTCCTGCTCCATCTCCTTCTCCATCTCCATCTCCATCTCCTTCATCTTCTGATCCATCTGCTTCTTGCCATCCTCCTCCTGTTTATCGCTCGATCCTGTTCGCTTGGGCGTGTCGCCGTGATTTTGATTTCAAATATGTATGTTTGCCGCCACACATATTTGCGCTCATTTGTTGCTTTTAGCAGATTCGTGGCATGCCACATGTGTATAACATAACACACTGACCTGACCAACGTGCCAGAAAGCATCGCATCGCATCGCATTTCCTTTCCGTTCGTTTCATTTCGTGTCGCATTGCAAACCCAATATAAATTCCACAAATTCACAATAAACATGAGAAAATCAATTTTCGAAATTTATTACCCTCGTTCCCTGATATTAGGTGTGTGTGTGTGTGTGCGTATGTGTGTGTGTGTGCGTGTGTGACGGTTATGTATTCCTCTTTTTTTTATCACTTCTGGCTCATGCGACTGACTGCCTGTTAAAGGGGTGCAAATGTGACAAGTTAAGACGACACTCAATGCGGTTGACACCGCCCTATTTATACCCTTACCCCCTCCGCTCCATTGCTCCTCTGTTAGTCTTTTCTGTCGTCCCTAACGTTGCTTGTCAGCTGACATTTTATGGCGCTGCCAGTCCAATAATTGTATAAATTAGATGCGAATGAAATGCAGTTAGTAGACAGTCGCTTGCAGATCCCTAAAGGACAGCCCCTAGAGGGGACACACCCGACACACCCAGGATCCTTCCTAATGGCAACTAATGTAATAATATTTATGCTAGCTGCTGACCATTTTTATGGGCTTTATGCGATTTGGCCAGTTACTCAATTCCACTGAGTTTGTTTACTCGCTTTTTCTCACTCTCTGTCTCTCTCTCTCTCTCTGTGTTTGTATGTGTGTGTGTGTGTGTTGGATGATAGAGTGACACTGACAGTGGTGCTATCAGTGGCTCCATCTATTTGAGGACAGCTACTTGACCACTTTGGACTCTGACTGCTGCTCTGCTGCGCCATTGCACATGTTAGTCATTCCACATGGGGCACAAACCTTTTGTTTGCGGTTTTTAGTCAACGAGGGAGAAAAATTCAATTTCGATTTAGTTGGCCAACAATGGCATTGTGTGTGCGTATATAATAAATATATATATCTATATATATATATATATATATATATGTGTGTGTGTGTGTGTGTCCCTGCGCTCCTTTGGAAAAGGCTCGCTTTTCTCGTTCACATAAGAAATGTTTTGTGGAGCCAAATTGAATTATTTGATAAACATCATTAGAAAAATTACAAAATATATAGCGAGCACTCAGCACGCGGCAACAAATCAGACAGAGAGAGAGAGAGAGAGCGAGAGAGACATAGAGACAGAAAGAGAGACATGTTGGGTTCTTGTATCAGCTGCGGTTTTTTAGCTGAAACATTTGCCCAGACCTAAATTACTTTCTGGTGCACAGATGTCTGGTCTCTGGTCTCTGGTCGACATCCGACAAAACCGAATGAATAAAAACAATTTATAACAGTAAATCAAATTAAATTTCAATCGAAATGCTTCACAAAAAACAAAAAGATTCATTTAACAACCGTTTTTAGTTGATCTGCAACCGAACAAAGCCCAAATCGAGACTGGCCAAAAAAATGTGGTTACTTGTGTGCAGTCTCTCTCTCTTTTCCTGCTCTTTCTTCTGGTGGCACACACGGCGCATACGTAATTGAGTGCACTGCAGTCTCTATCTACACTTGTCGGTTACAGGGTATAACAAATTGTGGCCCAACATTTAACTATTTAAGCGGCAATTTGTATTTTATTGCCAATTGCGTTCTCTATGCCCGTTTGACATCAACAAAATATAATAAAATGAAAAACTTTCTTTGCCCTCTTTCCCGCAGAATTGCATCTGATAAGCTGAATGTTGTTGGCCCAGTTAGATATACTATATATGCAGAATGTTCACAACTAGACTTCGTTGTGGTATGGCATCTACACCGAGAAAAATTACGACTTAAATCTCACTTTGATTCAAATATTTGCCACCAGTTTTTACTCAATTGCCATACTTATTTAAATAAATAACGTTATATTTTAAGTTGATATAAAAATTAATATGAATCATATTTTGTTAACAAACAATTTTCTATATTTTTTTAATATAAATAATTAAATCTTCAATTTGCCCTTACTTTATTTATAATAGCTTTGTCATTTAAGTATATTTTTAGTTAAATCAAAGTTGTTTATGATGTTTGAAAGTTAATACACAAATACTTTAACAAGTAACTAATCTTTTTTGAGCAGTGTACGAGTAACCCGGCCACGTGCAGCATGTGCAGAGAGTGTCGTCATCCAACTTAACTCTGGCTCACTTTGTTAGCGAGTTTTGCACAGTTTGAAATTCAATTAGTTTTTGTGCGGGCTTCGGGCTTCGGGCTTCTGGCTTTGGCCACTTGACATTGTCTCTCACTGTCTCACTGTCTAACTGGCTGCCTGACTAGAGTGTCAAAGACAACAGTTCGAAAGTCAGAGACAGAAGAGTACCATCATTTCATCAAGCGGTATATTGCGCATACGCACTGTGAGCGATGCGATGTTTAACGCTGCTGCAGTGTTTAAAATTCAAGGGCCAACGCAGCTGATGTCGATTAAATAAATAACCGAATACACTCGAAACACACTCCATAATTTAATTTTCTAGCAGTCTCCCAAAAACAAGTCAAATTCAAAGTCGCAGTCGCAGTCGGAGGCGTCCAGGCGCCGCTTCGACGGATTTAATGTCTAAAGTTTGACGGCTGTAAATGTGGCAGGGCCATAGAGTCCTTGAGTCCTTGAGTCCATGAGTCCTTTGGGTGGTCATACATTTGATATTCTATTTACGCAAAATGAACTCCTTGCCGCATTACAACTTTAACAATAACGACAATAATGAGCCACCACCACGTGGACAGCACAGAATTAGCGGCAACTCGGCAACTCGGCACAACTTGGGCAACACGCGAGTTCCCTTTACCAACCCTCACCGTCCCCTCTCATATACACAACACAACAAGGACCTTCAAGTGGCAGTCGCAGGTTCAAAGTTTTTTGAAACGAACCCCTTTTAAGCACACACACACAACACACACACACACACACACATACACAACGATACCGATTCGCTTTTTGGCTCTCGAGTGCAACAAATTGTTGTGCCCCTCGCATTCCGTGTACTTCCCCCATGCTGTCGTGGCAAACTCAACTCGAAGTTTTCGTTAAAGACAATTTAACTTTGTAAACTGATACAAAATGTCCGCCTTGGTATACTTAAGTCCTTTTATCCTAAACTACCAAGCCCAGGCCTCCTCTGTCTTTCTTGTTAATCAGTGCCAGGCAAGCGGGTGTCTCCTCCAACTCTTTCTACTTCTACTTCTACTTCTAATCCTACTCCTACTCCGACTCTTACTCCTACTCCTTTTTTCCCACGCTAATGTTGTGTCCTTGCTGCTGCCTTAACGGGTTAAGTTCCACTTGAGTTAGTTGGCTATGCAACGTGTCTCTTTAATTTTCCTTATCTTTATCACAAATTTAATTTTTTAATAAACTTAAAAAAAATATAAAAGACAAGTATGAAAAATCGATGCAATGTTGGGTTTATTTTCAATATTCCAATTAGTCAAGGCGCAACTTGCCGATCAACTTGCAGTTTTTCTTTGCAATCCAAAAACTAAAAAGTTGCAAGACCGTGTTGTGTGTATGTGTGTGTGTGTGTGTGTGTGTGTGTGTGTGTGTGTGTGTGTGTGTGTGTGTGAAGGGGCGTGGCGTTAAACTTTTGGTCTAACTGCTGAAAATACTTTTGCGCGAACTTTACGCCTGCATGCGAAACAATTTTCAAACTGACACAAAGTGTCATGTCAATTGAAGTAGAAGATAATATTTCCAGCTAAAAGAAAACTGCAGCAAACAAGCAACAACAACAACAGCAACAACAACTACAAGAACAGAAACAGCAGCAAGAACAACTGAGAAATTTGTAGCAGATTTTTAACAACTCACAATTCGCATTTCGCAATTCTCAACTTGTCCGTAACTTTTCATGTACATACCTCGTACCTCACACATTCAAACATTTCATACCCAACAACAGCAACAACAACACTTCCAACACTTCCAACAAAAATTTGCTAAAAATTCGTTTGCAATTTTCGGTCAAACATTTCGAACTGAATTTAGTCTTTTTAATTAGCACATTGTTAGTCCAAGGACCCGCATCCTTTCGAGTCCTTCAGAAACATGCAAACATGAAATTCTCAATGAAATCATATTGTGTTTGGCTTACAGTAAGTTTTGTATGTTTTGTTATGCCTGTATATACTGGATTGGGCAGAAGAAAAAGTATTAAAGTATGTTTTACTTTCACAGGCAGCATATGAATATACATATCTGAATAATACAAATTAGCTTAAGACGAAGCTCAAAAACAAGCATCAAAACAGCAAACAAGTATGCCAAAAGTGCGCGACTACGAGCTACCCTACATTTCCTTAGTAGCAAAACTTTAGGAACTAATTAAAAAAATTTCTGAAAAGCGTTTGTTTTCTAATTCCTAAACTATATTCTAAGAAGAAAATCTACGAGCAGGTGTATAATAAAAATAATTAATGTTTCACTTTCTTTCTTTATATAATATTAAAGTGACTAACTTAAGTTTTAACATAACATATCAAAAGTAAATTCAACACTTAAGACTTAATTCCAAATCTAAAAAGAAATTTCGTAACTATTTATATGGAAACTTCTCAACCACCAATGCAAATTAAAGTCGTAAATATTAATATTTATTTGCTGAGCTGTCAGTCCAAAAGTGACACAAGAACATTTTCATGGTTACATTGAAATTTTCCCAATATAAAATAAAATAGTTTAATTCTTTCAAACATAATATACCCCTCATACAACCTTCTAACAGTTCCAGGGTATAGAAAGTTGCACATCACTTGGGGTTGACTTGTTGCCATCTTGACTTTGTTCAGGGTGCACAAAATTTCATATCTATGACGACAGTTAAATGAGAAAACTTTTGTATTCAGCCGCTGAGCCGTTGAGCCGACGAGCTGCAGATGCAGATGCAACTATTTCAGGAGTTGGGTGAAATTCCTTTCGCCTCTAGCTAAAGAGGTTACTCGAGAACCCAGTCAACTATGAAAACAAAGACAGCAATTATACTCTATATTTATTCTAATGATTCCCTGAACAAGTTTGGACGTTTGAAAAGTAATATTAAGAACGCCAAGATACGAGTATGGAAAAATTTAAAAAATCTTACGATTTTTCATTAAATATATTTGTGATTTAAATTTTAGACATACATTAAACATCTTTCCAATTACTTAAAATTATCCAGAATCAAGAAGTGTGTACTTATAAATATTGTGTATCGTCTCGTTTGTAAATCTAAAAATATATATCTCTTCTAACATTTATGTAATAGATTTAGCTCTGATTACTTTTCTTATTCATTATTTCTAACTTTAAATTGTATTATTAGCTGTATTTCTTTATTTAAATTTTTTTGAAATTAACTAACTGTCTCACACACTATTTCTGTCTTTGTCTCTTTGCAGGAATACCCGGCAGCACTTGATTTCAGTGGACCTCCTTTGGCGCTGACACATATGCAGCCGATGCCCATAACGGTAACTTCGCAGGCAGCGCTGCTTGCGTCAAACGGTGGCGCCACAATTGTTGGCAATGGCAGCGCCATTGGCGGGTCTGGTACCTTAAGGCGTGGCATATTGCGAGGCGTTGTGGGCGTGCCACCGCCGGATGTTACACACCACACCTCAGCCGGCGGCAGTCCGATGCAAATGTTGCATGATCTGCATCCGGTGAATCTGAGTGCCACAACGCTGACCACGAGCACAACGCTTAACGGTAGCATGACGACGGCGCTGCCACTTGGCACTGCAACGCTGCCCCGCCAACCACACAGCATACTCAAGGATCCCAATCGTAATAAACAGCAGCAGCAACAACAACAACAACAACAGCAGTTGCAGCAACAACAACAGCTGCTGAATGCCAGTCTGGTGGGCGTGCCAGTGTCAGCGCCCATTGGCAGCCTGCAGATCCTGAATCTGCCACCGACGAGTGTTGCCGGACTGGGCAACAATTTGCTAATGACAACTAGCGCCACCTATGACCCAGCGTCCCTCAGTAGCTTCAACTCAAGTGGCGGACCCGGCGGTCTGCCAGTGGCCTACACAGATGCCGATGGACATCTCGTATAGCTGTAGGCTGAGACTGGGGACGGCAGCACTGAGCAGCCCCGGTACTAAAAACCAAATAGAGATAGGGATATAGAGATAGAGAGATAGAGATAGAGAGGGAGGAGAGTAGGGTGAAAGTGGGGGCAACATAACTAACTGAATGTTAAGCCAACATGCTAACTACTTGCAACAACAACATACATACTTACATACAGTATGTCAAGTAACTGTTTTGACATATAAAACATATGCTCCTCTTTTAATTAATCTTTTATCACAAATTTTTATTTAACATTAGCAAATCAGATTATTTGAAAACTATCACTTACTCAGAATATTCAAATTGGAATAAAATAAAAGAAAGTTTCCGTCGTTAATGATTCATACTAATGTTTAATAATACAAGTAAAGAAAATTCAAAAATCCTACCATGCATTGATCTTAACTATTTTCTAAGGTAAATAACAAGTATTTTTTCTATGTCAAAACAACTACTTGACCTACTGTACATACATACATATATCTAAATGTACTCTCGGCTGTAGAGTTTAGGAGATTTCTCTTCTTCAGCCTGTGTCTCCAGTTCCTGGACGTGTAACAACAACAACAATCACAACAACAACTACAACAAGGACAAATGTCCATTACCTTATTCAAATCAGCTACTGAATTAGTTTATGTAAATTTTTAAAACGGAACTCACCCCTCCCCTTACAGCACCTTACAGCACACACCTCATCCCTTTGTCATGTCCAAAGTCACAAAAACATTGGACTGTTTATTTAGATAAAGAACGCAACGATCTCATTGCTTGGCCATTGCCTGAAGCTTTACTTGGCTCGAATTGGCTCAAACTGGCTCGAACTGGCTTGGCTGACCAGTCGCATTTGGCCTTTTGCTAATTAGCTTCGTTGGCAGCAATAACAACAGTCATAACAACAACTTTGAGCAGTCCACAGCTGAGCGACGGGGAAAGGGGCAAGGGGAAAGTTGAGAGAAAGGCGGAAGCTGGTCAAAAATTTTGAAATTAGTTCAGTTGGAACGAAAAGCTGAAACGGCGCACAGCTCTCAGTTTGACAGCTCCCTGGGGCGTGCTCAGGCCTCAAGTCGCTGGGCACGTGATTGCGCTGGGCGCAAGGGGCGTGGCAAGAACAACAACAACAACAACAGCAACAACAACAGTAACAGCAACGACAATGAACAGTTAACTCCGAAGTTACGTTACTCTTGCAGACCACGGTAAATTTAAAATATGTTTAAATTTTCAACTAACTTCACAGCAGTCCGAATATTACTAGTAACTAGTTAAATATTACAATTTTATTTAAACACTTTAATTGTGATTTTGTTTGGGATATTTTAAACTTAAAAAACAAATAGAAGAACATACAATTTTATGCCGCGATTTCAATCTGTCAGCTTCCGTAATATATGATAAAACAGTCAGAATTTTACTATTATAATTTAAAACATTAAAATTTTATTTATACACATTAATTGTGATTCTGTTAGGGATAATTTATACTGAACATACAATTTTATGCCGACATTTTAATTCGTCAGTTTCCTTAATATATGCAAACTTAAATTGTTTTTAGTAAAATGACGTTTGAAAATTTAAATAATTTATTTTCAAAAAAAAAAAAAAAAAGAAGCATTTCTTGAACTTGTCTATTTAACTTAATTTAAAATACATTTTGCTAATTTAGAACACGAACATAATAATAATTTTTAAGCGTAAAATTTGCATATGTCAATTCTTATAATTTTTTTTTTGTTGAAACAATTAATTGAGTTACTGTATGTTCTTTTCTGCACATTTTGCTTTTTTTATGCTTTACACAAATCTTGAAAAAATTATAATACTCTCTGCAAGAGTATTTTATTCGTAATAAAAATAAAAATAATACAAGTTGGAGCAGTTGACAGGAGCAGCAGCAACGATTAGTTTGCCCCACTGTTGCTATGCCTGAAAGTTAGTGCTGCCTTCATATTGAGAGGCGTCTCAGCTCGCAACTCGCAACTCGCAGCTTCCTCCGAGCATAACCAATACAAACAAACGAAATTTGTTTCTCAAGCGCATTTGTTGCTTGACGCCCGCCCCCGCCCACAACTGTCACGCCCCCCTTTCATTGTCCTGGCACATTATCTGCAGCTAGCCGAAAAAAAAGGAAGAAGGAATATTCAAAAGGGGACAATTCCGCATTTGGATTGCGGATTGCGATCTATGTGGCAGGACTCATTGGAGCCGGTCTTAAGTGCTTGCCACACATTTGTTGCTGTTGTTGCTTTTGTTACTGCTGCTGCTGCTGCTGCTCGGCGTTGCAGCTCAGCGAGCGTGACATGCTCATCTTGGGTACGCCATTAACTTCTGTTGCTGGCCGCGCTGGAGCACATCATGACAATTCTATTATGTAGTACCATCAATGCCGAGCAATTTAAAACACACGCTGTCACCGCTATACCAACCCCCTCCCTTTCCCCCTCCTTCTCCCCCTTTTCCCCCCTCTCGACTTGTCTTGTTTCTGGTGTCATTCTGTACAAGTACCAAGGGCAAAAGTAGACAAATTCAAGGCGTCAACTTATATGTGAATACATGTGTGAGTGTTAGTATGAATGCATATGTATGTGTGTGTGTGTGTTTGTGTGTGTGTGTGTGTGTGTGTGTGTTTGAGTGTGTTAATTAATATTCATCGTGCTGTAATTACCAAGTCGAGGCGGGCGTTGCCTTGGTAGCACACTTGCTCTTTCTTTCTTTCTTTCTCCTTCTCTCTGCTTCCCTCTCTTTCGAACTGTTTCCTATGCAGTTGCAGCATCTTCAAAGCATCTATGCAATTTTATATAAATGTTTCGCTCAATATATTTTTCTCTTGTCGTATCTCCTGTTCAAATTATGCTCTTTAGTCATAGTAATTAAAAATGAAAGTGCATAAATTATTTGGAATAAACGCAGTCATAGATAAAGACAAAGATGCAGTCAAGATGAAGATAAGGACAAAGTCAATGTTGACACACACACACACACACACAGGCAGACAGTTGCATTTATCAATTGAAAAGGCCTTGCTGCAGGTCCTTGCAACAGGACTTCTCACACCCGCACATTGTCACGCCCTGTACTTGGCTTTTGTCTGTGGTCTCGCTTCACTCTTCGGCTCTTTTGGGCTTTCACAGGGATTTCCGCTATTGAATAATTGTGATTGCTGTTCAGAGATAAAAGTTAAATGAGCAGGAAAATAAGGAAAATTATACAATGAGGCTTAATGCCACAAGAGGCAAGTCTGCATACGTATGTGTGTACATATGTATGTATGTGCGAAATCTTTATTGAAACTTACTGCAAATTGATTACAGTGGTTGCCCGCAAATTGATGCCACCATCAAATGGTCTATTTCAGCAATTTAAAACTTCTATCTTTCTTTCTTTTCCAACTCTTGAATTATATTACATCTTCCAAATCGGCCAAATAGTTGATTAGTCATTTAAATTTCTAACTGAGTCAGAAAAGTCAACTTTTTTATATTTATTTCTTAATGAAAACTTTGTTATAACTTCCTAATGTTTTTATAGTACATCATTCTTTTGAAGACTTTCAATTCCTATAAAAAGATTGATAATTTCATTATGAAATTAACTTTTAGGCTTTAAAAAAATTAAACTAGACCTTGGAACATACTTTTTTTATATTCAGCCACCACTGTAATGCGAAGTACCTTTAATTTCCGACACTAAAAAAATGAACAGCTTTTTACTCTATATAATCATGGATGTGAGAAAGAGAGAAGTGAGAGTAAATGGGAAATGGGAGAAAGTATCTTTAAAGTTGGAAACCATTTAAGATTTTTCAGTTTACTTTAAGAAAGTTAACACTGTTGTATTACACGTCTGAGATGGACACATAGATAAATATTAACATACTTATGTAAAGCTTATACCCACATAGTGCTGCCAATATCGCATTAAGAGCATTTAAACTAAATTGTAGGCGTAAGTAGCTAAGCGAACTAATTAAACGAAAAGTCTAGAATAGTTGAGAGAAATAAATCAATATAACATTAATACGCTGGGGAGAAGAATAAGAGAAAGAAAAAGTCGGTGTAATGCATATTAAGACCTACTCAATCAATATGCCAAATTTAATTTGTACAATAAAAAGGTAAACTTGTAAAACTAAGAACGAATTAAATAACGAGTATGTAAAAGGACAAATGCAGGTATATATAGAAAAGAGACAGTCATAACAGAAATAACAGTTTAAGCAAAATTTAAAACGATAACGAAAAAAATATAGAAAATAGTTACAAAAGTAGTTTAAATTTCGCATCTCGTAATTGTAGAACAATAGTCTACATACATATGTATATGTAAGTGATAAAGTAAAATGTGACACTTGTCACGCCCCTTTTGTCCCCCAAATGAGTGTACTAGTTCATAGGCTATTAATGAGTATACTCCCAAAATATTGAATCATTCATTCAAAGCTAAAGTCTAGTAAAGTTTGTCCACGCATAAAAATTCCTAATACTCGTATCTTGCTGTTTTTAATTGCACTTTATGAATATATGAATAACTCGATTATGAATTCGAATGTGAATGTAAAACAAATAGATTTTTATACAAAACTTAAATGTCTTCCCCGCATTATGGAAAATACTTTTTTGTTGTTGGGTATTTATTGTGAAACAAATCGTGTTTTTATTAAAAATTTAGTTTATCATTTTAATCGTTTCTCAATGGAAACAATAAAAATGTATGTATGTACAAGTATGTATTTATTTAGTTTGTAATGCATAACATATGATATGGGGGAAATTAAATAAGACTAAACATTTATTATTATGTTACATTATTAAATTAATTTAAGTTAATGTATTATAATTAAGCATACACAAATACATATAGATAATATTTAGAGATATGTATAGTTAAAGCATGGCCAAAGAGATTTGTTAACAAAGAAATTAATTATTTACAATTCATTCTCAATTGCCTTGTATTATTTGTATCTGTTTATTGGCCGCCTATCATGAAATTAAATTTAAATAATTATCTTGTTAATAATTAAAATATGAATACGAGTATGTTAAACCGACAGACAAGACTTGAATACTCTGAATATATACATAGGTTAAAAGGTAATTCAATCCATTGCAACGTAACTAGAATACAACAACAGGTATAGCATACATATATACATAACAAACATACATACATACATACATGCGTACATATGTAAAAAAATAAATAAATAACCAGCTATTGTGAATGTTTTTATGATGATTCAGTGAGGATATAAACTAAATATAAATGCATTATTAACTGCTAAACGGTGTACAGAAGCATAAGATAACTGCGAAACAATAAGCCACAGAAAAATATAAGAAATAAAATAAATTAAACTGTAAGTTTATTTGCTAAAAAAAACTGAAACAGAACGCATACATAGTTAAAAATTAAAAAAAAAAACGCATATGCTGCAGTCGAAAAATTGTATAAATTAATTTGAAGGAATGGGAATGATGCATATGAAACTAATTGCATTTTTAAGAAATCTGTTAATATATGAATAAAAAATAAAAGCATAAAAAATAAAATATAAAAAACCCAAATCAATATTTAATGGTAATTGGTGATTTCTTGCCCTTAAAAGGGCCAAGTGACTGACATAAAATGGAAAGATTACGACAAAAGACAATTTAATGGCAAAACTTTCGAATCAATTTTCATTGAGGGAGAGCGAGGAGCTGTGAAATGAAGAACTACACAAGCTGCGAAACAACGAGCTAAAGAGAATGCTTCACTAGACACATTTTGAGTTTCCCAAACAGCCAAAGCCAAACCAAGACGTCGACGTTGAGAGATTGCCGAGGGTGGAGCTAAAGCTTGGAGCTTGGAGGCTGAAGTCTGAAGTCGGGGTTGGTTTTGATGTAGGTACGCGTAGGCGACGCCCAAGAAAATATCCACTATCCGTCTTACTTGGTGTGCAGGAGAAAAAAAAATTGAATTCCTTGTAAAACTTACGAGCTGGCATTAATTTAACAGCTCCACGGCCTGCTACTGTTGCTGTTGCTGCTGACCTGCGAGTAACACTCGAGATTGCGTATACGGCCCATTGGACATGTGATGTGTGTGCTGCGTACTCGACTCGACTCGACTCTACTCGAATTGGCCACTCGGCCCATTATTTTTACCCTCACTAACTTTATGAGGCCCATTCGATGTTTCGTCCAAATCGCAGCTCGTATTTCATTTAAATTGAACTTAATTAGTTCCGCCAAATAGTCAAATAAAGCACATGCCTATTACTGCTATATACGTGTATACGAGTAGAAAGACGTATGACTTGAACTCTGTGAATTATTTGTCTACCACGTGCTGCCTGAAGATCTGTTGCTGATGGATTTTCAATTAAGAGCTGCGAGTGAATCTTGGCAGACTTTCAGCAGAGTTGTTCACTTACGCAGGTGATGTAGAAGCCAAAATCATTGTTATTTCTAACTCGAAGCTGTCACAGTTCTAAAAGGATTAATACAACCAAAAGAAAACCCTCAATTGCGACAACTCAGCCTCAGTCTTAGAATGCACAAGGAAGTTCATCTGGTCGAGTAAATGGAAAAGTTTTGTTAGTACACCACCTTGGCCAAAAAACTTTATCCGCCCCGAAAAAAAACAGAAACCTAGCAGAAGAAAAAACGAACAAAGTAGAGGATAAAATTGCGGAAGGTCCATTGCAGCTGGTCAAATCACGACAGGCCACGAAACAAAGGCATTTGCGTTGGTGAAAGAAAACTTTTTCCCAGCATAATCATTGTCACGGCCATTGACGCAAAAATTTGCAAATTATCAGTCGCATTTACTGCTCCGCATTACCAGGCTATCATTGGAATATGCTGCAGCACCTTGAATGCCAATTGTATGTCCTGTTGTCTCTCTGAATACACAAAGTTGTGTCCTTCCAAAATCCCTAAAGAGTTGAAGCGGATTCTGTTTCACAAAAAATAGTTTAAGCTAAAGTTTTTTCAAATAAATATTGCAGGAAATCCATGTGTTTATGGAAGTCCTTTTCTTTTGGCATGTATAAGAATTAAAAAATTTGAGCTAACCACTAGAATTTGTATTAAAAGGCAAAAGGCTGAAAAAAAACAAAATTCCGAAAGTTTGATTTACTATAGGCTTTTTCGGTTTTTAGCCTGAGAAATTTCAAAATTGGAATAGTTGGTAAATAACGTTATCTATTTCTATTTCTAAAGTCAGGATCTCGACTATATCTTTTTCGACTAGTTTTAAATTTTAACTGAGAAATGAGTTAGAAATAAAACTAACTTCTTGCGAATTATCATTGAATTAACTAGTAAAAACTCCCATAGGCTTCGTCTTCTCAATATTTCGTCTTTAAATAATCGTAGAAAAACCGTGGTGTTGTTTTTTCACAAATTGATTATTGGCGAGATCGATTCTAGTTCCCTTCTAGCCCGCCACACCTTTTCAGTCCCCCGCAGGTGTACTAGGAATTAAAAGCCTTTTATTTTCACGTTTTTCCAAAGAGCTCTCTCTCCCTTTCCTAAAATTCGCACTTTTCCATTGCCTTTCGTTAAATTCCTGACCTTAGTAACACTAATAACTTGTTTTATTACATTATACTAGTTTAACATTCTAATAACAACACTAATCCTTATTGATCTGATTGGGTTTTTCTGGGTTTTCCTCAATCCTTACAACAAATATTGGATCATTTATAATTTTTGCATACCCCAGATCTAATTCCAATTTTAATTTAAATCTTTTCTTTTCAGTTCAAATTTAAATTTATTTTTATCTTAATTTTTAAACTTTAATTTAATTTTTATGCATGGATTTTTTGTTTCTTGCCGACTGCTTTTAGTCGCGCATAAATAAATAAAATATAATAAAATAACAAGTGATTGTGGAAAAAGATAGAAGTAAGTTATAGTTTCGCTCTCTAATTGTTTTCGTTTTATTTTTTTTTTTTGCAAATAACTATTTTTATAAATTTATTTATTATTTTGGTAGGTTATTAGGTCATCTCAATTGTTTTTTTGAAAACTAAAGAGTTAAATTCAAATTTGCAAAGGTTTTGGTTAATTCACTTACTAAACGAATTCTTGAATTTGCGGTGTTGCAGTTTGAGCCACAGTCTCAGTCATACGTAATGAAATCACATTTCGCTTGCATAAACAATTTGTTAGATCTTCGCATTAGCCAACTGGAAACGAGTTACGCATTTGTTCCGGCAGCTGCAGTAGAAGATGTAGAATCAGTAGAAGGAAGGGGGATATGAAAAACTAGAACAAAGTCCGCTATGCAAACACGCATCGCAAAATCCTTTCTTGCGGCTTAGATAAACCACATAGAGTAGCAGTTAGAATTCGTTCGACTCCATCTTTTTCTCTCTTTCTCTATCTCTGTCTCTGTCTCTCTTTGACAGCCTTTTGTTTAGTATTTTCACAAAATTCAAAATTCATTTCGTGGCAAAGAAGATTTTAATATGTACAGTACTTTATCGTTGCATTGCAGTGAGGAAAGAGAGCTTCTCACACACCAGTTACCAGATACACCCACACCCCACACCACACACCCCACACCCTTTGGTTGCTCACACATGGCTAATTTATGCTCAAAGTTGGCTCAATGTTTATCTACGCAGCGGGCTCGAGATGATGAGAATGATGGGGGCGTAGTCAAGCCGCTTGAAAGGATTTGCAATGAAATGCACAATAATTCACATTACGCATCCTGTTCATTCCTCATAGCCTCTGAAATGAAACAAGCCAAGACGAAAACTTATACTATCAACTTCTTCCAACTGACTACATCTCTATTGAATTTCAAGTCTGCTGACTAAGTCATTTACATAGAATATAACAAAATGACGACCTTCGTTCTGCTCTGTTCTGTTCTATTCTGATTTCATTCATTAAAAGCTGACAGTCGCTTCTACATTTATCTGATGATGACAGTTTTTGGCAAGTTCAAGTTGAATGAAACGCATATAACGCATTTCTAGTATACTCGTACATATGCAATTATCTATCATACAAGTGTATATCTATTTTTAAGCAGCCCATTACAAATTCTAATGGTACATGGTCTACTCAGTCTTGGCAAATGTTCAACAATCAATGGCAGATACACGTACTACTTAAAAACAAGTACAAGCAAACTATTTTAAAGATGTTTATTTCTAATATATACGAATACAGATGCAGATATATCTATAGATATTTAGATATACACAAAGTCAGTGGACTCTCAGACCAAACAGCTGTTTTTCCCATTAAGCCTCTGGGCTCCTCGCAGAGCCTACAGAAATTGTAGAGCAACAAGCTGCCAGCCGCCCAAAAGCACCACATTGTCCCACTTTCACCCACTTTGCGCCACTTCAATCAAAAGACATAGAGAGCGAGAGTTAAACAGACAGAGCGAAAGAGTGAGAGAGAGAGCAATAACAGTGAGCTGAAAATCAGCGAAATAAACTTGCAATGGTTCGAATTCCTAGATCCCGAATCGACGGTTCAAATCCCACTTATAAGAAATTAAAATAACATTTATAATATTAATAAGACAATATAATGACTATATATAAAATACAAGTGTAAAGGCTATAGTCGAGATCTCGACCATAAGATATCCCTTATTTATTTTAATATATATAAAAGTACTTTAAATAAATTACTTGTATCACTTTAAAAACATTAAATCGCCATAACTGTGGTTCTTCTTGTCCCATCTGGCAGCGGTTCAGTGGGATAATAGATAATATTATTAGATACGGTACGGTTTTTCGCGATTTAAGCTCGTGTCAAAAATATGAAACAAAATTAACCTGCTTTCAACGCATTTGTGGGTGAAAGTTTGGTATATCTATCTCTTATAGTTTCTGAGATCTAGGACGGACTGCCGGACAGACGGACATGGATATATCGACTCTGCTGTTGATTCTAATCAAGAATTTATATACTTTATGGGATTGGAGATGTTTCCTTCTCCCTGTTACATACATTCCAACGAACACAATATACCCTTTCACATATTTTTTAAGTAACGAGTATAAAAAAATTAAAGAAATTATAAATTTAAAAGTCATTTTTAATTTTTTTATCTTTGATTATAAAAGTACACTTATTTATAAAAGTACACTTATTTTTAAAATAAGAACTGGATCTTATTTAAAATGTTCTTAAAACCCAGATTTTTTTTCTTAATTCAAGAATTTTATGTTCTCGGCGCAATTTTTAGACCAAAATTCTTAGTTCTGAGACAAAAATTATGATTTTAAAACATTTTTAATTATCAGTGTACGCGAACCACTGTGCAGTGAGATACATTTTGGTGCCGCATGCTGCGTGCCGCAGTATTTTCAGTATATACAGCACTCGGCAATCGGCAATCCGGCCATCGGCATTCTCGTAGTCGCCTTTCTATCGTGCTCGTCAGTCTAGAGAGTAATATCGACACGAAAAGTAAGTTTTGCTGTTGTTCCGTTGGCGCATCGAGTATATATATACATATATATAAAAGTACATATATATATATGAGTGTGAGACTCATGGAAAACGTGGAAAATCCATTGAGTTGCCCTCAAACGTGCTGCAGTGAACTTCCAGCGCGTGTGTGTGTGTTGTTCCATTTGATGGGATATGTTTATTAAAGGAATTGCATAAGAAATGCAATTAATTTACGGAAAATATGAACAAATTGTACAAAAATTTCTGTTTCTGTGCTAGTTTCTTGTGCTGCCCAGGGCTTTGCGTGTGATATTTTTGGATATGTGTGCGCTCGTGAATGCTTCGGGTCCGTGTTCGTGCCGATGAAACCAAAAATAAACACGCCGAACTGCTGGCAAACCAAAATGTCTTTCAATCGGCCAAATAACTAAAAGAAGTGAGACAAGAGCTATAATCTTAAAAGTATTCGTATCCCAAGATACTACGAGAAGTTTCAAGTGCCGGGTTATGTTAATACTATGCTAATCCGACGTGTCATTGCGTGCCATCGGACCCTGGATTACTGATGGCCGCCAAAATCCTACGAAAAAAACTTCAACAAAACTCCAAATTAACAACAAATAATTAAACACATTAACTTATTATTCAAACTGGTGAAAACATCAAATAATCGATAAATATCGTGTATATTTATTAATTAATATATTCAAGATTCATATGTGCTAATTGTCATTTAGGAATTATTATATATCTAAAAATAATCTATATATACTACATATTTATATATGATTAGATATATAGACGTAACATCCGATGTACGAGAATTTGCAGTAATTTTGGCAAACTCCCAGAAAAATATAATATAGCTATTTATACAATTAAACATACATATATACAACACATAAAGCACACAAGTGAACCACAAACCACGCGAAAAGTGAAAAACAACAAAATGACAAATGACACAGAAACGCGACAAACAAAAACCGGCTAAACAGCTGGGCGAACTTGGCAAGCAAAGCAAATGACCAACTAAAAGCCGACGAGCCCTCGGTGCGCGCCAAATAGAGAGCAAATGACTGAGAGAGCAAAAGAGAAAGAGAGAGATAGAGAGAGAGAGAGAGCAAGAGAGAGAATGCTCTCACATTGGAATATATTTATTTGTACATGGACATTTAGAATTTCACGAAATGTTAGAAAATAAATTTGAATTTTTTTTTTAATCATTTAAATACTCTGAATACAATTAGTCATATAAGTTATTTAATAGTCGAAAAAGGATAATTTAATGAAATAATTAAAAGATATAACAATTATTTTATATTATTTTTTAAATAAGAAATGAATACTCTTTAGGTATTCATATTTGCTATTTAATTTTCGCTTAAATAAAATTATATTTAAATATTCATATTTGTCATTTTTTTTTCAGGCAGACTAGACATATTAGTTACTTAATTTTCGAGCCATAACAGTCCGAGAGTTTCATTGAGATTCAATGTTTAGAATTAAAATGTTTTATTTTCATTATAATATAGAAAATATTTTGATTTAATATTTTAGAATTTTAAAGCTCTATTTGAAGGTGTTTTATTCCTTTAGTTAAAATAATATTAAAATGGTATAATATAAAGATGACGAATAAAAATATTTTCTTTTCTATAATTGTTACTAAAGTAGACTATACATACCATACATAAGAAATAGGAAAATAGATGAATAAAATGTATCCCAAAAATTTAACAAGAAAATAGTTTTGCTATTAGAAAGAACAGAATTTCTCTATCAAATTAAATATATATATTATTATTGTATATATATATAATTGCCATTAAACTAGAGTATGCATAGGTAAGCAATAGGAACATAATTAAATTAAATAAATACCAAAAATTTGCACAAAAAAATAGTTTTAAAATTATAAAGAACAGAATTTCTCCCTCAAATGTAAAAGTTATTAGAAAGCCTTTAAGTGAAAAAATATTTCATTAGACAGTTCATTAAATTTATAATCTATAATTATTAATACGGATCATGAACACTAGTAGAATGTAAAATATTTTATGAAGCAAAATAAAAGCCAAATCACATGCAAGAAAGTCAAACTTCAAATGAATTCCAAAACTTCAAATTGCAGATAAATATTATGATTTCGCTCTCTTTTATATGACAGAGACCAGTTTGAGTACCGGGGCGAATAAACAAATATTCGAAATATTTCGGAAACAACAAGTAAAATTGAATAAAATTTTGATTGGGCGCGGCAGTTGTTGCGTTACCAAGCAAAATGGCTGAAGCGGAAGGTGGCTCCGAGCAGGATGATGTTTCATTCCTGAGAACGGTAAGTGTCCCAAACACATACACATACACACAGACATTTGTATATACGTGTATACAAATGCATAAAAGAACAAAGCTGGAAAGCAAACGAAATCATCTAAAATCAATTACATGCAGTCAATAAAATATAACGGGGATTTCACACAATTGCTATCATAAAGCACAAACACACACACATACACAGAGTACAAGAGAGAGAGAGAAAGGGGAAGGGTGATAGAAAGAGAAAGAGTCAAACAGTGCCTAACGATGTGAGGCGTTTGCTAGAGCTGGAGCTAGAGCTCAACGAAGGATACTCCATAAAGGATACTTATATAGGAATGTATTGCATTTATTTATGGTCGTCGTCGGGCTAGCAGCATCCTTACAACCTTACATACCGCTTGCTTTCTTTATAGCTGCCAATAAATACAAAAGTCAGGTCACAATTTCAATCACAGTTGAGTTTAAAGCTTTCAACAGATTTGTTGCCTCACTTTACATGAACACAGCATCTGGAATGGGAGGCGAATAGGAGAGAGAAAGGGAGAGAGAGCGAAGGAGGAGGTTGCACAGATGAACACATCAGCTGACAATTGCATCAATATATCAATGCCTACACCTGACTACGAAAATGACAGTCATTATGTGTAAATATATATACAAGTTATGTATAGCAGTTGGCAAACCCTCTGGCCAAAAGTGTCGGCCATGATCCCATTGGGGGCCAACGAGGTCAACATTTGCCACCTTGTTGCAATAAATAAACATTGTGCTATGTTTAGACATGAAGCGGGTTGGGCTTTCACCCGTACTCCCATATGATGAGCATATCTTTGCTGCTGCCCGCAGCACTTCCATTTCCCCGACTTCAGGTTAACGTGAAATTCAATAAATATGGCCCAAAACATAGGCTAAAATAACAGTTGTAACCGTTTACCTGCTTCAACCATATTTCTTGTGTGTGTTGTCTTGTCTGTTGCCTGTTGTCTACACTCGTGATCTCTGGAGGCTATGCCGGCGGTGGCATTGGCATTGGGATTTGGGATTTGACTTTTTTTTTTTTTGCCTGGAAACAGCTTCGCCTGGGGATCAATTTCACTTTAGTTGTTCGACGTCATGTTACGCTCAGAGGTAATTCCATCAAATTTATAATGATAGCCAGAGGCGGGAGTATCTTAATGTTAATGTCAGCTTACTAAAAGTTACAATTGCCAATTGCCAATTGCAAGGCTAAAATGAGAATGCAAGGTTGGCAAAACACTTAGCCAAAATGATGTCAAGTCAAATGCAAATTGATTCATGGCACACTGCACAATTCATGTTGTGTAGGATTCTTGTGGTTGCATTTCTCATTTTTAAATAGTTTCAGGGCAGCCGATTGTCAGGATTAAAGGACAACAGGACTTGGCTTTTCATTCGTATTTAAATTATGTAAATTGCTCGATTCGAAATCCATTACCGTTCATTTAACTTTGACTACACACAACAATTCTGGCCACAATCCCATCTGACTTGGCAATTGGTTCGATTTTGAGTTTGAGTTCGGGCTCGGACTCAGTCGGAGTCGGGGTCGGGGTCAAAGGTCGGGCAAGCCAACCAACTATCTCCCTTCATCGATTCATTTTCTCATTCGGCCATGTTTCAGTTGTGTGTGTGTGTGTGTGTGGGATGTGTGTGTGTGTGTAGATGTGTGTACATAGTTTTTGGTCGACTGACCATCGAGGCCGGTTGGATAACCAATTGCCAATTGGTATTTAGATGATATGCATGCATTGTTTGGCAACGCCAAAAGGGTCTTGAAATGTTATGCAGCAAACGGCACAAATTCTCCGACCAATTAAAGTCAAGTGGTGTCTTCAAGTTACCATTAACACTAGTGACTAGTCGATGAATAATAACAACATGATGTCGGCATTTACAGGAAGATATGGTCACGCTTTCCTGTACAGCGACGGGAGAACGTGTCTGTCTGGCCGCCGAGGGATTTGGTAATCGGCATTGTTTCCTCGAAAATATTGCCGATAAGAATGTACCTCCCGATCTCTCCCAATGCGTTTTCGTCATTGAGCAAGCTCTATCTGTGAGAGCTCTACAGGAACTGGTGACAGCGGCTGGATCAGAGACTGTAAGTATTACGAATTAAAGGATTCATCATGATAAATAAGTATAAATATATATAAATCCGGAAATATGCACGAAAACATACATATATTGCATATTTCCAACTATTTATCCAGAAATCCTAAAATCAGCTCCTCAACATATTTGGTTATCCAAAATCTTTACGTATTTATGTAGTTCGCTACTTTTACCATAACCTTTATCCACTTCCAGTTGCTCCTAAATGAGACCTATTATTAGATATAATGTTTGAACCGTAACAGACGTTTACATACATATATATCACACTATATCCTATCTGCATGATCTCACTATACACGTACTATTTTCACATTTCTCTATTTACACAAATTGTAACCTATAAATTTTTCCGTTTTTCGTTATTTTTCAAAATTTTTCTTATACATAAACACAACAGGATAGTCAAGTTGTAAGTATACAGAACGTTCTTTAATGGTATCTTTTTTGATTTTAAATACAAATCGCGCTTCTTTCTCTTTATCTTTATTCTAAAACTTTCTTTACTTTTCTCTTTAATTCTATCTTTATCTCTGGTATAATATGTAGTTGTAACATAGTACTTATTATCGCTATTATTGCTACTTTTTGCTTCTCTGTCTCGTCCAGCGAGCTTTAAGCCTAGTCTAATCTATTTACTTCAGTTCTAAGATGCGTAACTCTCTGTATATGTGTTTTCACAACTATTTGAGGCAAAAGAGACCGAGGATTCATTTAATCATCAAGCACAAATATCGACTGTATTTCTCTTTGTTACCTCATCTCACACTATCACAATGAATTACATACTTACCCTACGGATCGACAACTCGCACTCACAATTAACCTAAGACAACTCAACTGTACTATACTCAAATTTTTATTTGGAATGGCATATTTTAAAAGTACCTTTCGTGATTTGAATGATGTAGCATAGTCCCTAGACCCCAATATGTTTGAAATATGTATATGGGACAACACTTACTAATTACTTTGGTGATTCTTAGGGTAAAGGTACTGGGTCTGGCCATAGAACTCTACTCTATGGCAATGCCATACTTCTGAGGCACCACAACAGCGATATGGTAAGTTAGTCTTTTGATGTAAATCGATTGGATCTGATGGGGTTTAACATATTTATCTCTTGCAGTACCTGGCTTGTTTGTCAACATCGTCATCAAATGACAAGCTCTCGTTTGATGTGGGTCTGCAGGAGCATAGCCAGGGAGAAGCCTGTTGGTGGACTGTTCATCCGGCCAGCAAGCAACGTTCTGAAGGTGAAAAGGTTCGTGTGGGAGATGATCTTATTCTGGTATCCGTTGCCACGGAGCGGTATCTTCATACGACTAAGGAAAACGAGCAATCCATTGTGAATGCCAGCTTCCATGTTACCCATTGGTCTGTCCAGCCCTACGGAACTGGCATTTCCCGTATGAAGTACGTCGGCTATGTGTTCGGTGGAGATGTCCTACGTTTCTTCCATGGCGGCGACGAGTGCCTGACCATACCCAGCACCTGGGGTCGAGAAGCAGGTCAAAAGTAAGATCAAAGCTATATTAATTAGTTAAAATCAAAAAAATTAACCAAGAAATCGGGTAATGCTCCACTGTACCCACAGTTATCAAGATAGATTGTTCTTTTTGATGGGAAGAACAAAGTTTTTATATTGACAGTCTTCCCACTTAACTGTATCTTAATTAGTTGAATATATACAAAGCAAGCATTTGTAAAGCAAAGTAAATATTATATTTATTTTATTAATTAAAAACAAAAAATGAGTTCCAAAAATCAAGAAATACTTTACGTAAAGTTTTCAAGATAGAATGTTATTTTTCGTAGGGAGTACTAAGTTTTAATATTGCCAGTCATATAAATCTGTTAAATATACGTATAGATATAGCTTCATTGAATTTTTAAACCAAGCAAGCATTTAAAATTCATAGATACCATTAATATAACAGGTAAAAGGTAACTTATAGTCGGGGACTTGACTAAACCATTCATACCCGTCTCATTTTCGGTACAAATTTACCATTCCTTAAAATTTTAAGTAAGGAAAAATTTAAAATCAGATTTATTTACTTATAACAATATACGGATTATTATTATTACCAAACAAGTTTCTAATAAATTGTATTCTTTAGAGAATTTTAGGGTTCTAAAAGTTTTTTTGGATATCGTTTCCTTAAAAAAATTTGATAGACTTACTTTCAGTCAAGTTTTCGTGATTGATATGAAGTAAATACTTACCCAAATCCTTTATATCCTCAGCATTGTCATATACGAGGGTGGAGTGGTCATGGCGCAGGCACGTTCCCTGTGGCGTCTGGAATTGGCGCGAACAAAGTGGACGGGCGGCTTTATAAACTGGTACCATCCGATGCGTATACGTCATATAACAACGGGACGCTATTTGGGCGTTAACGAAAGCAACGAGCTGATTCTGGTTAAAAAGGAGGAGGCATCGATTGCAACGACGACTTTCTGCCTGAGGCAAGAAAAAGACGACGAAAAGAAAGTGCTCGAGGACAAAGACTTAGAAATAATCGGTTCGCCGATCATCAAGTATGGTGACACCACCGTCATCGTACAGCATTGTGAATCAAGCCTCTGGCTCAGCTACAAGAGCTACGAAACGAAAAAGAAGGGCGTTGGCAAAGTGGAGGAGAAACAGGCCATCCTGCATGAGGAAGGTAAAATGGATGATTGCCTGGACTTCTCGAGATCACAGGAGGAGGAATCAAAGACGGCACGTGTTATTCGTAAATGCAGCAGTCTTTTTACTCAGTTTATCACGTAAGTCTCTGTCAAAATCTTATAATGAATTTTTGAATTTTGAATTTCCAATACATACAGAATGCATAGATAATTTAATAAAGTTTTATACCGATCGAAGATCCCAAACCTTTTTTTTTTTAATCAATCATGTACTTCATTAAATATCGTGCAAAATGGAAATTTTGTGGCAGGAAAGACTTTCGTCACTAGACTTTTACCTCGAAAGGATGTTTTTTGTAAAAATTTTTTAACGTCAACTACAAAAAAAACAGTCAATTAAAACATTACACTTTTAATGTTATTAAAATGATTTAACATAACAAAGCTGATAATTAAATATTTATACATTTAAAACTAGTGATGTAAGTCCAAACTTTGGATCAAAATAGTAAATCGTCAAAAATAAATATCGAGTTGTCGATATATCGAAAAATAGTAGATCGAATTGCAAATATCGAATTATCTCTACAGTTTTTATAATTTAATAACGCATTTGTAATCACAAAATACACGCGTGTTATTAGAAACCATATTTTTCTTGCATCGTTTTCATGCCTTATACTAACTTCGACAATTTACTATGGACGCTCCAAAAAAATGAACGAGTAAAGCTTAGTCACTAAAATTAATTCTGCAAATTAGCTACGATTCACCAGATTTATTAAACTCGATAGATCGTAAAAAAATCTTCAAGTTGAAATACTCGATAGTCGCATCGGCGAAAGTCGAGCTGTCGATATTTCGATATATTTTTACGTCACTAAATTTAAAACTATTGAATTAAGACTGACGAGTTACCTTCTTCCTTCAGCGCTCTGGAAACCTTGCAATCCAATCGCCGACATTCTGTATTTTTCCAAAAAGTCAACCTTAACGAGATGGTCATGTGTCTGGAGGACTTAATCAACTACTTCTCTCAGCCAGAAGACGACATGGGTAAGCATGGATTATAGTTAGAAACTCCTTCAACGCTTAATCTGTTACCATTTTTAATGTCCACAGAACACGAGGAGAAACAGAATCGTTTCCGAGCGTTGAGAAATCGCCAGGATCTGTTTCAGGAGGAGGGCGTACTCAATCTTATACTCGAGGCCATTGACAAAATCAACATTATAACCTCACAGGGCTTCCTAGCCAGCTTTCTTGCTGGTGACGAGACTGGCCAAAGTTGGGATCTAATTTCAACATACTTGTATCAGCTATTGGCTGCCATCATCAAGGGTAACCACACCAATTGTGCCCAGTTTGCGAACAGCAATCGCCTCAACTGGCTCTTCTCCCGTCTCGGCTCGCAGGCATCCAGTGAAGGATCTGGCATGTTGGATGTGCTCCACTGTGTGCTCATCGATTCTCCGGAAGCTCTGAACATGATGCGAGATGAGCATATTAAAGTGATTATATCGCTTTTGGAGAAACATGGACGTGATCCCAAAGTTCTGGATGTCCTCTGCTCTCTGTGTGTGGGTAATGGAGTTGCAGTCCGTTCCTCACAGAACAACATCTGTGACTTTCTGCTGCCCGGCAAGAATCTTCTGCTGCAGACATTGCTGGTCGATCATGTGGCCAGCATTCGTCCAAATATATTCGTTGGACGAGTCGATGGCTCATCCATGTACCAGAAATGGTATTTCGAGGTGACCATGGATCACATTGAGCAGACCACACACATAATGCCCCATCTACGCATCGGATGGGCCAATACCTCGGGCTATGTACCCTATCCGGGCGGTGGCAAGAAGTGGGGAGGCAACGGAGTCGGCGATGATCTCTACTCGTTTGGCTTCGATGGCGCCTTCCTGTGGACGGGAGGACGCAAATCTCTAGTCATGGATTCTCAACCAGAGGAGCCTTACATACGAAAGGGCGATGTCGTTGGTGTGGCCATAGATCTCTCAGTGCCTGTCATAACCTTCACCTTCAACGGCGCCAAAGTGCGTGGTTGCTTCCGTGACTTTAATCTGGATGGCATGTTCTTCCCCGTGATGAGTTGCTCATCGAAACTGAGTTGTCGCTTCCTCTTTGGCGGTGATCATGGTCGTTTAAAATATGCCCCACCCCTGGGCTTCTCGGCCCTCGTTCAATGCCTGATGCCCCATCAGATACTGAGCTTGGATCCATGCTTCTACTTTGGCAATCTAAGCAAGAATGTATTGGCGGGTCCCTGGCTCATCGAGGATGATACTCCATTTGTGCCCAAGCCTGTCGATACCACAGGCGTATCCTTGCCCAGTTCCGTGGACCAAATTAAGGAGAAACTGGCGGAGAATATACACGAAATGTGGGCCTTAAATAAGATCGACGCTGGCTGGTCTTGGGGTGAGCATCGCGATGACTACCATCGTATCCATCCCTGTCTAACGCAATTCGAGAAATTGCCGGCTGCGGAAAAACGTTATGACAATCAACTGGCTGTGCAAACTTTGAAGTAAGTAATAATACTCTCCTTCAAATTAAACCAGAAAGAAATTATCTATATGAATAAGAAAATGTCGGATCTGACTTTTTCGATATTGCATTGTTATTATAAAAATTGATCTTAACATTTTGTTGACATTTGTTGAGATTAATTACAATAATAACAAATAATAAATATATTTTAATTAGTGCCCGAGTTTTTACTTAAAAATCACGAAGTAAGAATTTAATTTATAGGTTCTATTTTTGTTTCAAATTTAAAAAAGAAAAAATTAAAACAAGAAATAATTTTTTGATTTTTAAATAAAACTATGTTAATTATTATCCTTATTTGTATAACAAAAATAAATTTTTCTTAAAAAAATAGGCAATACATTTTTTTTTATAATTTTATTTGAATTTATAATCCTAAAATTGTAATGCCACTCTTTACTTACAGAACAATCATTTCCTTGGGTTACTACATCACCATGGACAAGCCCCCAGCACGCATTCGTCCCGTTCGCCTGCCCAACGAGATTTTTATGCAGGCCAATGGTTATAAGCCAGCGCCCCTTGACCTTAGCGCCGTGACTCTGACACCAAAGCTCGAGGAGCTGGTGGATCAACTGGCCGAGAATACACATAACTTGTGGGCACGCGAGAGGATTCAACAAGGCTGGACCTACGGATTGAACGAGGACTCGGAGAATCATCGTAGTCCCCATCTGGTTCCCTATTCCAAAGTGGATGAAGCCATCAAGAAGGCGAATCGCGACACGGCTTCCGAAACAGTGCGCACCCTGTTGGTCTATGGCTATGTCCTGGATCCACCCACAGGCGAAGGCACCGAGGCTTTGCTAGCTGAGGCACAACGCCTTAAATTCTCCGCCTTCCGAACTTACAGGGTAGAACGCAACTACGCCGTAACCTACGGCAAATGGTATTTTGAGTTTGAGGTACTCACAGCAGGTCCGATGCGAGTCGGTTGGGCTCGAGCTGATTGCTATCCTGGCGCAATGTTGGGCAGCGAGGACACCAGCTGGGCTTTCGATGGTCACAATGTGAGTATGCCAGAATCATGGGGTTACACAATTTGACGTAAGCATTCGGGGCTAAGAGGTTCAAGGGGCAATACCTGACCCCTTGTGGTAATGCGATGTGAGACTCACATCTCTAGGTACTCATTAATGGAAGATCAATTGAAAAAAACCCACCCATGATTATAGGTAACCAAAATGCACGCCGGATCCATTGAGCACTTTGGTGTTCGCTATGAGGCTGGTGACGTCATTGGTTGTTTCATCGATGTTAAGGAGCAAACAATCAGTAAGGACCCTAGACACACTATCAACGTTGCCTACGTTGTTTATTTTATTACAATTACAATTTCGTTTTGATCGAACGCATTTTGTTTAACTCTTCTCTATTCATTCAATAATTTGTTATCTAATCATTTTTTTCTGTTAATTTAGCGATACTCTCATAATTGATCATTAACCAACATAAAAAAAGCAATTTGCGATATATAGATGGGTCTGCGAAAATATCACACAAACATACTCGTATTCAAAGCCCACTCTGAATTTGAACATTAAACATATTGCAATTTTTAGGAAGAGAAAGTCTACGGTGGCAACAGTGAATCCTTCGGGAAACAGTGTGGACCTGGGGATATAGTCGGAGTCTTTTTAGATCTAGCCGATCACACAATTAGTAAGAATCGCACATAAATGCTCGTTTGTTGTAATGTAAAACACCCCAAAAAAACAAAAAACAAAGATTTGTACATCCGTGCTTTTGATATCTACTAAATGTCAACCAGGTCCCTGCTATACGACAGCTAAGTACAATACCATGCATTTCCAAAATGATTCACAAATCCATGACAAAAGACCTATATACTTGTAGACCAAGCAAAAAAAACAACAAATACAATGTTAGTTTAAAACAGGGTATCATACTTCAAATTAAACACACATGCCGAACCAATTCTTGTTATATAATACCAAAAAAATTGCATTATTATACTTCTGAAATACTTTTTTATTTTGTTGTTAAGTCCAACAAATGTCCCATGCCCTAACACCCAATTTTTGTTACTTTAAACACAACGCCTAACAATCGCATATTATCGAAGGACTACCTGAGCAAAAGGTGACACATCAGCTCATCTCAAAAAGCTTATTAAATAATTGAATTTGCCTGTAGTTACATCTTCAGCGTTAAGTTCGAAATTTTTATACTAATCAAGGAATGATACCGGAATTCAGAAACTAATCCTCTAATGTTTAAATTAGCATATTTGATTGTCTGTTTACAAGATTATCATAAAGTAATTAAGTGCAATCGATAAACAATTTTAATGTATTTATAAAATCTATTTTTCTTATTAGCTAGTAAATATCAGTTTAAATAATATAAAAATTCAAATCTTATAAATTTCCAATTTTTCTCCAGTTAAACGATTTTATTAATACTTTTGATAGGATAAATTGTATTATATTTTTAACAATGTATATAAAAGAATATTACTTAAGGATTCAGCAAACGTTCCGTTTTCATTCCGTTGTACTAATAAATATTATATCAAATTTGGCATGACAGCTAACAGTTGACACTGTTTAATCAGCTTTTTTGACTAAACTAATGCAATAACCAAAAAACTCAAAAGGAGATCTGCCAAAACAATCTAATACGCACGAATTTTGTTTATAGTTTATAGGACTTTATTTTGTTCTAGTGCGATGCGACTTTTTAGTGAATTCTGATTTCTATATAGCTAAAGTCAAGGCACAAAGGATCGATGAGTACGCACATATTTTGATAGTGCGGAGATTTCGGCCTAATTGGAATTCTTAATTTGTTTAAAAGCAGCTTCGTTTAGATACTTATAAATAACCATAGTTAATGACCTATCGATTAGAATATCTCCTAAACGATATCATATTTGTTCAGGCTTCTCATTAAATGGAGAACTCCTCATGGATGCCTTGGGTGGTGAGACAACATTTGCCGATGTGACTGCTGAAGGTGTCGGCTTTGTGCCCGCCTGTACCTTGGGAGTTGGCCAGAAGGCACGTTTAATTTATGGCCAAGATGTGGATTCCCTTAAGTTCTTCACAACTTGCGGCCTCCAGGAGGGTTATGAGCCGTTCTGTGTGTAAGTATCCGCAATTAAAAAGTCTGCTAGCTTCCTAATCTGTTAACAATTTCATAAACAGCAATATGCAACGGCCAGTCACCCATTGGTATACCAAGGATCAACCGATATTTGAGAATACAGAGGAAATGCCAGATTGCCGTATTGATGTTACCCGTATTCCTGGTGGTGCGGATACTCCGCCGCACTTGAAGATATCGCATAACACATTTGAGACCATGGAGAAGGCTAACTGGGAGTTCTTGCGTCTCTCCCTGCCGGTCACCTGTATGAGTGAATTTATCAGTGAACAGGAGAAGGCGCGACGTTGGGAGGACATTAAGATCCGGCAATATCGTCTAATGCGTGAGGCACAGGAAGCGGCAGCACAGCTTCAAACCCAAAATGCAGCACATATGGATCATATGCTAAAGGGTGGCTTCAATATGAACGACATCAAGGGATTGACCCGCAACTTTGATGACCATACGGAACCAGAAGCGGAACATATGATGCGTGGTGGACCCTCTCGGCCACCTCGCAAGGGTTCCTTAACCCGAAACATAACTTTCGAGACGGATATGACCGCTGCCTTGGATGAGATGCAGCGTTCATCCTCAGTTCTGGACATGAATGGACTGGGTGACGATTTGGATGATAAAAAGAAACGTGGTCGCAGTCCATTCAAATTCTTTTCAAAGAAGTCCCGGGATCAAAGCCGTGAGAAAAGTGGTGCTAGAACAGCAGACACTTCGTTGGAGCGCCGAAATACGGTGGCTCATGGCAGGAACGTGGTTAACCAGCAGATGACAACAAGGACACCAACCTTGCGACTCAACAACGTAAGAAAAATAAAATATCTGAAATTATCACATAACTTTCAATTAAAATTAATAGAACCACATTAAAAAAATTAATTAAATTTTGTTGAAATTTTCGGATTCTATCATTTTTTTTTTCGACTACCATTATTTTATAATTTGTGACATATCCTAACTTTATTAAAAACTCAACCGATTTCCATGGTTTATGGTTTTTATCTTTATTGAAAGTTTTTCATTTTGAAGTTAAATTTTTTTCATCCATAATTTTAATACTAAACTTGATTTTTTTTTTTAAATTTCACAACTTTGCCAAAACTCAATCGATTTTTATGGAGAATACAGCTTTAGTGATTTTTTATTTATTTATTACTATACCTATTTATTATAAAAATATTAATAAAATAAATAAATAAATTTTGGATATCATTTAATTTTTTTCTTACAAGCCTTGACCTTTTTTCTCAATTTTCCAAATTCCGCAACTTAATCATATTTTGAACTCTTAATTGAATAAACTTGCTAAGCTAAAAATTTAGTTTACCTCACCTATTAATTATATTTATATGCATTTAATAGGCCGAAATACCGCCAAGTCCGGTACCACAGGGTCCAAAGCAGCTGAGCTCATCGAATCTGGGCCAGCCACCAGTTGAATCGTCGGGCAATGAGATGTTCGATGCCGAGTGTCTAAAGCTGATCAATGAATACTTTTATGGAGTACGTATTTTCCCCGGTCAGGATCCCACGCATGTGTATGTGGGTTGGGTAACAACGCAATATCAATTGCACAGTCTCGAGTTCAACAAAAACAAAGTACGACGTGGATCTGTTTATATTGAGGATTACTATGAGGTGCCCATCGAGAGAATTGATCGTCAGAGTTGTTACGTGGTAAGAGCAGATGAGCTCTTCAACGAGGTGACTCAGGATGCGTCGGGCAAAGGTGCATCTCAGGGCATGTTTGTGGGCTGCTTTGTGGATACGGCAACGGGAATAATTCGCTTCACTTGCGAGGGTAAAGAGACCTCGCATCGCTGGATGATGGAACCGGATACGAAACTGTTTCCGGCTATATTCGTGGAGGCAACAAGCAAGGAAATTCTGCAAATTGAACTGGGACGAACTCCAACCACATTGCCCTTGTCTGCGGCCGTATTGCCAACGAGTGACAAGCATATTAATCCACAATCGCCACCTCGCTTGAAGGTTCAATGCCTCCGACCACATCAATGGGCACGTGTCCCGAACACATCTCTCCAGGTGCACGCTCTCAAGCTGTCGGACATAAGGGGTTGGTCGATGCTCTGCGAGGATCCCGTCTCCATGCTGGCTCTGCACATACCGGAGGAGGATCGATGCATCGATATCTTGGAGCTGATTGAGATGGACAAGCTGTTGTCGTTCCACGCTCACACTCTCACACTTTATGCCGCCTTGTGCTATCAGTCCAATTACCGTGCTGCCCATGCACTCTGCCAGCATGTTGATCAGAAGCAGCTTCTCTATGCGATCAGGTCGGAGTATATGAGTGGTCCACTGCGTCAGGGTTTCTATGATCTGCTCATTGCCCTGCATCTGGAGTCGCATGCAACCACGATGGAGGTGTGCAAGAATGAATATATCACACCATTGGGATCGGATCTAAAGGAACTCTATGCCGAGGATGAAATGCGTCACTCGCTGCGTTCCCTTGTCACGGAATCAGTGCGTCCTCAGCTTCGCATGACGGAAATCACGTAAGTGTGTTCAGGTCCAAGTAACCTTCTCTATTGCCCCTCTATAGTTAAGATCCACACGACTCGTATTCACTTGCATACGAATACATTATTCATATGTATGAATGCTTCTTTATCGTACCTGATTCGTATTGTTCATAGCTCATTTTATTTCCAATACTTTTCAATCAATACAAAAAAATAAATCAAAACAACCACCAACCACCTGCACTGATCCAACACTTCTTCTCAATGCACCACCAAATCGATAACGATACCGATACTGAAACCGATACCGAAACCGATACCGATCACAACAACAACAACTCCCACCGTTCAGACCCCCTGTGATTGCAACATCTAGTATGCCAAGTGTTTCCAGCGAACCAATACCCAACATCGATCAGTTGTACTCCCCGAAGTTCCCATTAGAAGTAGTCAGGCAGTTTGTCATGGAAGCTCTTAAAGATGCTGTGGAAATAAATCAAGTGCATAACCGCGATCCCATCGGCTGGACAAATGAGAATCTCTTCTTGTAAGTATTCAGAACTAAAGCACTACTTAAGAATCTTATAAAATTACCATTCAATTTTAATTTCTAGGCCCCTTATCAAGTTAACAGATCGCCTACTGTTAGTGGGCGTCCTTACAGACGAGGACGTTCAGAAACTATTAGTAATGGTTGATCCAGAGACTTGGGATGCCACTTTCGAGAGAGGTGGGAAACGGATAAAAGAGAAGCATAGCAAACTCAAGAAACTCCAAGAAAATGGAGAACTTTATTTAATTAAATTTCACATTTTTTTTAATTTGTTTTTCAGAGGGAAAAGATGAACACCGAAAGGGTTTGCTCACGATGAAAATGGCCGAGGGAGCCAAGCTACAGATGTGCTATCTGTTGCATCATTTATATGATACCCAACTTCGACATCGCGTGGAGAGCATTATTGCATTCTCGCATGATTTTGTGGGCGATCTACAAACCGATCAGTTGCGACGTTATATCGAGATTAAACAATCCGATTTGCCAAGTGCTGTTGCGGCCAAAAAGACAAAGGAATTCCGTTGTCCACCCAGAGAGCAAATGAATCAGATTCTATGCTTTAAGAACCTAGAATCTGACGATCAGGACAATTGTACATGTGGTCTTGATTTACGCAGTCGCCTAAGCGAATTCCACGACATGTTAATGCAGAAAGTATCGCTAAATGCACTGCAGGAGCCAGATGGTACCGAGGCAACTGCGATCGAAGAGATCAAAACGGGACCCATAACGAAAATCTATAGTTTCATCAACACCGTCAAGGAACTAGAAGAGGGTCCCAAGGAAGTGGAGGAGCCTGAGAAAAAGACACCTGAAGAAGTTTTCCGCAAAGTTCTAATCAAAACCATTGTCAGCTGGGCTGAAGAATCACAGATTGAGAATCCAAAATTGGTACGCGAAATGTTCAGTTTGCTAGTACGACAATACGATACTGTCGGAGAGTTGGTACGAGCTTTAGAGAAGACCTATGTGATCAATACTCGAGCACGCGATGATGTCGCCGAAATGTGGGTTGGATTGAGTCAAATACGTGCTCTACTGCCCGTCCAAATGAGCCAAGAGGAGGAAGAGCTTATGCGTAAGCGTCTCTGGAAATTGGTCAACAATGCCACATTCTTCCAGCATCCAGATTTGATTCGAATTCTGCGCGTTCACGAGAACGTTATGGCCGTAATGATGAATACTCTAGGCCGTCGGGCGCAGGCCCAAAGCGATGCACCCACCCAGGCAGAGGGAGCCGAGGGTGTGCCTTCCAAGGAGAAGGATACATCCCATGAAATGGTTGTGGCCTGTTGTCGCTTCCTCTGCTATTTCTGTCGTACGGGTCGTCAAAACCAGAAGGCGATGTTTGATCACTTTGATTTTCTGCTGGATAACGCAAATATCTTGTTGGCCAGACCCAGTCTGCGTGGTTCGACACCACTTGATGTGGCATATTCGAGTTTGATGGAGAACACAGAATTAGCTCTGGCACTTAGAGAACATTATTTGGAGAAAATTGCCGTTTACCTGTCCAGATGTGGCTTACAAAGCAATTCGGAGCTTGTGGAAAAGGGCTATCCCGATTTGGGTTGGGATCCCGTCGAAGGCGAAAGATATTTGGACTTTTTGCGCTATTGCGTTTGGGTTAACGGCGAGAGTGTCGAGGAGAATGCGAACCTTGTCATTCGTCTTCTTATCCGTCGTCCAGAATGTTTGGGACCGGCTCTAAGAGGAGAAGGAGAAGGTCTCTTCCGTGCAATCGTCGAGGCGAATCGTATGTCGGAGCGCATTTCGGATCGCTGTAAAATGCAAGACGAGGCCGAAGGCACAATAGTCGGCCTCAATTTCACCCATCCCCTACCCGAGAGCGATGAGGACGAAGACTATATCGATACAGGGGCAGCAATATTGAATTTCTATTGTACATTGGTTGACCTTCTCGGTAGATGCGCCCCAGACGTCTCCGTTATCGAGCAAGGCAAGAACGAATCCCTGAGAGCTAGAGCTATTTTGAGATCTCTTGTGCCACTGGAAGACCTTCAGGGTGTGCTCAGTCTAAAATTCACACTCACACAGACAGCTCCCGGCGAGGAGAAACCGAAATCGGATATGCCCTCGGGCCTCTTACCCAATAACAAGCAGAGTATTGTGCTGTTCCTAGAACGTGTTTATGGCATTGAGACGCAAGATCTATTCTATCGACTGCTCGAAGATGCATTTCTACCAGATCTGCGTACTGCCACCATTTTGGATAAGAGCGATGGCTCCGAAAGTGACATGGCACTGGCTATGAATCGATATATTGGCAACTCGATATTGCCATTGCTAATCAAGCACTCAAAGTTCTATAATGAGGCGGAGAATTATGCCAGTCTCTTGGATGCCACGCTGCACACGGTCTATCGGTTATCCAAGAACCGTATGCTAACCAAGGGGCAACGTGAGGCCGTATCCGATTTCTTAGTCGCATTGACATCACAAATGCAACCTGCCATGCTTCTAAAGCTATTGCGCAAGTTGACTGTTGATGTATCCAAACTATCGGAGTATACGACGGTTGCACTCAGGGTATGTATTGACTGATAACAATTCTTGATTTAATGACTCATTGACGGACTATTTGATTTCGTGATTGATTGGTTAATTAGATGATTGATTTAAGTGCTTCACTGAATAATTGAAATATCAATTGTCTGATTGATTGCTTCACTAGTTATTTGACTGGTTAGTTCACTGACAAATTGAATAAGTAATTGCTTGATTGATTGGTTAATGGGCTGACTGATTGATCTGTTATTGTTTATGATTGATTAATAACAATTTCTGATTTAGTGACTCATTGACGGATTATTTGATTTCGTGATTGATGGACTGATTGATTGGTTAATTAGATGATTGATTTAAGTGGTTGACTGACCGATTGCTTCATTAATTGATTGATTGACTTAATAAGGTATTGCTTGATTAATTAGTTAATTGGCTGACTGATTGATGTGTTATTGTTTATGATTTATGGATTGATTAATTAATTTATGGCTTCACAAATTCCATAAGTTATTATTCCCAATTAGCTGACAGATTGCTTGATTGATTTTTTTCATGACTGATTGTATATATGATTAATAATCAATTGATTGACTGATATTTTGACTGACTGACTGATTAGCTTATTGTTTGAATGTTCGATTATTCGATCGTTTGATTGTCCTAATTTATCTGATCTTCTTATAGCTGCTCACTTTACACTTCGATCGCTGCGCTAAGTACTATGGCTCGACTCAAGGTCAAGGCTCGTATGGAGCATCTTCAGATGAGGAGAAGCGATTGACAATGCTTCTGTTCTCAAACATTTTTGACTCGCTGAGCAACATGGACTATGACCCGGAACTGTTCGGTAAAGCCCTGCCCTGCCTAATTGCCATCGGTTGTGCCTTGCCACCCGATTACAGTCTATCGAAGAACACCGACGAGGATTATTACGGCAGACAAATGGGGGCACCCGACCAACCGCAATATGTGCCCAATCCCATCGATACGAACAATGTACATCTCGACAATGACCTTAATTCGTTGGTACAAAAGTTCAGTGAGCATTATCACGATGCTTGGGCCAGTCGCCGGTTGGAAGGTGCTTGGACATACGGCGATGTACGATCCGATAGCGAACGCAAGCATCCACGCCTTAAGCCCTACAATATGCTCACCGAATATGTACGTAGTATCATCAGCAATGGACATCATCACCTCATCGTTTATTTCATCATATCAAAACTCATACCATATTATCTATACTTTATACTAAAGTCTTGTGCTTATATTTAATTGAATAGGAACGCGAGCGGTATCGAGATCCGGTACGTGAATGCCTTAAAGGTCTGTTGGCCATTGGATGGACCGTTGAGCACTCCGAAATGGATTTGCCACTAAATCATCGTGGCTCGACGCGTCGTCAATCGAAGCCCCAAATTGTATGTACTCAAAATACCCTTTGACTAACGATTTACCCCATCATTTATGACTATAACGAACTGTCTAAATTTCTTTCCCCTAACACAAAATTGGCCAAAAACACTGCTACTACAAATTGAAAAACCAAACAAAAATCGCGACTTATGACTCGCGGGGAATTTCCATAATTAAACACGGTTGGCGCTTAAACAATAGCATGATTTTCAGAATGAGGGAAGTCCTTTCAACTACCATCCACATCCTGTGGACATGAGCAATCTGACCCTAAGCAGAGAAATGCAAAATATGGCTGAGCGTTTGGCCGAAAACTCACATGATATTTGGGCGAAGAAGAAGAACGAAGAACTGAACAGTTGCGGTGGTGTCATCCATCCCCAGCTAGTGCCCTACGATTTGCTCACCGACAAGGAGAAGAAGAAGGATCGCGAACGTTCGCAGGAGTTCCTCAAGTATATGCAATATCAGGGATACAAGCTGCACAAGTAAGTAATGTCCATATTTGAGAGAGGGATCACTTGATATATTGATTGTACTCGCTATTAAAAGCGTAAAGAGTATGATGAGTAAGTGGGAATGTTTGTATCAGTCAATAGCATATATATCCTAAATAGGCATTAAGAATCGAATCGAAGTAGACATATAGACAGTCAATAGTATAGTTTAATATATAAAGTGAAATTCACGTCACCCTAATGTACATATGTCAGTCTGATCTTAATCCCGATCTGCTCAAAAAATATACATAACGATTGTATTAAAAATTGGAAGATATGGGAGTATTTCAATGTCGAATATACTCAACTTTAGTTCTTTTTTATTCATAAAAGAATTAGTATAGTAATAAACTTATAAATTGATCTGTTTTCTTAGACCCTCCAAGGGTGGTGCCGTTGAGGAAGGCGGTGCCACACAGGCGGCCGTTGAGCTTCGCTTCTCGTACTCGCTGTTGGAGAAACTCATTCAGTATCTGGACCGGGCAACCATCAACATGAAGCTATTGAAGCCATCGACGACATTTAGTCGACGCACCTCATTCAAGACCGCATCGCGGGATATTAAATTCTTTTCGAAGGTGGTGCTGCCCCTAATGGAAAAATACTTTTCGACGCATCGCAACTATTTCATAGCAATTGCCACGGCCACGAATAACATTGGAGCTGCCTCGCTCAAGGAGAAGGAAATGGTGGCATCCATATTCTGTAAACTTGCCGCATTGTTGCGCAACCGATTGAGCGCCTTTGGTCCAGATGTACGCATAACTGTGCGGTGTCTGCAGGTCCTCGTCAAGGGAATCGATGCCAAGACATTGACCAAAAATTGTCCAGAATTTATACGCACATCGATGTTGACGTTCTTCAATCAAACGTCCGATGATCTGGGCAATACTATAATGAATCTGCAGGATGGCAAGTATAGTCACCTGCGTGGTACGCACCTGAAAACCTCCACATCCCTTGGCTATGTCAATCAGGTTGTTTTGCCGGTGTTGACGGCAATGTTTGATCATCTGGCTGCCTGTGATTATGGCAGTGATCTGTTGCTGGACGAGATTCAAGTGGCCTCCTATAAAATCCTAGCTGCCCTCTATCATTTGGGTACAGATGCCACATTGACCCACGAACGCAAGTATCTTAAGACAGAAATCGAACGTCATAGGCCTGCATTGGGCTCATGTCTGGGTGCCTATAGCTCCTGCTTCCCTGTGGCCTATCTGGAGCCGCATCTCAATAAACACAATCAGTTTTCGCTGCTGAATCGTATTGCGGATCACTCACTGGAGGCACAGGACATCATGGTCAAAATGGAGAGTTGTATGCCCAATTTGGAAACAATCCTAAGTGAAGTTGATCAGTTCGTGGAGTCGGACAAGACATATACGGATGCACCGCATATCATTGACGTCATACTGCCATTGTTGTGCGCCTATCTGCCCTTCTGGTGGTCCCAGGGACCCGACAATGTCAGTCCGACAAGTGGCAATCATGTCACCATGGTAACTGCCGATCATATGAACTCACTACTGCGCAACGTTCTCAAAATGATCAAGAAGAACATCGGCAATGATAATGCTCCCTGGATGACTCGCATTGCGGCCTACACTCAGCAGATCATAATCAATACCTCGGAGGAGCTGTTGAAGGATCCCTTCCTGCCGCTGGCTGAGCGCGTCAAGAAGCGCACGGAGAACATGCTCCACAAGGAGGAAAGCATGCGAGGATTCATTAAATCGGCCACCGATGATACTTCTCAGGTGGAAACACAACTTCAGGAGGATTGGAATCTCCTGGTGCGGGACATTTACTCATTTTATCCGTTGCTCATCAAGTACGTGGACTTGCAGCGCAATCATTGGCTAAAGGATAACATTCCAGAAGCCGAAGAGCTTTACAATCATGTTGCTGAAATCTTCAATATTTGGTCAAAGAGCCAATACTTCCTCAAGGAGGAACAAAACTTCATCTCGGCCAATGAGATTGATAATATGGCCCTGATAATGCCGACGGCAACTCGACGTTCCGCCATTTCGGAGGGCGTGCCTGCGGTGGGTGGTAAGGTTAAGAAGAAGAAGAAGAACAGGGACAAGAAACGTGACAAGGACAAGGAAGTCCAGGCGAGTCTTATGGTCGCCTGCCTGAAGCGTTTACTGCCCGTCGGACTAAATCTATTTGCGGGTCGAGAGCAGGAATTGGTTCAGCATTGCAAGGATAGATATCTTAAGAAGATGAACGAATACGATGTCATTGAGTTTGCTCGCAATCAGTTGACACTTCCCGACAAGCTGGATCCATCTGATGAAATGTCCTGGCAGCATTATCTATACTCAAAGCTGGGCAAAACCGAAGAATCACTCGATGAACAGGCTCTGGAGAAGGTCAACACCAATTCAAATGAAAAGGGCAAGGATAAGACCCAAGAAACCGTTGATCGCATTGTGGCAATGGCAAAGGTCCTTTTTGGCCTGCATATGGTAAGTATTTGTGGGTTTTGATAATCCACAAACTAAAATATGGTATTGCAAATACATATACATTATAGTCTTTGATCTTTTACGATTCTTTTTTTTACCATTTCATACTGTAATTCTGATTACATTTTATTTCAAACTTTGCACATTTTTCAATTTATCTCTTCGAACCGTTAACTCGTCGACTGTCGAACCATAAAACAAACAAATAATTTTCAACCCATTGCTGACCAAAATAAAAAAATAATAAAAAAAATACCGTGAACCAAACAATTACAGATCGACCATCCACAACAGCAGAGCAAAAATGTCTACAGGAGCGTTGTATCGATACAGAGGAAGCGTGCTGTTATCGCATGTTTCCGTCAGACATCGCTACATTCTCTACCCAGGTTAATACCTATACTATATGTATTATCATCGAATCGATTGGAATCGTATAAAACCTAACGCGGCACACAAAGCTATAGCTCTAACTAAAACTCTAGAAACTTTAGTTTGTTTTGATTCCCATCTAAAAACTTGCACTGTTTTTTAACATCTCCCACCTCATCATTTTTGACTGATTTTAACTAACTTGTACTAAACGCAATACCACTCTGCTGTGACCTTAACCCATTCGCTGTATTATATATATGTATTTTTATGCTCTCGCTATGCTATATTATACGATCCAATATAGGCAACCGGCGCCAAGAACAAAACAAAACGTTGGAGTTCCAAAATTTCGGTCGCTCGACGCCAGGCAGTTATATCAAGCTTACGCGCCAAGCATCTATATCGTATGAGCAGGTGGTAGTCATGTGAATTACTAATATCTAATACATAATACTGTTTTCTAATAAAACGTTATAAGTAAATCGATAATATAACCTTGCAGTATCAATCTGTACGATTAAATCCTTTCTAATTTCTTAATTTATTGTTATTTAAGTTTATTTGATTTTACTTATATCACCTTAGGATCTGCAAGAGTTATATTTACATTTCGGCGATCCGAAAATCCCTTGTTTTTAGCTTTCCTTTCATTTTGTTGTAGCAAATTTTAAAACCTTACCTCAAAACTAAACGCATGTCAATCAGATATTATAATATTATTTGCATTCTTATCAAAAATATCGTTCTTTATACCCAATAGACATCGTGCTTGTAATATATTTGCTCGCACCTACTATGAACAATGGCTGCAGGAGGAAAATGTTGGCCAGGAGGTTATGATTGAGGATCTGACACAGACATTCGAGGAATCCGAAAAGTCCAAAAAGGATGAGGAGGAAGCGGATGGCAAACCAGATCCATTAACTCAATTGGTAACAACATTCTGTCGCGGTGCCATGACGGAACGTAGTGGTGCACTTCAAGAGGATCTACTGTACATGTCGTATGCTCAAATTGCGGCCAAATCCTGTGGAGAAGAGGAGGAAGAAGGCGGAGAAGATGGCGAGGGCGGTGAAGGTGGTGAAGAGGGCGAAGGCACAAGTATTCATGTAAGCTAAACCTAGATTGACAATCAATCAAACAAATAATCAATCCTAACCCAATTGTGCTATCAAATCAATCATTTGATTGAACTTAAGTGTCGAATGTCGCGACTTATGGTAACTATAACATCACGTATTCGCGTGTTATACATAAATTGATTTTTTCTTTGAATATAGCTTTTATAACTTGAACAACTAGCATAGTAAATGCTATATATTAAAAAGCAAGATTGGGACAACTATTCGAATGAGTCAGAATATTATAAAATCTATGTTCTACTGAACTTTTTATCTAAAATATGACGTATTACTAACTGACTAGCACAGTTTCTAAAAACACGACAAGAAATAGAACCCAGTCATAATGCAAGCCGACGTTTTAGATATGTGAGAGGTCACCTACTCTTACTAATCACATACATAATTTTTCCAGCAGAATTTATACATATTTTAGCATTATGTGGGCATGTGAGTGTCAGGCTTTCAATTAAATAGCTGTTTGTGTTGATTATCAGTTTGCATTTGTGATATAAATCAAAAAATTAGTTTTTTATTAAAAATTAAGTATTTTTAAAACTCTTAAATGTTTGAGGCGACTTGCAACATATTTTCTTATATGGTACATTCTATGTTTTTATGAAAATTATGTATGTGCTCAGTAGAATTGGCTATAAAAGAAATGCAAAAAGATCAAACCAAATGGGCTTTACAATGTTTAGTTCGGGAGGGTTGCATCCTTGTAAATATAATAAAACTGATAATTCTTTAAATTGTTAATTACAAAAACTTTAATAGGAACAAGAAATGGAGAAACAGAAGCTGCTCTTCCATCAAGCGCGTCTATCAAATCGTGGCGTTGCCGAAATGGTGCTGTTGCACATTTCCGCCTCCAAAGGTATACCTTCGGAGATGGTCATGACGACACTCAATTTGGGCATCGCCATCTTGCGTGGTGGTAACATTGACATTCAAATGGGCATGTTGAATCACCTGAAGGAGAAGAAGGATGTTGGATTCTTCACATCGATTGCGGGTCTAATGAACTCGTGTAGTGTCCTCGATCTGGATGCCTTTGAGCGTAACACTAAGGCCGAGGGTAAGAGCGAAACTTGAAATAATTTTAGATGTGATATCCTGCTTATAATTTGCTAGCCCTTTTAACTTTCAACTATTTTTATTATTATTATGATTATAATTATGGATTATTATTATTGTGGCATCATTTCTCACGCATCTGTCACATGTATTTCTAAGTTGAAGTATTGATTTCGTTTTTCCTTCCAACTACTTTCCCAATCACCTCGCATGCCAATCATCACCACAAAATCACCAATCCCGTATGTATGAATACTTGATCCCCGCTATCGTTGTAAAAACCCAAACAAACTTTGCAACAACACAACAAAGAGTATATTCCAAGTGCGGGTGCAGGTCTTGGTGTCGGCTCCGAGGGCGCAGCGGGTGAGAAGAATATGCATGATGCCGAGTTCACATGTGCTCTCTTCCGGTTCATCCAACTCACCTGTGAAGGACACAATTTGGGTAAGTCTATGAATCAACATATAACATACACAATCTGTCAATCACTATTTTGCACATTTATGAATATATAAGCCCAGAAATATAAAATACACCTTTAGTTTTTCATTTTTACGTCCCCTAATAAAAAGTGTACAAAGAGTATATTAAGTTATTCAATAGAGACAAGTGCCCAGCAGGCATCTGGAGGCATATCCGAAACCATAAAGCATATTCCTGATCAGCATCAACAACCGAGACGATATAGCCATGTCTGTCTGTCTGTCTGTCAGACTCTTTAAGAGCTAGAGATAAGAAATTTGGTATATAGGTTTGTTTATATATTTTAAGATATTTTAGACTTCAAGTCGGAAAAATCCGACGCTCTTTTTGGTAATGAATGTTCCTTTATATTAGTTGTCATTCAGCATCTCACTTAATTTCATGAAGGTCGTATGATTATTACAATATTTGTAACTGCCTTAAGATTTTTTAAGTTTACAATCTATAGTTAGAATTGGTAAATGTGTTATTTTAGTCAAGCACTCGATTATAGTGTTTTTTCTTGTTTTTCAATGTATATAACCATTCTTGAGAGACTTAAATACTATAATATAATTATATTTAGATGTGTAAAGCTTAATTGAATTTATTTTCACCATCTAGAATGGCAAAACTATTTACGTACTCAGGCGGGAAATACGACCACTGTGAATGTGGTTATTTGCACAGTGGATTATTTGTTGCGTCTTCAGGAATCGATCATGGACTTTTATTGGCACTACTCCAGTAAGGAGATTATTGATCCGGCCGGCAAAGCGAACTTCTTTAAGGCCATCGGTGTGGCAAGTCAAGTGTTCAATACACTCACTGAAGTCATCCAGGGTCCATGTACATTGAATCAGCAAGCATTGGCCCATTCCAGATTATGGGATGCAGTTGGTGGTTTTCTGTTCCTCTTCTCTCACATGCAGGACAAGCTGTCGAAGCATTCAAGTCAGGTGGATCTGTTGAAGGAATTACTCAATTTGCAAAAGGATATGATCACCATGATGTTGTCCATGCTGGAAGGCAATGTTGTTAATGGTATGTTATAAGTATATCTTGAGGATTTGTCGCATATAATCTATTATTCTTCCTTTAGGCACCATTGGAAAGCAGATGGTTGACACCCTTGTTGAATCCGCTGGCAATGTGGAACTGATTCTCAAGTATTTCGACATGTTCCTTAAGTTGGCGGATCTTATCGAATCGCCCAGCTTCCATGAGATTGATATGAAGAACGAGGGTTGGGTTATACCCAAAGAATTCCGCGAGAAAATGGAGCAGTCCAAGAACTACACACCGTAAGTCAGACATCAGATAAGATTTAATCCAAAACTATAACTATAACCGTATCCATATCTATGCCCATTTAACAGGGAAGAAATGGATTTCCTTTTGGCTTGTTGTGAACGCAATCACGAGGGAAAAATCGATTACAGAGCTTTCGTTGAACGCTTCCATGAGCCATCAAAGGAGATCGGTTTCAACCTGGCTGTGTTGCTCACGAATCTCAGCGAACACATGCCCAATGAGCCGCGTCTGGCCAGATTCCTGGAGACAGCTGGATCCGTGCTCAACTACTTTGAGCCCTTCCTTGGACGCATCGAAATTTTGGGCAGCTCGAAGCGCATTGAACGCGTCTACTTTGAGATCAAGGACTCGAATATCGAGCAATGGGAGAAACCTCAGATTCGTGAATCCAAGCGTGCCTTCTTCTATTCCATTGTCACCGAAGGTGGCGACAAAGAGAAGCTCGAGGCGTTTGTTAACTTCTGTGAGGATGCAATCTTTGAAATGACCCATGCCTCCGGATTGATGGCCACCGATGATGGAGGCGGCAATGTAAAGCGCGATACGGCCTACAGTTCCTACATGAGCGAAGAGGAGGAGGAGCGTGCCGCTCGAGATCCCATCAGACGAACCATCACCGCTGTGAAGGAAGGCTTGAAATTCGGTGTCCATATGTTGAGTCCATCGAATATCAAGCATCAAATTGGAGTAATGCAAACAAAATCCATACCGGAACTAATTGTCGGATTCTTCAAGATCATCTTCTATATGTTCTATTACACTGGATACGCCCACTTCTGTGTGGTGCGTTATATCTTTGGAATTCTATTAAATCTGATGCGTGGTCCGGCACCGGAGCAAGAGGATTTGGAGCCACTTGTGGAGGAAGAAACGTTTGGTCGAGCATTGCCCCCGTTACCATTGGAGGAACCACCGGGAACTGTACAGGCATTTGGATTGGATATTAACAAGGAAGAGAACGGCATGTATAAGGTTGTGGTCCATGAATCACCAGCGGGCTCATCTGTTGAGGAAGGCGGTGAATCCAGTCCAGAAGATGGTGCAGCTGCCACGGGTGAACTTATGGAGGGTGAATCCCACCAGGAGCCCATATCGATAGTGGATCTGCTCGGTGGCGAGGCCGCAAAGAAGGCGGCTCAGGAGCGTCAGGAGGCCCAGAAGGCCCAAGAGGCTGCTATGGCCTCCATCGAGGCGGAGGCCAAGAAGTCATCGGCGGCGCCACAGGAAACACCAGCTGTCCACCAGATCGACTTCTCACAGTACACACACCGGGCAGTCAGCTTCCTGGCGAGAAACTTTTACAATCTGAAATATGTTGCCTTGGTTTTGGCCTTCAGCATTAACTTTATGTTGCTCTTCTACAAGGTGACATCGATTGTGGAGGAATCGGACGGTTCAGGTGAGGAGGAACTTATCTTGGGTTCGGGATCAGGTGGTGGTCCCGATATTGCTGGCTCTGGTCTAGGTGGTTCAGGTGATGGCGGCTCTGGAGATGGTGATTTCGAGGATGAGGATCTACCCGAGCTTGTCCACGTCGATGAGGACTTTTTCTACATGGAACACGTGCTACGAATTGCAGCCCTGCTCCACTCTCTTGTCTCCCTGGCCATGTTGATTGCGTACTACCATCTGAAGGTGCCACTGGCCATCTTCAAGAGGGAGAAGGAAATCGCTCGAAGATTGGAATTCGATGGTCTCTTTATTGCGGAACAGCCGGAGGATGATGATTTCAAATCGCATTGGGATAAGTTGGTAATATCGGCAAAGAGTTTCCCGGTCAACTATTGGGATAAGTTTGTCAAGAAGAAGGTGCGACAGAAGTACAGTGAGACCTATGATTTCGATTCCATCTCCAATCTGTTGGGCATGGAGAAGAGCGCATTCACGGCACAGGAGAGCGAGGAGACGGGCATCTTTAAGTACATCATGAACATTGATTGGCGCTACCAGGTGTGGAAGGCGGGTGTCACCTTCACGGACAATGCTTTCCTCTACTCCCTGTGGTACTTCAGTTTCTCCGTCATGGGCAACTTCAACAACTTCTTCTTTGCTGCCCATTTGCTCGATGTCGCCGTGGGATTCAAGACCCTTCGAACCATTCTGCAGTCGGTAACCCACAATGGCAAACAGTTGGTATTGACCGTGATGCTCCTCACGATTATTGTGTACATCTATACGGTGATTGCGTTCAACTTCTTCCGCAAGTTCTACATACAAGAGGAGGATGAGGAGATTGACAGGAAATGCCACGATATGTTGACCTGTTTCGTATTCCATTTGTATAAGGGAGTACGAGCCGGTGGTGGCATCGGTGATGAGATCGGTGATCCCGATGGAGATGACTACGAAGTTTATCGCATCATCTTTGATATCACGTTCTTCTTCTTCGTTATTGTCATCCTTTTGGCCATCATCCAGGGTTTGATTATTGACGCATTCGGCGAGTTGCGTGATCAATTGGAATCGGTCAAAGATAACATGGAGTCCAATTGCTTTATATGCGGTATGGGCAAAGACTTCTTTGATATAGTACCGCATGGCTTCGACACGCATGTCCAGAAGGAGCACAATCTGGCCAATTACATGTTCTTCCTGATGCATTTGATTAATAAACCGGATACCGAGTACACCGGTCAGGAGACATACGTTTGGAATATGTATCAGCAACGCAGCTGGGACTTCTTCCCGGTGGGCGACTGCTTCCGCAAACAATATGAGGATGAACTCTCCGGCGGCGGAGGCGGAGGCTAGTTCATCCCTCCATTTTTATTCATTTTTTTTATTATAAGCCAGGCGACTACTTTGGACACACTTTATATGGTTGATATCGACATCGATATGATAACGATGATGCTTGTTTGAATTCTTTTCCTAGTCTATAATAATATAAAAGTACTTTTAAGTAAACAATCTATTTTACATATATATGATGGACCTTTTCCAATATGATGATGACGATTCTAGCATGTATAACAAAAAAAAAAACAGAATGTTCTTAACTCAAACTCAAAATAAATCGATTTATTTTTACCGAAGGCAAACGCGACAGTCTTCTTTATTTAAATATTTTTTTAGGTCTCACGAATAATATAAATAACAATAAATATTAACATTAAAAAATATAACTCGAGACACACAACACCTAATTCACAAATTGAATTAATTTTCATTTGGTTTTTTTTTTTTTTTTTTTTTTGCAAAAAATCACAGCTACTAAGTAAATTTTATTTAGCTTAAAAATTATGTCAACTCCAAATAGATTTCAATGGGATTGCGAGTGCATCTAATTCAAATTTGTGCGATTTATGTACAAATGTTAAAGACTTGGATATCTTGACTAGCGAAAATTGTACAATTGAAAATAATAAAGCACAAATACAACGAAAATAGCCGCAATATATCAGCAATCGAGACGTTTCTTCAAACGAAAGAATTCGGCATTGTCAATGCTGTTAATATTGTCCATATATAAATTGCGCAATGTACGAAGACCGGATAGACGATCCTCAATGTCCGTGTACATGCTGCGGCAGCGATAAATGGATAACGTCTGTAGACACTGACAATTTACAATAATCGCATCGATGCTGTGATCCGTCAGTTGACTACATCCGCTGATGTCCAAGGAGCGAAGGCGTTGCAGCTTTTCAGTTATAGTCTTGATACCCTGATCGTTAATATTATAGCAATCGGACAAGTCCAGTATCTCAATTGATGGGCAATTGTTAACTAGAGATTCCATGCCCAATAACGATATCTGTTGGCAGTGCGATAGCAGCAGCTTATTCAACTCAATGTGCTTTAGGCCATATTTCAATGAGACATCACTTATTTTATTGCAGCCACGCAAGTTCAGGGACCGCAGGCCACGTAAAGCTTGGATATTGTGTCCTTCGAAATCCTCCTCATTGATGAGATTCATTTCATAGGCCGCAATCATCGCCTGCTTTCGTTTGGCATCGCGTACAATTTCCTCCTCCGCTTTGCTACGCAATGAGATCTTAATGGACTGCAATGAGCCTGTAAAGCTATCCGGCGCTGGGTACATATCGCCTAAAGAAGATGTCCTGTTTAGTTCCAACTTGGACACGTTAATGCCAGTTAATGCAGCGTCGGTTAGCTGAAAAGTAATTAGAGCTGATTAAAGGAATCCTAATAATGGTTATAGATATTTATTTCTATGCTTTGACTTACCCTGCAGCAGCTTTCAAGGGACAGCTCGCGTAGCCAGCAGAGCTGACTAATGATGAGCTGCATCACATCATCCGTGACACCATTGACACAATTATTTAAGTGAAGCGAACGCAAGGCACGCAGGTTTCTGGCTATCGCTTTGATAGCCTCTTCACAGATTGTCAGGTAAGATACGTTAAGCTCGAGGAGCACAGTATTCTCCTCACGTGCCACACCCTCCATAATGCCAGGACTGCTTATGCCATCACAATTCGAAATGTCTAAGTGTTGCAAACGTGATAAATTCCTCAAATGAATAGCACCCCCGTTTGTAACGCCAGCACAAGCGTTAATCTTCAAGCTCTTCAGCTGGGGATTTGTGCATGCAATGGTCTCCAAGCAGTCATCGTTGAGACACACAGTTCCCGATAAATCCAGGACACTCAGCTGCGATTGTGTGGAGAGGAATCCCTTGATGGTTGCCACATTCAACTGTCTGCAACCCGACAAATATAGCCGCTCCAGTTGTAGACCACGACGGCCATTATCATCAGGTTGGCTGAGATCACATAATGCCATCAACGAGTGTCCGATAATTGTGTGACTAAAGTCCAGAACTCGCAGCTTCTTTCGCTGCTGGACGAGCACGGATAAAATGTATTTAAATGTCAAAACCGACTCACTGGGCGCACTTGGCTCGTTGGGATAAAATCGTCGATGGATTGCATTGTGAAATGATATTTGGCATCCAGACATATTAATTAATTCCAGATTGGGCATAAGTGCAGTGAGGCGCACAAGTATTGCATCCGTGAGATAACGATTTTGTGAAATTGTCAGCTCCCGTATGTTGGACAAATGTGTTGATATTTCAGTCAAATCACATGAGTTTGCATCCAAAAAGGTAGCAGACATAAACAATGGTAAACATCGCGTGACTGAGAGCGATTGAAGATTTGGCAACATGCGTAGAATCCCATAGAACTGCTTATCATTCAAGTCCACATTGTCCAAGTTCAATGAATGCGCCGACTGGCCAATAAACGCCATCAGTTTATGCACCTGTCCCAGGGTAACATCCTCAAACAGAAAGTGACGAAATTTCCTTTCGCATTTCAGCAAATCAATTGCAGGACTGTGCTGATCCGAAAGGACACATTTGGTGAATCGCACCCGGGTCCGTTCAATAAACTCCGTTTGATATAAGGCGTTCCTCCATTGATGACAAGTGGCACCAGCTGCCAATAAATCAGTATAGCCCAAGTATTTGTATATGTGTAGAACAATCTGTGTGATTATATCGTATATAGTAATTTATTGTCAGCTGACTTGTGAATCACGAGCGCAAATAACTTACTTCTAATGGCAGTTCCCCATAACTGTAAAGGCAATAATCCAAGGACGACATTCTTCAGCCAATATAACTAACAATTCAAGTCCTTATTTAGTAGTAACACACCAAATAGCACCCCAACTACCTCTTCCTACTAACTAAACTATTAATCAGTGACAACATTTTAGGGGTAAAATAGCTATTTCTGGCTAAAAAGCATCCGAAAAATTGCAATTGCGAAAAAAAATTTGAATTGCGCGCGTTTGATACCTTAAATATACCAGAACTTCTGGTAATAAATACTGAAACAGTAGTAATAATGAAAAATTTGCAATAAACTAATAATTTGATGAAAATTTAAAATTCGAAATTAGATAAAACCGAAAAGAAGTAACAAATTGAAAAAATATCAAAAAACGATGAAACTCTAAAATTTTAAATAGTCTATATTCAATATACAATTTTTTTTAATTTAAAAAAAAAATTAAAATTAAAAATTAAATATTCTTAGTTGCAATGTTTTTGCAATTTGATTAAAATGGTACCCTGCTGCTGGATCGGAAAATGTTGCAGAGTGGCAACGTTTGTGCCAAAACAGACTCTTCACACCAGTGCTGCCAAATTTTAAGTGGAAACTAAAGCTGTTTTTGGCTGGAAAACATTTAAATTATTTTGTGGTCAGTTTATTTTGATGCAAAGTTTTATCAAAAAAATTAATAGCAAAACTAAGGTGAAAATGTATTTAAAATAGCCAGATTACCAGCTAATAGTAATTTTACAGTTCTTAAGCAAGCGAACCCTGAAAATAGCCATAGCTAGCTATAAAACAGTTACGTTGGCAACACTGTTTCTGTGACATCAGTTTCAGATTTGCTGTCCATTTTTGTTTGCAGGAAAGTTTTTGCAAAAGTTTCTACCAATTAGCTAAAAAGCTAGACTAATTCGAAACGTATTTAAAACAACTAGCTCGCAGTGCCCACCAAAATGGCAGATCCGAAATTTCAAAACCTACCCGGCATTGTAAGAAATCAATTGCTTAAACTTTAGTTAAGAGTATTAACAAATGTTTTTACATACATACATATGCATGTATGTTTGTAAATACAAATTGCAGGCTTATGACCAACCGGATGTGTATGAAACACCAGATGACCCAGAGATTGACACGTCGGACTATTACGAAGAGGAACCGGAGAACGATGCGATTGAGCGAATGCATATTTCACCAAGCGTCGCCCACAAACGCTTTAATAATGCAACTCTCGAGGGCAGCGTGGATTTTACGGATAGAATTGGACGTCGCTTGTGCCGTGGATACGATGTACGCGGCGGCGAATACGAACTGGTTGGCCAGGGGGAGAAGGAGACTCCTGTGCAGAAATGCCAACGCTTGCAAATTGAGATGAATGAACTGCTTAATGAAGTTGCAGCATTGCAAGTGGATCGGAAGATCGCCGATGAAGAGAAACAATCCTACGATGCTGTTGCTACCGTTATTAGCACAGCAAAGCGAGTACTGGATACATTAAAGTTGGAACAGGTGCTGGGCAAGGAGCAAATGCCCAATGATAAGCAGGTCAAAGCGCTGGTGGCCCAAGTGGAAGAATTTAAGCAATCCGGTGTTCTGACGGCCTTGCCCACACCGGGCACAGATTTGGCGTCCACTGCTCGTGTTGCCAGCCTCGAGCAACGTTTATATCAGTTGGAAAAGGCTGTTGGAGCACAGCCCGAAAAGCTAAGCCGCTTGACGGCAGTGACCAACACGACCAATGTACTCGAAGCTGTTAGGCATTTAAGCACTAAGGCAGCTTTACTGCAGCCGGATAAATTGGATGTTATTGAGCAACGTCTTTCCTCTTTGGCCGGTAAAATGGATGCGGTCCAGGAGAAGTCCAGCGGCAGCCCTCAGGATGCGAAACGTGATCAAAAGATTTCCGAGCTCTATGATATTGCGAAGCGCACCGAGCCTGTTGTTGAAATTCTTCCACACGTTATCGAACGCATGCAAGCCCTGGAATCCTTACATAAATATGGTAAATTGATACATAAATTATATTGGATCCCTAACTAATCATGTGTATTGTCTTGCAGCAAACAATTTTGCAAAAATTATTGCAGAAATTGAACAAAAGCAAGGCACTATTACCACCAGCTTGGTAAACAACAAGGAACTGCTTCATTCCGTACAGGAGACCTTTGCTCAAAACCTGGAAACAATTAACAACAAAGTGGCGAAAGTGGAGCAGCGAGTGACGGCCATTACAAGCGCCAAATAAGTTGTCGAGTATATTATAAATATCTAGCACACATACACGCATACCTAGAATTATAACAATAATACGTGAAAATATTTATTTTACTCAATAAAGCAAGAGCAGCAGAATTTAATTGCAATTGTCTTAATTATTGTTTACTCACTACAAAAACTCTCATATGATGGTGCGAAAACAGCTGTTTCCGGAGTTTCTACCACTGCTCTACCACTTTTAGAGATCTTCGATTCTAGACATATAAGAAACTTAAATATATTTTGAGCTTAGTTCTCTAAAACTGTGCAAAAGTACGCACTTATTCTAGTTATGATACTTTTAAGCCAGAAACAACTATTTTTTCCTTTAAAAAGTTGGCGGTTTTAGTTTATAAATATATTTTAAATAGTTTCTTAGAGTTAAATATGTTATTTTTCTCTACTTGGGGTGACGAACTTCAAGCCATCTTTAAATGTTTTTAATTTGATCTAGTTTCGAATTTTAAATGTTTATCAAATTATTTATTTATTCCAAAGTTATTGCATTTCAAAATCTGTTCGTTGGCTTCGAAAGCATCGATTTGATCAACGCCGGTTCCTGTGATGAAAATGGTCGGCACACAATTTAAATGTGAACTTATTCTTAGATTATTTTACAATAATTTTGAAGAAATATTTTTATGAAAATTCTAACTCCAATTTTGTTAAAAATAAGGTATAAGAATTTGAGTTTGCATTAAAAAATTAAAAACAAGTTAATAAATTTTATTTATTTATTTAGAGGCCAAAACCATGATTAAAATGGCAATCCGCTGGAAAATCGGTTAAGTTTTGATCAAGTTATTGTTGAATGTTATGCTCACTTTGACACTGTTAAGCTCACATTGGCACTGTTAAGCTCACATGGGCACTGCTAAGATAACAGAGCTCTGCTAACAGACCCCCCACGCAGCATATAAAAGCCGGCCTTTCTGACAGGATGCAGGACTTGGTGTTCGGCGCTCGCAGAAGACGGATCAGCAACGGGGGCATTAGCATTAGAAGCAGATCGTTATAAGTTAATAATAAAAATTATTAACCATTATTTTGTAAGCTTAAAAATTATTTAATAAGATAGTTTTATATAATATAGTTATATATATTATATAGTTTTATATATAATATAGTTTTATATACAATATATTTTTATACATAATATAGTTTTATATATCATAAAATTTTATATATAATAAAGTTTTATATATTATATAGTTTTATATATAATTGTTTTTTAAATATAATCGATTTGATCAACGCCGGTTCCTGTGATGAAAATGGTCGGCACACAATTTAAATGTGAACTTATTTTTAGATCATTTAGCAATAATAATGAAGAAAACTGTTTAATATTTTTATGAAATTCTTATTCCACATTTGTTGAAAATAAGGTGAAAGATCCTATGAATGGTGGTGTTCGTCATGGCTCCGGGGGAAAAGTAACAAATTTAACAAATTCCAAAATTCGGGAAAAATCTAACAAAAATTCTATATAAATTATCAAGCTTAGAAATATGTCTAAAAATATAATTTTTGAAAAAGACACTGAATTGAAAAATGATCTAGATCAGCTTTCAAAGTTGCCAGACGTTGACACCAACTGTAATTTTTGTTTTTGCCAGATGGCAGCATCGGTTGAACTTCTTTAGAACGAATTACAATTTTCAGTTCGCTCTTAAAAAAAGATTGTAAAAATTCAGGCAATATATAATATTGTTGAGGCAATTATTAGATATTAATTGCGTGTAAGTGATAAGTAATAGCAATTTCAAGATGACACACAATATTTCATGCAACACAATATGGCCACGACAAAGTTATTGCTACCGAAAAAAAAGTGATGACGGGGCGCGCTCCAATTGGACGTGACACCAATTCAATTAAACAGTACTCATAAGAACAACAATAAAGCATATTGAAAACAACACGAAATATCCATTTCAGATTGCAGTCAAGACTCTCAAGATGAAAATCAAAGAGCTACAAAAGACTGTGAACATTGCCTGGTCGCCAGCGGAACAACAACAAATTTTATTGGCCGCCGGCACAGCAGCTCAGCAATTTGATTCGAATGCAAATGCAACATTGGAGATATATTCACCGAGCATTGGCGATGCCAGCTACGATTTGGAGCTGAAGGCAAGCGTGCCAAGCGATTTCAAGTGAGTTAAGTGGAAATTCATCTAATGTACTAACTAATGTAAAACTAATGTCATATAACAGATTCCAGAAGGTTATTTGGAGTCCCCTTGGTATAAATGGAACGCATCCAAATGGCCTGATTGTGGGAGGATGCGAAGCAGGTCATATCAATGTGTATTCCGCAGCCAAGATGCTGGCCAATGAGGAGTCGCTTTTGGCACGGCAGGATAAGCATACTGGTGCCGTTACTGGCTTGGACTTTAACCCATTCCTAAACAACCTGCTCGCTTCGTGTGCCTCGGAGTCGGAGATTTACATTTGGGATCTTAACAACCCCGTCAGCCCACTAAATCCCGGTGCCAAAACGCAACCTCTCGAGGATGTTAAGAATGTGGCATGGAATCGGCAAGTGCAACACATTTTGGCATCTGTGTTCAGCACACGTTGTGTCATCTGGGACTTGCGCAAGAGCCAGCAGATCATCAAGCTGTCTGATACTCAGTCTCGCGTGAGATGGCATGCCATCGAATGGCATCCCGAGGTGGCGACTCAAGTGTGGCTGGCATCCGAGGATGATCAGGCGCCTGTTGTTCAGCTGTGGGACTTGCGATATGCAACCGCTCCAGCAAAGACTTATCAGATTCACGATCGGGGAGTACTTGGCATGTCGTGGTGCTTGCAAGATACCGATTTGATGGTATCTTGTGGCAAGGATAATCGCATCTATTGCTGGAATCCAAATACTAATATACCCGAGGGCGAAATCCTCTCGGAGGTGGCCACAACAGCGTCCTGGTATTCCGATGTTCAATTCTGCCCCCGTAATCCAGCGCTCATTGCCAGCGCAAGTTTGGAGGGTGCTGTTTCCATTTACTCGCTAAATGGCGGCACACATCATTTGGTGCAAACATCGGAAAAGATTGCCGATTCCTTTCCGGGCATGGATCAATTTGCTCAAGCACCCTTGCCACAGCAGGCTACTCAAGTTGTTTATCAGGATCTGACGCATGCTCCCAAATGGATGAAACGCCCCTGTGGTGTGGCTTTTGGTGTAAGTATTGAAAGAATACGCAAATTGTAAGTTTCTCATGCGAATTTTATCAACAGTTTGGCGGTAAACTGGTCAGTTTTAATGGCACATCTAAAACTGTAAAGCTGGAACAGTTGACCACCGAGCCAGGATTAGTGGAGCGCGCTAATGCCTTGGAGTTGTCCTTGGCAGAAGCTAACTATGCCGATTATTGCCGCCAAAGGGCTGATAAATCAACGGATCAGCATGGACGATACATTTGGTATTTCATCAAAGCGAACTTTGAACTGAATCCCAAAGAAGAAATGCTCAATCTCTTAGGTATGCGATTGATTATCCCTTAGCATAGAAAATATTTAATCAAATATAACCCCTTAGGCTACAACAAAGATGATATTGACGGTAAATTTACAAAGTTCATTAAAGAGCCCGAAAGCAACTCGCAATCAGACGTGGATACACTTACGACCCGTATATCAACTCTTACACATGTGAGTTCAGTTTCCGTTTAGTTTTCTGTTCAGCTCTTATCTCTCTAAAAAGAAAAAAGAACAACATATGTTTCAGCACACGTTATCAATATTGAGCAATGCATTAGTTAGTTCATCTTTCCTTGTATGTACTTTATTTCTCTGATAACAATTTCTCATGCTTTCCAAACATTGTGGTGCTTTGGTTTTCGAGTAGAGCGACTCTTCAGAGGTTGAATGCGATCAAAGCACTAATTCTAGCACCGATAATTCGGTAAGAAATCAGATTTAGAATACTCATATGCATTTAACTTATTGACTGTCTGTCTAATAAAATTTAAAATAATTTAAATTGTTCGAATTGTATCAAACATATTTTCTTTTGTATTTAGCAAACTGCCGATAATAAAACCGCATTTGATGGCACAACGATCGATCCGCAAACCTTAAACGATTATCCGACTGCTCCGCGAATGCAGTTCAAGATTCCAAGTGGTGACCGTAAGTTGCAGCATGAATTGTGTCATTTTTTTAAATTAATTTAACACTATAATTTAACCGATTTATACTTAGCAGGCATCGTAAATAATGATTATAATTAAAATAGCAGTCTTATTATTTATTGATTGCCTTGCATTTTATGTGATTATATCGAAAATCTATTAATTAATTCTTTTCTCCCTCTTTTAGACACTGACAGTTTAATTACGGAAGCCATACTCACTGGCAATACTGAGGCTGCCGTAGAGTTGTGCCTGGAGGCGCAGCGCATACCAGAGGCACTGATTATAGCTTCCACAGCAGGAATAGAGACCTTGACACGTACGCAGACTCGCTATTTGCTGCAGCAGAAAAACGAGCTGTCCAATGTCATCTCGGCCCTGGTATCACGAGATTGGCTTGACTTTGTCAACCGCTGCACGGTGGATTCCTGGAAGGAGGCACTGGTGGCTGCCCTCAAGCACAGCGAGCGCAAGTTAGTGGACATCTGTGAGAGGCTGGGAGATCGATTGTTGAACGAGTGTACCAAAAGCATTGAGTTTACCCGAAATGCCATGTTGTGCTACATCTGTGCTGGTAGCATCGATAAGCTAGTGAGCGCTTGGTATCAATTGAAGCAACTGGAGCAACAAAATCAGAGCTATAAACTCAACACACACGAGTTGCAGGAACTGGCCGAGGTGGTAATGCTGCTGACCAAGTCCCTGGAACAGCAAGGCATTGCTGTAGACTTGGCTGGTCGCTTTGCGGGCTTTATATCCGAATATAGTGGACTTCTTGCATCCCAAGGTGCACTGACAGCTGCTCTACAGTACATTACCACCTTGAGCAAGGCCAATGCGGAAAGTGAAGATCTGAATCAGCTACGTGAACGCATTAGCAACGCCGTCAATGTGGATCATGTGCAGCCGTCTATGGCAGCTGCAACTCCAATGAACTATTTGCGGCATCAGGAACCACGTGGTTCCTTCTCAAAGCCGGCAAATCCCTTGATGTTTGGACAGCCGCAGAATCAATATAATGCCCCAACAAATGGCGGCTGGCAACAACAGCAAGCAGCAGCTCCTCCATCTGTGCCTTTGGCGGCAGCTCCATTCCAGGCCGCTCAGCCACCTCCACAAATATACAATCCTCCACAGATGAAAGCTGAACCACTTTCTCATCCGCCACGACCCTCGAGCAATGCCAGCTCCTCGGGTGGTCCTCCTTCTACTGCAGCTGCTACAACTGGTGGATCCGGTCTGCATTCGCGGTCTAAATACGTCTTGGATCCTTCAGTAGCAGCCCCGACCAGTGCATATGGCATGCCATACAATCCAGTTCCAGCGCCAGCAGCTGTTCCATTCCCTGGCGCAGTGGCTCCTGTCTCACAGGCTGCCAGCGTGCCACAGTCGTACAGCAGTAATGCATTCAATACCAATCCCTTATCGACGGCTCAGCAATTCAATCCAACTCCATTTATCGGAACTTCACAAAACAATTATATGCCAGGTGTGGCACCAATTGAAACAATGCCTGTAGCTGCTCCACAGGCATCGCTCGTGCAGAACATGCAACGTAATCCGACACCACCGCCAGGCTGGAATGATCCACCAGCTTTGAAATCCTCTCGAGTAGTAAGACTTGCTGAAATTTCCATTTCCTGCAAAAAATCTTGTTATATTATGTATTTTCATTTAGCCGAAACCAAGACCTTCGGTGGAGTCCAGTGCAGCACCAATATTACATCCTTTGTATGGCGTTGATCCGAACCAAAATCAAAATAGCTATATGGATCCCAATCAATATCAAGTGAATATTTCATTAATATGATCTGTATATGTATATGACTTCACATATTGACATTTTACTTTTATTATAGAATGCGCCACCGCCGGGTAACAGTGGTTTCTACAATCCTGCGGCCAATAACAATCCGCAGGCATTTCCACCACAACAACAACAACAGCAACAACCACAACAAATGAATTTCCAAGCATCGGCGGTGCCCAATCCACAGCATCAGCAATACTGGCCGGGTCAGCAACAACAGCAATCCTTTGGATATACCGAACAGCCGGCACCCATTCAAGAGCAGCGGCAACCGGAGCCACCCAAGGAGAAACCTCCACTTCCTGAGGAATATATTTATTTGCAAACGGTGCTCGAGGAGTTGAAAAATCAATGCTTAAGCGCAACTAATGATCCGGTATGTAATTTTTGGATACATCATGATATTTCATCTCTAATAAATATCAATTTTTATAGCGCACCAAACGGAAATTCGTGGATGTGGTAAAACGCTTGGAAAATCTCTATGATTGTTTGCGCGATGGCAGGGTATGTCCATATTTATAAAAACTACTCTTCAGATTAAGTTATCTTTATCATTTCCTCGACAGCTCACGGCAACAACGGTGCAGCATCTTAATCAAATAGTGCAGTACATTCAAATAGCCGACTACGCCAATGCCCTTGAAGTGCACACACGCATTGCTTTTGGCACGGACTTTGCTCAATGCGCTGGCTTCATGCAAGGTTTAAAGGTCCTGCTACAATCCGCATCGGAGCTGCAATTAGTTTTGCGTTAAAATTTAGTTTTCAAGGGAAAATAGAGAATCCCTTATGTGTTGCCCATTAAAAGTTTATACAAAATATTGTGTGTCTAAATCAAAATTGCGTTGCTGTTTGTTTAATATTTGTGTGTATGATGTACTCTTTCAATTTTTGTTAATGCAGCTTAATATTAAAGGTAATCAATGTATTGAAAAATATGTATTTTAAAACATTTAGCGAAACATATACTTAATTATATTTGTATTTTTAAATTAACTTTGGCTGATTGCGTATATTATCCAAATCGAGCATTGGCTGGTGACCTTGTGGAGATGGCGATACAGGAGATTCCGACTGCAGCTTGTGCAATTTCATCAAATCCGCATGGTGATCATAAGGCAACCGTTGTTCGGGTAACAAGCGATATTTTTTCAGATATACATAGGAAGCATTTGATATATTGCTAGGACTTTGATGGAAATTATCTATTTGACGGAGTGGAGTTGTATTGGAACCGGTGCTGGCAGCGACATCGTTAACTGCCGCCGGCGACAGACGCAGTTCGTCCATTAATTCATTAATTTGCTTTTGTGGTAGATATTTCCGGGCCAGTTCATTCATTACTAAGCTCTTTTCCGTGCTTGGTTTGGGTAAAACGGTGCCAACCACAGGACTTTTGGTTGCAGGCGATTGCATTGCAACTGGCTGTTTGCCCTGCGGAGTAGTACACCGGTATCCAGTGGATTGTGCCATTGGCGGTGCTGCACGTGGAGATTGAAATTGAGGAAGTGCTCTGGTTGGTACTCCCTCATATGGCGTAGATCGTTCATCCTCCTCCACTATGTAATCGTGGACTATCGGCGTAGTCCGCTTAACCGTAGCAATACCTACAAAAGTTGTCGATAGATTAGGAGGATCTTCATAATCCGGTTCTAGGATTTACTCACTTTTCGCAGTTACAATCTCACACTGGGAAGAAGTCTCTTTGAAAGTCTTTAAGCTCGTTGGGTTATGCTGTTGAACCAGAGATTCACACAGGCGTCTCAATTGTTGCTGTTCCTGGCGCATAATCTCCAGTTGACCTAGGATCTCCCTCAAGTCGTTTTTATCCGCCAAATGGCTGACTACATTAGATATGGACTCTCTTCTAGAGGATGAAGTTTCTGGATCTGTTTGGGTGCCTGCACAAATCGTTAGCACATCCGTTGTGCCTCCAGTTGGGCGAGTGTGGGTTTGGGATTGGGATTGAGAATTCGACACTAAAACGTCTGCGGAATATGTTTCTCGTGCATAAGTAGAAGGCACATTCATCGCATAACCCATATTCGTATTAACATTCAAATGTTGCGCGGGCGATGTTCGATCGCCATCAAAGGCACGACTCCGTGGAAGATAATTATACTCATTGCAACCGGAAGCTGTGTTGATTGCTGCAGATGAACAGACCGGCGGAGATGCTGGACCCAGTTCAGTTGTTAGCACTGGTGAGAAGTTAACCCGTGGCAATATTTGTTTCTTCCAGGAGGCAAAACCGCCTGCAGGACGATTAACCGACGCTGATTGTTGTTGTTGCTGATGCTGATGATGCTGCTGTTGTTGTTGTTGCTGCTGCTGTTGCGGCTGTTGACCAAACAATATTGAAAGTTCCGGAACCGTTGGTTTTACAATCTCATCACTATGTCCAAGTGGAACAGGCGCACAGGGTCTTGGAGCTGCCCTTGGCAACATATCTTCAGTTTCTGGCACAAACATCTTCAATTGTATCGTTTAAATTGAAATCGGGCGCTACTTAAAAATACACAACGCCTGCGTGCAAAGCTGCTTTTACTAGGGTTGCAAAGTAATACAAAATTTATCAATCGAACATGTACAAAAATTACGGCAGCCCTAACAGCTGTGTGTCACAAAGCTGTGTCATAGAAAACAAAAGAAAAACTCAGAAAGTTAATTGCAAAGCGGCTGCAAATTTCTTAAAAGAATGCCCGTTTTGGAAAACATTGAAGCCATGACAGTAAACACACCACCTGCGCCTCCAACGGAAGCAGACGACCTACAACAGGCCCAACCACCTCGTGAAATAACCCAAACGGACCATCTTAATAAACGCTTGTTGAAATCATTGTTGGATTCCATGAAAATGGCAACTGAAGCCCAAGATCAAGATAAGCCAAGTAAAACCGAGTCTGGCGACAGTGATTTTGACGATTAATGCTTTTATATTTACATTATAAATCAAAGTTTTGGTCATGTGGTTTACTTTCTACTAATAAAAACTAATTGTTATTAATTTGAACAATGTCTTTTAAATACGACGGCGCTTGTTGCTCTGCATCGGCGGAGGCGTGGTTGAGGGACTAATAGATTCATTCGACATGGAACCACGCGTACGTTTTGCAGGTCGCTTCGGCAAATCCAGCACTTTGACTGATGCCTTTTTATCGCCTTCCTTTCCTGCGTTTGCATGTACCACTGCAAACTTGGATCCTGGAAAGCCAAATACATGGTATTCTATTTTCACATAAGAATTCTGATTAAAAATACTTTACCTTTACTGCTACTTTCTGTTGACGCAGCAACAGCTGATGTGGCTACTGAAGGCTGTGTTTCGGAAGTGTCTTCCCTAACGTGGGCCGCATTTGTCTTTTTGTTTACGAACGACGCGTAATCTTGCTCCGGCAAACTAAACTCCCTCTCCTCATTCGGAAATGGTAAGCACTCCAGATTGTCCAGTTCCTTCAACTTATACATTGTGCCCAAATGTCTCCAGATCAAATCACTGGACATCTCCCGGTTTAACGATTTCGAAAGGCGTTCCGAAATGCAGGACATGTAGAAATGTTTATTTATGCCTACGGGACGCAAGCCCTCCATTGCGTGAAAGAGCTGCAGTTCCTCCTCCGCCGACCATTCGTCCTTAGCCATTATTTCACCAATGAATGTTGTGGATATGACTTGTGTTGTTCGTGAATGAGTGAACAAAAAGAAGGCTGCCACCTAGTTAAAATTTTCAATCTGGTTCTATTTGCTTTTACCTAAAAATAAAGGTAAATTTTCAAACTTTTTAATTTTACTTAATTTTGAAACTACAATTTTTTAAAATGCTATAGAATGTTTCTTAGAACTTTGTTTATATTTTAATATACTTTTTTCTATCTTTTCTCCCCGAGAGGTGATGAACTTCAAACCTTCATAAAATCATTTCATTTTGTTTAATTTTATTTGGAAATTAATTGGTTTTGGAATAATTTTTATGGATTTTATAAAGAAATTTTTGTTGGGTAATTTTGGTATGTTCTTCCGAGACCGCACAACATGGTGGCAGGCTTAAATCCCAGGAAGAGTCGCCGACAGCTTTGAAACGTGTAGCAGTCTTGCTGTGAATCCAGGGATGCACATACACAAAAACAGGTAACAATATCGATAACATTTTCGATTAAGGTTCGATGCGCAGCCAACTTCACGTTTCATTGGATTTGGGTGTGTATCTTTTTGTGCAAGCCAAAAGCGAGCTTGGACGAATTTTTCTACAATATTCAATATAAATTAATACAAAGCTGGTAAATAATTGCTATTAACGTTATTAAAATGTAGTTGTGCTTGTGTGTGTGTCCAAATTAAATGAATAGTTAGTGTATTCTATTTAGCATACTAGAGGTGAATGTATGTATATATATATGGAGGCACGTTCGTATGTATGTGAATCGTCTTGCCTACAATTTCTGCACAAACGGAACAAAATCAATTGGGAATTGCCAAACCCTTAATTACATTTTTCCGTAGTCTTCTTTAAATGGGAAACCTCTCAATTTCTGAATACTAAAGTGCATTACTACATTTTATCTGTGGTTAATGATTAATCAGAAATAAATTAACATGACGAGAATTTAATATTTATGTTTAATGATGTGAGTAGTATTTACACATGTACATTATACACCCACACATACATGCAGGCGTATTTGCATACATACATATATATACATATACATATACTATATGTGAATATGGATTCTCTGCCATAAGTAATACATATTAATTACTATCCTATCAAAATCTCAATTCTATCCAAATCTCAAATTTTCATTTCAAGCTATAACTTTCATTGTATGTAATTTATGTGGTTTGTTCAATGTCGTGCCTTATGTTCGTGCTAAAAACACGAGTGAATCATAAGTTAAAAAATATTATGTAAAAAAATGATTTGGTTGCTATGACTCCTGTTTTTTTTTTAATACATTTACAGTGCCCTATTCAGATTCATCCAATAACAACACCCCCTTGAAAAGAAATCAAACAAAGTCGAAAGAATATAATAAGATAAACAAAGAAAGCACACAATCACCTCTACTTAATCTTGTATTTACATATTGTATCTGAGTACAGAGAACATTTTCAACCATAGGGTTATCCGAGACAGCCGTAATGGACGTAATGTCATCATCCCTACAACAGCAGCGCATCGTCGTTGAGCAGCTGCGTCGCGAGGCGGCCATCGATCGCCAGACGGTCTCGGAATCGTCCGCCAAAATGATGAAATATATCACGGAGCACGAGCAGGAGGATTACCTATGGACTGGCTTCACCAGTCAAAAGGTAAATCCCTTCCGTGAGAAATCCTCGTGCACTGCTCTTTAAGCAGTTTATGATTTTCGTTACTAAGTTTCGTTCTTTAATAGCACACAATTGAAAATATAACAAAATAATAATAAATAAATAATAGAAAAGAATTTTAACAATAACAACAAGAGAACAAGACACCACCAGAAGCAGAATACAAAAACAAATACAAAAGTTAAAAGCAATACTAATAATTGATTGTAAAAAGCCTTAAGTTTACCAAAGAGTAGAGGGCTAAATAAAATATATTTAAAAATATATATATATATGGTAAATGATAAACGATGAGAAAAGAAAAGAATCCGTACACAAATGTTTAAATTTGGAATTCTAACCAACATTTTGGCATTTATCGAAAAATATCACCAACTTTGTTTGCAATTAGTATAGCATTCAGTGTAAACGAATAACCCAACTTGAAGGACAATTAATGTGCGGACTATAGCAACAACTACCTATGAACTACATATATCTACTATATATATATATCAATCTAAAATATATTTATTAAAGTACACAGTAAACACGAATAAAAACAAAAAGAAACCCAAACACATTTTTTGCCTACTTATTTCAAGATTAATCCAAGTTCGAAGTTGTTAACATACTTAATATATATAAAGTATATTTATTAACCCCAACCTAAATGGGCCAAAACTATATATGATTACTTTAAAAAGCTTTAAATTCAGGCTTGATATATGCCAGCAACAAAGCAAGCTAGTTCAACCTTAGTGCGTTTATTATTCAAGTTTTTTCTTAGCAAAATATTAAATCTCGTTGCAGTAACGCAACAATCATATAAAATGCAAAAATATATCTATATCTAGTGTAGTTTTTTTGCCATTTTCTTAATTCATAACTCAAAAATCAACCAATATTTATTATGCAAAGACACTTAATTGTTGAACGATAATTTATTTTATAAATTTAGATCTATATGAAACACCATATATGAATACGAAAATTGTTTATTCTCCAAGAAAACAAAGAAAATGACAAATTGTTGAAAGAATGCGTGATTCTGTGGCTGCACATTAATTCAAATTTAATTTAATTCATTCAATCATTAATCAATGTATCTATCTCAAAAACAAACAATGTCGATAGTTCAAATCGAATTATCATCATGACAGACACAATATTAAATGATTTGTCCGTGGTTGAGGCCTATATTTTTGTAAGACAAAGCAAAATGTTATTGCATGAGTGGCAAAGTAAATATATTAAAGCTGAGTTATTTTTTTACACTCTAATAATGGTAATGGGCATATTTGTATGGTATTGGAGTGAAAGAAAACGGTTCTCCCACAAGAGAAGCATCGTGATTTCATATTCATTATACCATTTTCAATCACTTTTCATAAGGAACAATATATGATTAATCAATTTGACTTGTCGACATTGTTAGTAAATATGTCAAATAAATGTTTGATCGGTTCTTCCATTGTTGCATTTAATAATAATTCGCATTAAAATCGGCGATCGATTCTCCAAATTATTAATATTAACTAAGAATCACGCGTTTTTAACTCGACTATTTGTTTTTAGTCAATTCCAAGCAGATTTTGAACCCTGTTCTGCTGTCGTGAGCATTCAGCAGAAAATTGTTCAAAATTTCAAATTCTCAACTCAAAAAACAGTTGATATCATTAAATTTGGCTATTGAAACCAAAACTGCAGTTGGTTTATTAGCTATTTAGAAATATTTATATCTGAAATAATTTTCGATTTATTGTATGTTTCATTTCAAGATCTTGATAAAGTTTCTTATTTTCGAAAAAAAAAAGAAAAGTCATTTGTTCCTCATGTTAAAGTATAAAGTTTGCTGATAAGCAATTGAACTATCCACTGGAGCACGGATAGTTCCAATTGTTTTTATCGACCAACTTGATATCGTAATACTTATTCGTAATTACAACTGCAATAATATAACTAAAAGTTACACGAAATAATGGAAATTTATAATGCACGAAATATCAAAAATTATGAGAAAACACTTTAAAAACTTTATTAACTTCAATTTGAAAACGACAACGATATCGTATTTTATTCGAAAAAATATATTGAAATGTATCTGCGCATACGCATTTGAAATATGTTATGTACTCCAAAATGAACATAATAATCGTTTGCTTGAATTCCAAAAAAATAAAAAGCTTAGATGAGTTATCTAGCGGAGACACAAAAAAAAAAACTTTTTTGACTTTTATTAACTGGAGAATAGAGGTTCAAGGGATTGATGGATTTAATCAATTTACATTACAGAAATGTAAAATCAAACACTCCGTATTGTTTAAGTTTTTATCTTTTTTTTAGTTTATTAATACAAGAAGCTGTGTATGGGTGAGTGTGTGTGTGCATGTGTGTTGTTAATGAAATTTGAAATTTCTGTGTACGACTCGCATATGAAAATACATATAAAGATTTCTTCTTCTTCGCCTGGTGTACTAGAATTATTAAGTTATACATTTTAGTTTGTGTTTTCATTTATTTAGTAAATGCTGGAAAGTTTAACTTTCATCATCACTGCCAGCTGCCTGTCGTGGCTTCGGTCCGCCGGCACGCTTAGCCATGATGATTTGATCCACCTTCAATATGGTTGCAGCTACACCGACAGCATATTTGAGACCCCAGAATTTCGCTTGGTATAGATCATAGATTTTCGCTTCAGTTACATCGATTGTCGATGCCTTCTCTGCTTCAATGTCATAGCCAATATTCTTGCCCTTGTCGGAGTTGTGAGCCAGATACATTTGATTCACAATCTCGGTGGCATTGGCACCAGTGTTTTCGGCCAAAGCCTTGGGGAACACTTCAAGAGCATTGGCGAACTTGCGCACTGCATACTGCTCCAATCCGGGCAAAGTGTCAGCATACGCCGACAGCTGTGTAGCCAACTCGATCTCAACAGCTCCTGCTCCTGGCAAATAGCGACCGTCACGAGTCAGACACTTGAAGTTGTTGACACCATCGTCCACAGCACGTTCAATGTCATCCATGAAATTGTCTGTGGCGCCACGGATAACGATGGTTGCAATCCGTGAATCCTTGCCTTCGTTTCTGCAAATTGCAAAGTATATGTGAAATCATTTTCACAAACTGAGAGGGAAAAAGTTAAAGCTTACCTGAAGGCCACAATTGCGGTATCACCCAGCTCCTCAATGCAGACCTTGTCACAGTAACCCAACTCCTCCTGGCTGGGCGTTGTGATGCGGGGCAACACTGTGGCGTTCACGGAGCGACTCAATCGGCGTAAGTCGAACTTGGAGTTCAAACGGACCGCCATCAAGCCATATTTGTTCAGGTAATGCAGGGCCATGTCACCCACTTTGCCACCAGCAACTACAACTTTCACGCCAGTATCAGCAATGGCTTTGATTTGGGCCTCCAACAGGCTCTCTTCGCCGGAGGAGAAGTTCATCAGCTCGTCCGCGGACTTGATCAGTACGGTGCCCTTGGTTTCCGTCTGGATGATGTCGACCGGGCATGAGAAGATGACAACCTTTGCCTTTTCGGCGTGTGTGACATCGCCTTCGACGAAGCGCTTGAAAACCATGCCGCGGACAACCTCGGATTTGGCCAAGCCACTGCCCAGAATCTTGCAGATGCGAATGTTGTCCACGTTGAAGGTGCCCTCATCCGGCAATATGGAGACGCAGGCCTTGCTCACCAGGTCATTGAGGAAATCCTCCTGACCGTACTGTTTGGACATGATGGCTGTGCGCAGCACTTCCTTAACCTTATTGACATCGCGGTAATCCTCGACCTTGTGGCACACCAGCTTGGGCAGAATCTCCAAAGCCTTCGACAGGGCCTTCTCATAGCCATCGGCGATCTCGGACGTGGTGATGCCCAAGCGGAGCAGCTCCTCGGCCGACTCGAGCAGAGCACCGGCAAAGATGACCACAAAATTGGTGCCATCACCGACCTCGGCGTCCTGCATTTGACTGGCCATGACTATGAGCTTGGCAGCCGGATGCTCCACATCCAGTTCCCGCATTATGGTTCCAGCATCGCTAGTCACAAACTGCTTCTCAATGTGATTAATAATCATCTTGTTCATGCCATTTGGACCGTAGGCGGAACGCATTGTCTGTGCAAACTCCTTGCAGGCGCTGATATTGCGATACACTGCCTCCTCCAGGCCACTATACATCTGCAAATAGCGAAAATCATTGAATCAGACCAATTTTAAGAACATCTGCGAATGCGACTGCGATGACTAATCACGCGCTTCTTGGGCGCACCGCCTGTTTTACACCGAATTTAAATGAAAGTGGTGACTGGCATATGTAGATATATGAATTTAATACGTATTGTACTTACACGGGCGCCATCCTTCAACATCTGCGCCATTCCTGGTGCTTTTGGTACAGATAAAGCCATTTTTACGCGCAGATATTTAACAAAAACGAAGAGCAGTTAAAGCAAGTCAATCAGTCGGTGAAACACTTAACCTCAATGTACGAATTTTCTGGATTGCACACTGGTTGTAAAGCCAAATACTGTTTTTATATACTAGAAAATACTGACAGTAGTATTTTATACGCAAAAATCAACGGACTTTAAAATCCCACAGAATAAAAAATACAGGTTTTATTAAGTTCTCTTACAAAAATGATCACCAAGCTGGAAAATACAAATTATTAACACGAAATTAGATAAATTACAGGCATTTTTTTATGCATTTTAGAAATTTGTGGCTTAAGTCCACGAATCATATTTTGTTTGCTACATGACTATTAAAACAAGTTAGCAGTGTTGTATATAGGACAGCTAGTTCTAATTAGAGTTGGCATTTCCAGTTCAATTTTCTGAATAAGTTCACTAGTTCACTTTTTGAGTTGTGAAGTCATTTTGTTAATTATTCTGTTGGTCAGCTGTCATGACCTATGAAAATTAAGTGTTGTCTATTCTGTTGCATATAAAAGATGTGAATAGATTTCAAATATTTCTTGAAGGTGAAATGTGTTTTATGTTATTAATTAGAGTAGATGACAAATGCTTATTAGTTTCAGAATTTAATTTTTTTGTTGATCCATTTATATCCGAGAGTATGTCGGCTAAAAAGTTAAGATTTTATAAAGCAATTTAAATTTAAACTGACGAGCTGCAAAATTATTGATATGGTTCATAACTGACAAAACAAGTTCACTCGTTCAATTCAAAGACCCGCTCATTTGAACTTCAACAGAACTAAACGGCACAACTCAAATTTTTAAAGCGATGTCGGTGGCCAAGAAGCACGTGTTGGGATTCTCATCGAATGGTGGGAAACTGTTTGCTGTTATTGATGAACAGGGAGTATTACGAATATGGGACACCGAGACGAATGCGCTGAAGCAAGAATTCACGCCGGGCATACTGGTATCCGGCCCCTGTTCGGCGCTCACGTGGGTTACGTTGGGCGCGGAGCGTCCAAAGAAGTCGCGTAAATCTCAACAGACTCAACAGATTTCAACAGCCTCCGAAAAACTTTACATAGCCCTGGGAACACAAAAGGGCAAGGTCGTCCTCTACTCATTAGCAACAGGAAGTGTAAGTGATAATTTAAATTTAATTGGGATCAAAACATTAAAGGCCCTTTTAATTGTAGATTGAACGTACACTGAGTGGTGATGGCCACAATGGAGCCGTCACATCAATCACCTATGACAACGACGGACATCTGTATACTGTGGGTGCAGACAGTCGAGCACTGGCTTGGTCCTTGGCGGAGGAGCGATGCACTGGCGAGTGGTCAGTAGGTCCAGAGAAGCCCTTGAATATTGCATACTTGCCGAAGAGCCGTACACTGGCGGTTGCCTCGCGACAAATTAAGATCTATGATGTTGACACCAAAGAGCTGGTGGAAACATGCACTGGACACTCGGGTGAAGTCAATGCCATTAGCAGTTTTACATGCAGCAACAATGTGGAATACGTCATTACCACGGCTAAAATGGAGCGCATCATTTCCTTCTGGAAAATCAACAAAAAGGGTAGAAACAAGGCATCTACCTGCACACTTTTGATGGAGGATGTGGCCCACAGTTTGGCATGTGAGGTGCGCGAGAACGGAGATTTGCGGGTGGCCAGTGTGACCCGTAATGGCAATATTCACATCTACCTACTGAATGTGGATAGGTAACTGCACATGGCACTGCTTCTCTAAGCTTCCATAAACTATATATATTTTCAAATTTTTGCAGTTTGTCCGCTGAGAAATATATTAAGCCAAAGGTTTCGCTGCAAATCGCTTCGGATGGCGCTGATACCGTTGAACCCATCTATGCACTGGCTGCCCACTTTGTCCACGATGCAATGCGGCCTCATGAAATACTTTTTGGTTATGGCAGCCGTAGTTTGTTGCAGTTTGAAAGATACTCGCCAAATTATGGCGAAAAACTAAATGTAATCGTGCGCACCGATCCCAAAAAGTTGTACACAAAGAAACAGCGTGCTGATCAGAGCGGATCGGCAGAGGCACTTAAGATGAAAACCCCAGTTGTGAGGAAAAAGGAAGTGGAGTATAACACTGCAATGCCCATATCCAAAAAGAAAATACAAAACGATGTGCCCATGGAAGCCCGCCTAGAGAATTTATCCATTCAGGCCACCAAGCTGACCGATGGCAAGCTGCAAAGCCAAAGTAAGACTCAGCTCTTGATGCAGGCGTTGCACAGCCAGGATCAAACGTAAGTGCCTTACAAGAAAATAAGGGAGCATTAAATAAAATCAGAACAGAACAGATAAAATTCTCTGATAAATGTGAAAATTTCAGATATACTATGCTAGAAAAGCATACGTTTGTATTTTACATTTTTCAAAGTTAACTTTAACTACGTATATTATTTTTCATTTTTATTTTAAAGTTTCTTTTTTTAAAAAGTTCTAAAATTCCAATAGAATTTTTAATGCTGATATAACTATAATCGTTACGTTTAAATTTTAATATATATATTTTTTATTATAGCATGCTAAAAGCCGTTTTGGGAACAAATGACAAGAAAACCATACAGATAACTCTAGAACGACTACCACTCGAGTATGTAAATCCTTTGGTGACCGAACTGTCGGTGCTATTGCAAGGAAAGGCCGCCAAGTAAGTCGAGAGACTTTTCAAATTTTTTTTTTTAGATATATTTTCTTATTCAAATTGTCTTAAATTGTAGTGTTCTTTGTGCATTGACCTGGCTGCAAATCTTGACTACAACACGCACGAGTGTCCTGATGTCCGATGATAAGAATGATCTTCGCAACAAGCTGGGAATCTGTCTTGGCATTGCAGAACAACGAATGCTTTGTATCACAGAAGCGCTGCAGTAAGTAATTGAACAGGACTTAATTGAAAACATTTAAATTTGCCTCTTGATGGCTATCTTATTTCTTGAGCGTAACGTTTTCCTTCGACTTGGCGATTTCTTTGGGATTGGCTATCGTACCATGACGAGATTCGCAAATTTCGGCAAAGAAACTCAGTTTTGTGTGCAGTATAGTATCAATATAGAACCTTTGGAATGTATTTGAGGTCAAGGATCGGGATCCCAGTGCATAATACAGTGTGCGGTATCCTTCAAACCGGTACGTGACCATCACTGGATAATACGATTGCAATATGCTTGAAACCGTGATGACAAACCGAACCTTGGCAACGGCCAAGGGATTAGGGCAACGTGGCGTGGGACGGGAAAAGTTTGCATCAATATAGTATATAGTTCCTTTCAATGGAACATCATGACGCGTTGTGTTAGTAAGGACGACACATTTCGTATCCGGTGATAATTGCCATTGGGTTATATAATCACGAATTAATGAAATCATATTACTATAATCAAATTCCCCAATTGTTATCCAATTTCTGACAGTTTCACTCGCCATTGAATGTTCACTTCTAGCAAATGGGGAACCAAATAGATTCTGAGATTTTTGATTAGTAACGTAGCTTATACTCTCTGGAAACTTGTAGCAAAATAGTTGACGGGGATCTGATTGAATAATCATTATTGCTTCGCAAAGGGTTCCCTTTACCATGTCAAGGATGCATTCCAAGTCGGCATCATCGCACAATGGCTTATTACAATTGGCAATTGATTCAGTTAAATAACCCGCATCAGGAATGGGAACCACTTTAAACGGCTGAAGAGGTGAGAAGATCGATTGATCCTTTTCCAAGTCAATTGACGACGGATCATCAACGTCAATCGAACGAGTAGAATTTTTTTCCTGCACTGACGTCATTCTCAGAATATTTCTTTTGCGCTACACAAATTTGGAAATAAAAAAATGTTTGTTACTCTGGAAACTGTGATTACAATATTGATGTTTAAATTATAGGGATTTCAAAGTTTTTCATATAATTGTAATTTAACATTTTCAGAGTCGCTGGACGGGTTAATTTAATTATAAATCATATGAAACGCAATGCGAGCAACCATTTAAACGACCAAAATGTTTTAGTCGTTGAGGAAGATCCAGGTAAAAATATTATTATCATTCCATATATTCCCTTCTCAAGCATATCTTTATAAATTTTTCATTGGATTAGATGATGTTAACACCGACCACCAGGTTGCCGAAAACGATTGGAGTGATCTGGAGGGGGAAAATATAAATACAAATCTGGTTTTGGATGATGATGAAATGGAGGCCGACGACGATGTGGCAGCCGATGAGGAGGATCTTATTATGACACAAGAATCATCGGAAGATGAAGATGATAATGATGATGAAGATGAAGATGAAGATGCGTCGGACACAGATGCTTCCGCTGGTTAATGTAAGCAGAATCATGTGCAAATAGTTATCTAAGTGAGGCAAATTAAAGAGGGAGAGATTCCGTTCCTGTGTCCATTAATAGAAAAGAGAAATATTTGTGTTTTTTTTTTAATTTTTTTATTTTTCAAATACATCTTTAATCTTTATGCGTTCTGCTTTTACGTTTTACATTTTCATAAACTACATCCAACAACAACATATAATGTGTAATATTGTAACTACCGATAGTGAGATTATTGCCAATTTGCAAAACAAATGCTTTTACATCGAATATTCCAATATGCATAAATATAGTATGTAAGTATATGTATCTTCAAATTTTGTGCCATAAACAGAATTAAGCAGTATTGATTATAAATAAGTAGACGACCCAATTGAGCGAAGATGTCTGTTTTGGTAACAATGTTTACTTCCAATTTGCTTTTATGAAATTAATCAGGCCATTTGTCGAGCTGTCATGTCCGGTGACCTCCTCGCAATGGTCGAGTTCTGGCTCAATGGCCTTTGCCAGTTGTTTACCCAACTCAACGCCCCATTGGTCGAATGAGTTGATGTCCCAAATGATACCCTGTACAAATATTTTGTGCTCGTAGAGTGCTGTTAAATAGATAATGATTATTGATTAGTTGTCAATGGCTTAATGGAATTCATTTACTTACCAATCAATGCACCCAAAGTGAAAGGTGAGACTTTTTTAACAACAATTGAGTTTGTCGGACGGTTACCAACAAATACCTTGTGTGGCAGCAAGTTCTCCAGCTCATTGCCACAGACACCAGCCTTGGTGAGTTCAGCGCGTGCTTGCTCGGTGCTCTTGCCCATCATTAACGCTTCGGTTTGAGCCAGGAAGTTTGATAGCAAGATCTTATGATGTTTGCCACCGGCAATCGGATTATGCGTCTGTGCAGGCGCAATGAAATCGCATGGAATTAGACGCGTGCCCTGATGTATTAGCTGGTAGAAAGCGTGCTGGCCGTTTGTACCAGGCTCACCCCAAACAATTGGGCCAGTGCTATAGGAAACTTTCTTGCCAGATTTGCTCACAAATTTGCCATTACTTTCCATGTCACCCTGCTGGAAATATGCCGCAAATCGATGCATATACTGATCGTATGGCAGCAGAGCGTGCGTCTCGGCATTAAAGAAGTTGGAATACCAAACGCCAAGCATTGCAAGAATAACAGGTGCCTAAATTGAATCACCATACAATACAAATACAGTTAAATAAATATGTGTATGTATATCATATGTAGGTACTTACATTTTGTTCCAATGGAGCGGATTTAAAATGATTATCCATAAAATGGGCGCCATCGAGCAGCTGTTCAAAGTTCTCGAATCCAATCGACAGGCAAATGGATAGACCAATAGCCGACCACAAGGAGTAGCGTCCACCCACCCAATCCCAGAAGCCAAACATGTTAGCACTGTCGATACCAAACGCGGTTACCTTTTCCTTGTTGGTTGACAGAGCCACAAAATGTTTGGCGACTGCGTCCTCCTAGAAATAATCAAAATATATGTATAAAGAAACGAATTTCAAATATATCAATTGTTTCACTTACATCCTTGGTATGCTCCAATAGCCAAGCCTTGGCCGATGTGGCATTCGTGATGGTTTCCTGAGTTGTAAACGTCTTCGAAGCAATGATGAACAATGTGGTTTCATAGTCGACCTTCTTCAGAACCTCAGCCATGTGGGTGCCATCGATATTTGACACGAAATGTGAATGCAAACCTTTGCCGTAGGGTTTCAGAGCTTCAGTGACCATAAGTGGTCCCAAATCGGAGCCACCAATACCAATGTTGACCACATCGGTGATTTGTTTGCCAGTGCAACCGCGCCAGACTCCAGAAATTACCTTGTTGGTGAACTCCTTCATATGCGTTAGCTCAGCACGCACATCCGGCATCACATCGTGACCATCAAGCACCACCGGGTCCTGGCTACGATTACGCAATGCCGTATGTAGGACAGCGCGATTCTCCGTAATGTTGATGTGCTGGCCACAGAACATGGCATCACGGGCCACCTCCACACGACGAGATTTGGCCAATTCCAAGAGCATCGGCCATACATCATCGTTGATGCGATTCTTTGAGTAGTCCAACAGTATTTCACCATCGTTGGGCGTTCCCAGGCGCAAGCTATCATATAAATTGATTATTGCAAGTTGAAGAAATCAATTTGTTTGACCTTAAGCATTAACTATTAATTGTCATTAGATACCGAGCTGAACAAAATGAATAGGTCGTTTGGTTTGACCTTATGCAAGGACAAAGACAAGACAAGTCAGACAACTTTCAACATAAAAAAAAAAACAAAACAAAATTTAGTCCTAATATATTTCCACTAATCATTATAACTAAAAAATAAAATTCGTGATTCTTTGCTATCCATTCCAAAGACACTTTCGTTCTCGTAACAAAAATAAATGCTATAAATATTTAAGTTTTCGATTTACCGGTTCAATTTGCTTCGTTGCCTACGTCACTGATGTATGCATGTGTGTGTGTGTGTGTGTATGTGTGTGTAATTGAAAGTATCTTTCAACCTATTGATACGCTTATAGATATAGATACATATACAGTTAGTCAGGTAAATGTTTTGACAAAATACAAAAATTTACATATTTTATTATTTATTATTTTAGAAAAGATAACTAAACAAAAGTATTAAAATCCATTGGTTTTAAATATTTAAGTTAAAAAATAAAAGGTCACACGTTAATTCCTTTTGTCAAAACAATTACTTGCCTTACTGTATATGTAGATACATACTTACATACATATATGCATGCATGTTGATAAGGAATGACCGTGAAAATTTGCACTCACCTGAATTTGTTAAACCGCTTTGGATCATTGATAAACAAGTCCTTTATGATAAGTTCCTGGTTGTGAGCATCGTAGTATTCCTGAATCTTCTTGAAGATTGGTTCTTGATTTAAAGCAGGCAACGTACCAGCCATTTTCCTTATAAAAGTTTAGTTAACACAACTTGACACAAACAAAGACGAAATACAACTGTTCGCGTTAAACGCACTACACTTTACTTAAATGAGATTGATACACTTTCTTGCCGTCTTGAGCACAAATTTGTCAGTAATCGAACGCGGGCACCAGAGCCCACTGTTAAGCACCGTAAAGTCGCCGTTGTTATACGAAACGCCAAATGATGGTACCGTAATGGTAGTCCTTTTCAACCCACCAGCTGGAAATGTTTTCACCTTCAATGTCAAATGAAAAACAAGTGGCAGTGTTGCCACGTAGTTATATTTAGCTGTTGCAATTTCTAAGAGTTTATTTTATTTCAAAAAACTGTTAAATTTTGAATTGTATAAACTGTCAAATAGATAGATACTTATTTACTTAAAAATTTCAAATAAATTTGTGTAATTAAAAAATTTGGCCAAAGTGGCAGCACGTCAAGAAAATAGTGTTGCCAGAACTGCAAAAATAATTTAGCAAAATTAATTAATTACGAAAATTTTACTTGCTGTGCATATTTATTGTGCTTTAAAAGTGTTCAAGTTGACGTTGTTATCAAGTATTACAAACTTGAGGTAAAATATTTTTGAGTTGAAAATCGTAACGTGTGAGGACAGTCAAAGAAATGATTGACCGTTCAGTCGAATCGTGTGTTGCCACTGTGCAGCATATGAACAACCCAACACTACAAAGATGGCGACGCGCTCGCTACTTGTTAATTAATAGAGCAAGTTGTTTTTTTTTTCTGAAAAGTTATATGTCTTGAAATAAATAATGTAAACAAAATATGCACTACTTGCAACCAAAACATGTGCACAACAAATTCATAATGAACTGCGCAAGTGTACGAGCTGCTTTAAAAACAAAAACCGAGAGTGAAGTGAAACTAATACAAACATTACTAAAGCAAAGGTAAATGAGCAACAAGTGTATCCAAATATTGAATGTGTTGTTTTGCTCACAAAATGCTAAATAATATCATACAAATGCGTAAAGACAGCTCCCGCTGCTGCTAAATAAAAATGTAAAGAATGTAGGCAATCAAAAAATACAAAAATTAATGCTGGCTTCGCAGTGCACACGTAACCTTGTGAATGCGCGTAATTCGGTAGCAGTGGAAGTGGAAATGCCAGTAGCTGGAAGTGGCTTGGCTTGTATGATATTTTGATGCAGACTTTCATTTAATATACGTATATTCTTAGTCACAGTTTAGTTTTCAAGTGTGTTGTTGTACATTTATTTACAGCGGATCACGGTCCAGGCAGTAAATACTATAGACGACGTCGGGTACGTCAGCTACAAACAGAAAAGCAAAATGGACACAACTGGCGGTGGAAGTAGTGCCTCCAGCAGCAGCAGTAGCAGCAGCAGTAGCAACAATGGCAGCTGCCCTTGCTCCGTGGCCAGCAGTGATGTTTCCAATGCCACTGGAATTCATCACAACGAGCAGCCGCAGACAAAGAGACAAAAAATAGATAAACAAATACGTTTGGTGGGTGCTAAATCACCGCCAGACATACTGGATGCAACCGATGCTATGGATGCCAATGGCAACAATAAGAATCATCATTTGTGCTCATCATTGTCCTCCTCGTGCTCCACACATTCGCTGTCCAGCAGCACAAACATCTCACCCACCACGACGCCATGCAATTCGCGTGCCGCTTCATATGCACAACTCCTGGGCGGTGTACAAAATTTAGTCAACAATATCTTGCCACAAAATAGCGAAGGTGTCACCCATGCCAAGGACGAGGTGGACCGGGCGGCGCAGCTATCCGAATTGTTGATTGCAACGAATAGTAGCAGCAGCACTGCGGCCTCTGTATCCTCCACTGTATCGATAACGGCCACAAAAACGATAACAGCCATCGATGATATGCTGGAGTTCGAGCAATCGTTAACCCGCCAGTGCTTGTGTGGTGTGTCGGAGCGTACACTGAGGAAACCCTTTCAATCCCACTACTCCCACGACTCGAATGGACAAAAGAGGATCGCCTATCTGCGGGAATGGCCAACCAATAAACTGTTGCAATTCCTGTCCAATCTGCAGCTGCTCTTTGACATCTATTTGAAGCAGAATGCCAAGGGATTCATTTGTACACGCATCATGGACGTGTGCGATGCATTGATACGGAATGATCATAAACTGATTGATGAGATTATTGTATTGGCTGGCTATAATAATTCCTATGTGCAATTTCTGGCGGGACGTGTGCTAGCCGCATTTCTGGTTATTGCCAAGCAGGAGCTCAACGATGAGTGGCTGCAAAAGATTGTGGATCAGCTTTTTAACTATGAGCATTTGGATAAGGCTGCAGTACAGAAAATACACTTTAGCTTAGATATAATTAAACGTATTGTTGAGTGGAAAGATGTGGAATTGCATCCGCTAGACGATGATTATTCAGCAGCAACCTCTGTATCTGGATCTGGATCGGGATCGGGACCTGCATCTGTGGCGCCATTAACAGCGGATGCTTCAGTCAGCTATATGCATTTCCCAGTACAGGATCAACCGCTGGCAAACAACTACTTTGCACTGCAATTCCGGGATACGACGAGAGATTTGGATACGTCGGCAGATGCGGACGACAGGCAGCAATTTAACGATATGAACGATCTATATGATAGCAACAGTCCAAATGCCAGCAATACACCCGCTAATTATGTACCACCAAATGGATGTCATGTGGTCGCCCTTACCGATTCCGAAAGCTTTGATACAACGCATCTAAAATGTATAACCATTCAAAAGCTCGAGCACAAATGGCCAACGCTGGTGAAGAACATGTCAGAGTTAATGGCGCCAAATCATCAGGATGCGGCCGAGCATTGTGTGCTCAACTTTCTGCAGCTGTGGGAGAACATCATATCGGTCAAGGCGAATCTCTCGATCGATGAGACACGTCCGTTTTACGCACAGCTGGACAAATTTGAGCTGTTGCTCAACCAGAATCTGTCATGTACGGTTTACAAGCAGATGCTATGCCTGTTCAATGAGGCACTATGCTATGGATCCACGCTAGCGCTGCAGGACATGCTGCCGGAGGAGACGTGCAAGCTGGCGCATCAGATTGTCTGCCATGTGCGTAACCCACGTATACTCGAATCTTTGCCACGTCGCCAGCCCGAAAACATAGTTGGCCTAATTGGTTATAATGGGGCGACTGTTAATTATGCCAACGGATCGCTGCGCACATCGATTCAGGCACAGGAAGATGCTGCCAGCGGTGGAGGAGCATTAGACCTGGTCGAAATGGACAAGACTCTGTTGCAAAAAATGGTGCTGTTGGTGCTGAAGTCGATAGCAGTGACCGTTAAGGAGATACGCAGTGATTCATCAGATTCATCAATTGACTCGACTGATTATGATGCGTTCCAGGATATATTGGTCATCGAGCTATCCATACGAGATGTCCTTAGTAAATTGGAAATGTTCATTAAACAAACGCTGCAATTTCATCCGGAATGTCATTTTAGTAAAATATTAATCCATCTGTTTGATGATCAGGATGATCACTTAATTGAAGCGATGGTCTGCACATTGGACGTCACATCGGGCATTTCATTTCGGAACAATGCATTTCCCGAGCTTGTCTCAATGCTAAATCCTGTATATACATTCCTTGAATTTCTGAAAATGACATCGAATAGTTCGGATCTACTGCTAGACCTGCTGGTTAGCAATGAAACCTGCTTCCTGCTCTATTTGCTGCGACTACTCAAATACATTCGGATGAACTGGACGATGTTTGTCCACAGTTGTCACACCTTTGGCATGGGAAATGCCATGCTGGACGAAGCTATGGGCGTGCTCATTCGTCTTCGATTTCAAATATCCCGACTGGTGTCGCGACAATTGTATCCATACGATATATCGCCGGTTCTACGTTTATTGGAAAGTTGCGAGAGCCTCTATGAGGGAAATGAGCTTAGTTAAAGTTAAAAGTAATACACTTACATACATATATGGTAACCACAAGCCTTATACAATTAAAATACGTAATTTATTTTTGTATTAAATTGAATAGAAGAAAACTAGCACAAAATTCGATAAGGTTTTGTAGATTTGTCACATAATTAGTATATATAAATATATATATAAATATCTTTATATATGCACTGATACTGATCAATTACTCGTACTCCGAACATAGACTTTTTGTTTATCTCAATTTATACTGTAAGGAATTTAACAATAATTAAAAGAGCAAAACTTTGAAATCTTTTACAATACCTACGAAGATGTGAATGAGGGTGAATAATATTTGCATATTTAACATTAACTATCACCGTAATTGTAATAATAATTGTAGTTTTAACTGTAATTGTACATCACCTGTTTTTGGAAATTTGATATTCAATTCCAAACAAAACAAAGCGAAACATAAACTTAGCCTAAGATTGTTTTAAATCTTGCCTTAAGTAGAATATTAGCGTATAGAAATACTTGTATGTTCTGGTAATACGGCTCATCTGTGCAATTTATTAAATGTGTGTATATTATAACTTAATAATTGCATGGGCGTAGTAATAATTATGTATTTCATATGTCTAAAAAATGCCTTAATAATAATATTAATATTAATACACATATTAATTAAAAGCAACAAGACAAAAACATTAAGTAAACACGAGTATGTTAAACGTTGTTTTGGCATTCGAGTTGAGTTTTAAATTCGTTATAATTTCGATTTGATATCTCACATCTCTGGAGAGCGACTTCTGATCTCGCCTTAATGGCGATTAATCATGCGAACCCGACGTTTTGTATCGGGTACGATGGCTGTCAATGGCAATGGATTTGTGCCCGTTACTATATTTAAATCTGCTGAGCTGCCCAAGCTTATAACTGAGCCGCGTCTGGCAAGTTCTGGATGCACAATTGGAGACACGTTTACGGTCTGATAGTTAATGCTGATCGGAACCGATAAACGGCGACTTGGACGGGGCTCTGAAGAGAAGATAGTATGATTACCCAAATTCAGGCTGCCTGCTCCTTGATAACTCCTCAAATGATCCCCAATTGGAATCTGCTTTCGCATTTTGTGCAATGCACCAGCATTATCATACCTATATCGATCCAGAGATACGGACCGGGCTTCTGTAAATGTGTTGTGTCTACTTAGCATCGGAGCAACTTCGGCGTATCCGGATGCGTAAGTAAAGAGAATAAGTAGAGTAACGATATAAGATGTCAGTATGGTTTTTAGAAAAATGTAAGTATCTTATTCTTGTACAACAGTGTTAAGAGGGAAAGGAAGAAACAGACACACAATTATCTAGCTAGAGTACTTTGTAAAATCATCACAGGAGTGCAGAATAGAAGTTTATTATTATTATAATTATTACAAGTTCATATAGGGTATAAATAAGTATGTATATAGATAGCAAGTAAGTATATAGGCACATATAAACATACTGTTTGCACATTCAAAGTCATTAACACTTAAGATTAGGTATCTACTCGTAGACATAAATACATAAGAAATTGGTTAAATACAAATTGACTGTACAGAAGTGTATCTGTGTTCCAATAGAATTGTTGAAATTTTGATTAGAGTAGACAGATATGTATTACATCTAATTTTGGACAATAAGACAGAGATTTAGTTCAGTTTCACAACACATATTACAATAAAGCTAGTATGTATATTTAATATTTTATCTCATTGATTTGTTTTGTTCCCTATTTAAAAAGCATTCAATTACATATATGTAGATCCCTTTTTAATATTTTGGCAAACTTTTTGATGAAATACCTTTAGATGCCCGTCGATCCTGATGATTTCTTTGATCCTTCTGGGCGTAGGATTGCAGGGAACAACGGCGCAATCTCTTATCCCCTTTATTCTGCTAAAGAAAAACATTTGTAAGCATTATAAATATATTAAATAACTGCATTTTACCGATTTATAATGTTGATTAATGTCCGATGCGGCTTTTAGCAATAGGTAAATAAACACCAATGCAAATAAATATATAATGGGTTCTGCAGTGTTTGGCTTTTTGGAGATGTCTTTCTTCCTGTTGCCCTCGGCAGTTCTAAGCGGTTTTGATTGTTTGCCTCCGATTCCAGTTGGTCCATATTCAAATCTTTTAGTTGACTTCATTAGCTTTTGTCTTTTAATTGGCGGCTCAGAAATCGACTCATTGGTTACTTTCATTGTAAATACTTCAATTATCATGCATAACGGCTGCTCAAAATTGTTTTTGCCAAAATGAAGAAAAACATTTTCCGAACGAGAGTCATCAATTAATTTCGAGATCTTTACAGCTTCAACTCCCGACTTAAAGTAGTAGTTATAGTTGATCTGTAGTCCGGCAATCATTAGATAGATTGTAGAGAGAACTATTAGAATGCCCAATGGTACCACATGATGATTGTTGTTATGCTTTCTGCTCTGACCATCTAGTTGTCCATTCCGATCCAATAGCTGATCATTAATGGAGGCTTTTTCCTGCGATTCGGTTTGCATCGCCTTTAAGTTTTTTTTTTTAATTTCAGACTTAATTAACTAAGTTGACAGTTTTCACACAAATGATTTATTTACGCGCAAATATGTATCTATCAACTACAGGTTGAACTCCTTTTAGGAAAATCGATAGGACGACATTTGGCACATTAAACTTGTCGATTTTTGATGCTTAAACAATGCTGATTCGATACAGGAACTTCATTTGATTTAATGTATTTTATTTTTGTTTATTTTAATTTTAATTTCTATCTTTAAAATATGTTCAAAGTAAAAGACCGCATTCTGTCACTAAGAATAAATCCGAGTGCGATATGAAAGTGTGTGAGTGTCAATGAATGTCATTCACAATGAATAAGCCAAAACTCTCTACTTTCTCTGCAGACTGTGTGCAAAACTATCCGTTAAGCAGGTTAATTGGTCGAGAATTCCTATATGCAAACAAAGAAAATTGATTAATTATACGCCGTAGGATAATTTAATTATTACGAAATATATTTTACCACTGATTTCCAAGCTGGCCGATTGACTATTGACAGTATTTTGAAGTTTAATGCTCTCCACAGCATTTTGGCGCTTAAACATGGTTGTACGAAGGCTTTGCTCTTTGAAAATTATAAATTAAATTAAATTCATAATCAATTAACAATTTATTTTAAATCTTACTTCGTCTTAAACATCCAACAGCTTTTATTTTGAGCGCTTCAGTACTAATTTTTTCAGCTGGTTTATTGTTGAAGCCTTTATTTCTATGCCTATGAGTTTCGTAGAGTATACTGCGTGATGGAGAAGCCAACAGATTTGTAGAATTGTCAACATCTGTACAGCTTTTCATTGCATCACAAACTTCATGGTTTTCATTATGTTCTGGAATCACTGCAGGATCATTTTGATCTGTAGCAATTGTGGTGTGAAGTTTACGCAAAATAGTGCGTAATATTTTAAATCGCTTGATAATACGATCTGGTTGAACCTGGGACGCACACATAAGAATCGCTTTGCATTCGCGCAATATTCGGATAAAGTTTTGAAAGCATTCTTGGCCAATTTCCAATAAACATTTCTGATTAACATTTAGTTGAAAATGCTCCAGGATAAAGAAACCCATTTGCACTAGGTCCTCAAGTTGAACTTTATCGAACTGCTTTTCAACGGCAATAATACCAGTTGTAAGAATTTGCAAGTAGCATGTCACAAATGCTCGACTGTCGATGATCTCATGAAGAGCAGTCTTAAATTTCGACAATTCTTCCTTGAAATGTTGCTCCAGTAACTCGGAGTGCAGATCCGAGGTATTCGACTGCAGTGAAGGTATTAAACTGGTATCCAAATACTCGAAGGAAGCGAGACAACTCCGAACAGTGGTTTTTACTAAAAGAAAAAAGTGGGTAGATCAATTTCAATTTGATGTACAATATTAGTTTTTCATACTTTTTAAGCTGGGCGCAAAGGCAATTGCAAATATGCCAATTTGTGTTGCGCGATCCAAATTAACATCAAAATCGGCTATGTATTCATCAGCCGTAATATCCGATTCCGTACGCAATACGTTGCGTATTTTATCTACCGATATCTTTTGAAAGTCCATAAAACATGTAAATACCAAACGCAACAAAGTCTCATTAATATGCTTGTCCAGTTGGTTAAGTGCGTGCTCTAATGTCATGGCCCTCAGTTTTTGATTGGAATAGTTGCTTCCAAAGGAGTCTGAATTAGGTTGACACTCTTCTTGGAATGCACTGCAGTCCCGCATAACCTAAAATAATAAATAAATTTGTATAATATCTAAAGCTTATTAAGTTATTATACCTTTTGACAAAGTGCACTTAAGGCTTTCTTATCCTCCTGCAAAGCGACATTGGCAAAGGATAATGCTTGACCCAATAGTAAATCTATTTGGAACTTTATCTGCTTGCTTATGACCATGTCCTGCTGTTTGTCCATAAGCTGGGTAACATGACTTGTATCCTGATCGGATCTAGTGAACTCTGACAAAGAGTCTAACAGAGAGTCCAGCAGCGTATGGAATGAGACACCCTCTGTTGAGTTGCCCTGTGATCCTCCATTTGTGCAGTTCTCGGGTTTGGAGTGCTCCAAAGTTGCGAACAGGCGTTTAAGGCAAACTTTTATGCGATCAATAAAATGATTATGGCTGGCCTGAAATATAGATATGATAGATAGATATTATATTAGCAGTATAATTTAATGTACAATGTGTTAACTATTTAAAAAAAAAATTTTAATTTTGGGATTTGTTTATTTTTCTTTTTAACTTGTTATATAAATAATAAACAAAAACAATTATTTTTTAAGTTTGTCAAAATAACTACATGACTAACTGTAGACATCTGTGTTGTTATGTACCTGAATCCTTTTGCCACTAGTGCTCTCAGTTTGTATTGTATACTCCAAGTGTCTTATACATATAATAATTTGCGTTAAACACAAACAAATGATTTCCGAAAAATTCTGTTCCGTTTGATTGCTTATGCATTTTTGCACAGTATTAGAAAAAACGAAAAACTCGGCACAAAAATCCTACGAAACAAAGTAAACAATTAGATTTAAAATAAGAACGAAGGATATTAAAGACAAAAGTGTACATTTAACCAACTGATATCGCCAATATAAGTGGGTCCATTACAGCCCAGAATGCGCAGGCATGACTCTAATTTGTCTCTTAATATATGCATAATTTAAAAAAAAATCTTCACTTGTTGCACATGCAAAAAATTTGTTTGAAAAAGTGGCTTGGCCACAAAAGAAATAGGCGTTGCCACTCCCAGAATAAAGTTGCCGTTTATTTGAACTTTGATACACCTAGAAAGCTGATCTGAATCATTTTTCATTTCAATGCGTTTTTCAAATTTTCCTTGTTGATATTTTAAGCTAAAATTTTGAAAGTTTTCAAACCATTTAATTTGTAACTTTTCCCGCCGAGGGCTGACGAATTTCCAACAATCATAAATAATTTTCTTTTTTTTTAATAATTTCAAATTTAACTGGCCTTGGAATAATTGCCTTCATTGCTTATTTAAAAAAACTGTTTGGTTATTAAATAAATAAATTGAAATCGCGCGCCGTTCCATGATCTTCCCGAGCCTGTCACAGCTAGGTGGCAGCCTTGGTCTTTTGCATTTTGACATTAATATTGCCGGACTCTCGAAATGAGTGTGACGTACAGACGCAGACGTACACTATTTTCGATAGCAAAAATTGTAGTATTCTTAATCCATTAAAAAAATTTGATTTCTACATATGCGAAAAAGTACTAATCACCGGCTAATAACTTAAACATTCAAGCCTACGTCACACAATCTTTCTACGTATATAAGCTTAAATTGAAATCGATTTGCCTACATTGAAATTTGTGCAGCGCGTACACAACGACGACAAGTGCAAGAGAAGAAAATGAGCACGTCAAATGCAAGCCGTAAGGAAACGGAACGTACTAAACTGATGCAGGACAAATGTCAAACGCTTTTAACTCAAATGCTTCGTGATGATGATAATAAATATTGTGTAGACTGTGATGCCAAGGGTAAGTACACACACTGATTTAATGTATATTTGCACATATTCACGTATTTGTGTGCAACTACAACTGATGTTTGTACAAACGTATCGTTAGGTCGTGAAAGGGAAAGGGAAAGGGGAAGGGGAGGCTGACGACCCACCAACGAATCTTAGGTTGGTATTTGGGATTGGTCGTTGAATCTCATGGGATTTTTTTAAACTAATGGAAAAATATCAAGAGGTGTCAGCACCCTCATCATATAAATTCCATATATACGCCTATATTTTTAGCATAGTAAATGCGGTATGAAGATAAATAAAAAAGCGGTTGCTTACGCTGTATCCGGTTACTAACAAATGGATGATAGGGTCTTGGTCTTTGTTTATCTTCATATAACACAAACAAACATATACAGTAAAGTACATAATTGTTTCGACAAAAAAACAACTTTACTTCTCATTAAAAAAAATAAAGTTTCAAGAAAAGTTATTTTTTTGCAAAATAAAATATATGCATTTTTTCTATTTGGTCCAAATAATTACTTGACATGCTGTAAACGAGATTACTCATTGAATGCCATTTACAGGTCCACGCTGGGCTTCTTGGAATCTGGGCGTGTTTCTGTGCATTCGCTGTGCTGGCATCCATCGCAATTTGGGCGTTCACATCTCACGGGTGAAGAGTGTCAATCTGGATGCATGGACACCGGAGCAGGTGATCTCGCTGCAACAAATGGGCAATTCGAGGGCACGCGCCGTTTACGAAGCCCAACTGCCGGATGGTTTCCGACGCCCGCAAACAGATACGGCACTGGAGAATTTCATTAGAGCCAAGTACGAGCATAAAAAGTATTTGGCCCGTGAATGGGTGCCGCCCTCGCCACCCAAGGTTGATTGGGCCAAGGAAATCGATGAGGAATTGGAGCGTCAGAAGCGTAAAAAGAAATCTGGACAACCCAGCTTAGGTATTAGCAACATAACGAGCTCTAGTGGCTCCAGTGCCGATAAACGATCTTCAAGCACAGCGACTAAGAGTGCGCCACTACCAGCACCACTGCCCAAGCCGAAACCCAATCAGGTTGGTGGCTGTAGTCCAAAAACTTCGAATCGCGTACAGAATAATAGCACCAACAATGGCGGTGAAAGTGATCTTCTGGGCCTGTCATCGCCCACAAAGCCTATTACTGCCAGTGGTGTCCAAGATCTTCAGAATGATAGCTTCACCAACTTTCTGAGCGCCAGTTGCAATGTCAGTGCAATAACAACACCGGAGAAAACCAATGGTAATGGGAATAATGGAGACGCAGCCCCAGTGGGAATGCCCAATCAGCCAAACTCATTGGCACAACAGGAGCAGGACTTCTTCAGTCAGGGTACACTTGGTGGCAGCGACAAGGATCAGTCGGGCAAACTATCCAAAGATAGCATATTGGCATTGTACGGCAATGCACCCACCACACACAATCCACAATTGAGCTTTGGCGGCTTCACGGGCATGGCACCTGGTGGCTACATGCATCATCAGCAGCAGCAGGTTCCCCAGCAGACGCACCATCATCACCAGTTTATGACACCTCCAAACTCAGTGAGCATGTACAATGCACCCGTTATGGCCGCACCAAATGCATTCAGTAACGCTCCTACGGGCGCCATGAATTTGGTGGGTAACGTTAGCTTTGGAGGTGGACAGTTTCCAAATTCAAGCGGTAGTCCATATATGTCTGGCAATAGCTTGGCTGGACAAGGATCACCGTCGAATTTAATGCAAACAAATCAAAGCCTACTTAGTGGCATGCAACTATTCAGTGGCACTGTAGCACCACAGTCGACACCACAGCTGCCACAACCACAACAACAACAACAACTTGGACTCGGCATGAATGTGATGCAACCGATGCCAAGTGGAATGATGTCAACTGGATATCCAGCTGCAACTGGAACTACCGCCTCATCAGTGACATCAAACCTAAATCAGCAGTTTGGCAATTTAAATATCGGCAATGTTTGGCAATAAATCAAGACTCTGTGCATTCCTTTGCTTAAGGTTCATATACGCTGAGATGAAGTTATATATTTGTTTATATATATACATATATATAACTTTTTGTACCTACTTGCCGCCAATCCAGTGCTTGTGTTGAGAGGAAGGACGTATTAATAGGTGAATTGTGTATTTTCCTCCTGTTTATTTGTTTGTAAGACATTGTAAAAACATTATTGCATACGTACTATATATGTACATATGTATGTATGTACATCGCATACATATAGACTTACATACATACTTACATACGATTAGGTGGCGTACGAATTTTATCCAATTATAAACAATATATTGGTTAACGTGCATACATATAAGTATTTAACTAATAAAATCAACAATTTAATAAGTTCTTCTAGTATGTGTGTGTTATCATCCAGCCATATACATACGCACGTACGTCTGCTAATATCGGGAGTAAGATTTTTTGGCAAGTGTACTTGTAAGTTACATATGTATATTTTATCCTTAGCTCTGATCCATGTATGTATGTATAATGTTCAATAACTAAACCGCGGAATGAAATACGTATGTACTTCTAATCATAAGTGGATTCAATTTTAATAAACAATAAAAATATCCATGTAATAAATAAATACATAATTAATAATAAATTGTTTACTTTTTTTGTCTATATATTTAAAAACTGCTACATTAAATAAGTCATTGGATAATTCCAAGCTGATATAGAAAAATTTTGATCAGACACTGTACTCGTTATAAGTTTTATATGATAATGAATATCGTAAATTTTACTGTAAGATTACCCTAACAGAAAAATTTTGGTTTATTTTATTTATTTTACGTTTTTATACCCTGAGCCCATTGAAAATGGACAAAAAAGGGTATATTGTGTTTGGCAGAATGAATGTAACAGACAGAAGGGGGCGTTGCAGACTCCCAAAAGTATATATATTCTTGATCAGGATCAACAGCCGAGTCGATTGAGGCATGTCCGTCCGTCCGTCCGCCGGTCTGTTTGAACGCGTCGATCTCAGAAACTATAAGAGCTATATATTTCAAATTTGGTAGGTTATGTAGGTTCCTGGATACCATAGGCAGATCAAATTTGTTTTTATTTTTGGATCGGACCACTATATCATATAGCTACATCGAAAATGAAGTCTTAGTGTGAAAAGGTGATAGAATATGTCTTTATGTTGATTTTGTACATTCTAACCAAAATAGGTTGAATTCAGTTCCATATATAATAAAACTGCCATAGGAACAATCGATCGAAAGTCAACTTTCCGTACAGAGTCCTTGGGCGCAGGGTATCCTACTGTCGAGCGTGGTCGACTGTAACCGCCCACTAGTTTTAAAGTTACTAGAAGTGAATGATTTTTACAGTTAAAAAAAGAAAATATTAATTATTTATTATCCTGCTTCTGATATCTGCATTTCTTGGTTTTTTTTTTTTTAATTTTTATACGATTGGAAGCTATTTGATTTCAAAGTTTCTCCTGCACAAAGTATAGTAAGCTGTGCCCCAAAGTCTGCACGCAAAGTGTTCGTCAATGAAAATCAGCTGAGAGAATATTCCACTCTCTTTGTTTCGTGCTCTTCGAGTGTTTCAATGCAACCCTGCTACTCATTTGATATCCCCTGTTGCTCTTCACACCCCGCCATCTACTGTTGAACACGTCAACCTAAACAACAGTGAAATAAATATACAGAAAGTAAAAATTCGAATATAAATTTATATTTATTTTATTCGAATTAAACAATGAGTGAGGAGAATACTGAAGAGGCTGTACCAAAGCCAGAGATAGCGAACGATGTGAGAGAACGCAAACCAAAAGAAATAAACAAGGATTTGACAACGAAAGAAGCATATTTTGCTAGTCTTGAGGAATGGGCAAAACAAGCAGCACTTATACAGATGTTTCCCAATTATTTGTTGGCCAACTACAACTATCCACCTGTGCTGCAAAGCCCGCTGCCTGCATTCGCCACTTCTCCCAGCATTGACCATCTACAGGCGAATCGAGCATCCCACCAGCATCCACCACCCATACCAGGGCAGGCGAATAGTGCACCTGTTATTCGACCGAACTTCAACCGCTTTCGGGTGATGGACGAAGCGCAGCAACAGGATATTATACAAAGACTTGGTGGAACGCAGGTGGTGGTCGCACCATTCTGGAAGCGAGCTGTTGCCGAGGCCATAGACGTATTCATATTATTTATATTGAAAATAATTGTAACCTTTTCGCTGTTTCACGTTTTCGATCTTGATTTCGACAAGGACGTCATGCGGAAGACACTGGATGATGAGGACATCTTTGTGAGTTTCTTTGACATCTCCATGGACTTTATTACACTGTCGTCGGACTTGCTGTTAATTGAATTGCTGACAAAACTGATAGTATGTTGCTATGAATGCCTCTGGACAACATTTTACAATGGAGCAACACCTGGAAAATCGTTGATGAAGATTCGCATACTATATGTTGAAGCAGTGGTTCCTCTGCAGGCTCCAGTGATGCCTCATTTCGTATTTCAACCACAACGAGAACCGTTGCGAGCCCTGCTCTATCCGGCAGAGACTCCCACGTTGCCAAGGGCATTGATGCGGGCACTGGCTAAGAATCTGGTCATGACACTGTTGTTTCCCATCTGTGTGGTTATGATTTTCTTTAAAAATAATCGCACAGCCTACGATATAATTACAAAGACAATAGTTGTCGAGACGAATGTGAATCCAGCTCCAGCGACCGGAACTGGTCCACAGGTGCCTCTGCAACGACCACATCAACAGTAGTCAATAAGATGGGGACAATTGCATATAACGCCAAATTATTTAGGAAAATGGCAGTGGCATATATATACATATACATATACATATATAATCCAATTCATTTATGATTTGTGTTATCATTCACATGTTCGCATATCTGGTTACACAATTCCTTTCTGTTCTGTAAATAGATAAAAGGTGGACAAAGCAAGTGAATTTACATCTTATTACCAGCTTGTGCATAGCTTAAATTCAAATAAACCTTGTGCCAGGTTTCCGAGACGTGTGAATTGAGATTTAAGTCTGTTTATCAATGTCCTAACGTATTCCAATTATAAAAATAAAAGATTCCAAATTTAATTCAAGAGTGATATGGTTCCGTTAACCGGACATTGAGAAACAGGTCCAAAACTATCGTTATTGATTTTTAGAGAAAAAATAAAAGTTTAACAAAATATGCATCTAAATTTTTCCAAAGAATGAAACATTTTATTCCGAGTACGAGTATATGTTGAACATATGTATGAGCATAATGATTTATTTAACTTGAACATTCTTCAAAGTTTGCGCCAGGAGTTTGCCTTTGCCAGGGATGTGCAGCGGGGATCCCTTATAGCAAGCGACCAGTTCGGCATTGGTCATAAGATCGGGTGCACAAGTTTCGAAGATTTTTTTCTTAGGATTCAGCTGAGTATCTGGCTGGCGTTCATAGCCCTCGCAATGCACCAAATCGCCGGGAATCGCGCCAGCTGGTGGACTTAAGACTTCAACCTTATCGGCAGTGGATGCACACATAACCATTGCCTCAGAGACAACACCACGCATTTTGGCTGGCTTTAGATTGCACAAGACAACCACCAAACGATTTTGCATTTCCTCAATTGGCACAAATTTAACCAGTCCGGATACGACAGTCCGTGGTGCTGCTTCTCCACAGTCAATCTTCTCCAGATACAAGCTATCAGCATCTGGATGACGTCCCACCTCAACAATTCTACCCACACGCATATCCAAGCGTCCGACATCAACTGGAGCTTCTGGAACAGCACTTGGCTTTTCAGCGGCGGGTTTCTTTTCCTTTACTTTCTTCTCTTTAGGCGCTGCCGTATTTACAGCCGGTGTCATTGCTGTGACACTTGCAGACGATGCTTCTGTTTCATTGGCTGCTTTGGTGCACATTCCACGGCTTCCAGGAACTGGAATTTGTTTCCTGCCATTGCGCATCTCAAGGCTTCTCAGTTGTGCCAAAGCCTCTTCCACTTCCTTTGCCAATGCAGCGTTCTCCTCAGTCAATTCTTTCTTCTTACGCTCTATTAGCTCGTTTTGTAGCGCCTTCATCTTAAATAATATACATATGTCATTATTCACCTTTTTAACACATTGCTTTGCTGATGTACCTACCTCTCCTTGTAGGGAGTCAATAAGGCTTTGTGCACGTTCATTGTTTTCAACGATTTTTTGAAGTGCAGACATTTTAATGCTTTTTGTTAAGTATTTCCTTGTTGTTAATTTTAGTGCAATTTCGCATGTGGCACGTATCATTATTCGTTCATCAGAAATTGAACCACTACAATTGAACTAGTTTGGTTCTAGCGTTGCCAACCTTACCCTGTTGCAAACTTAGCTATTTTATAGCTAGATCTTTCTATTTTTAGAGTTATTTGCTAGAAAGATTTCAATATTTCAATTAGCGGGAAATCCGGCTATTTTAAATTCAGCTAAGTTTGGCTACTAATATTTTTTAAGACTGTGTAAAAATTTTACAAAATTCTAACAAGAATTTCAAAAAATTCTAGCTTCAAAACTAAAAAAAATTAGCAATACGGTCTTTCTGATAAAAAGGACAAAATATGAAAAATGACCTAGATCCGATTTCTATGTCTGGCAACGTTAAAATAATTGCCATCTTTATTCCTGCCAGGTGGCATCGTCTTACAAAAAACACAAAAAAAATAATAATAATAAAATATAAAAGTGCTTGTCCAATAAATAGTAGTAGATATAAAGTGTTGTGCGGATGGATTATGTTTATTGTAGCGGTGCTGATCAAATTGGCGCTTCAGAAGATATATTAAGTATGTATGACCAACGGCCACCAGTACATTTATTATTTGTTTTTCTTTTGTTAACTTTCTCTTTGGATAAATATATGTATATTCTTGTATTTTTGCTTAAGGTGTTTACGATACAGGCCCTTCGCGTAGCTCTGAGCATTATCCTCCAAGTTTTAATGGATTCAATATCGGATCAAGCGATGCCGACTATGTCGCTAATCCAATTCCGGTTCTTGCTGACGGTGGAGAAAATTTTGGCGTCTCAACCGTGGCGTTTGACGACTATGAAGAACTTCTTTGGATGGGCAATCAAGGCGTAAGCAGGATCTGTTGAATAATAACCAAAATAATCTTGTAAACTACTTCTCCAGGGACATGTCACCTCGTATTATACGAGCTCTTTGCAAAAATATACATCATTCCAAGTCCACGCCAGCGACATTGTTCGACAAATTATTACAATTGATTCCGGAGTTTTGGTATTAACGCAGACCTCACTACGACACCAAATTCGTCGGGGACTTCCAAAGTTTACACACAAGTGAGTATTAATTGTGTCACATTTTAACCGTGTCGATGTTAACAAACCTCTTTTTTTATGCAGGTCCAACAATATGGAGGAAATGGTGTGCATGCTGCAGTTATCGCCACATCGATTAGTTATGGCTGGTTTGCAGGAGGAACTTATTGACTTTGATATGGGCAGTCTAAAGGAAACAAGGCTGGAGCATGTCGGTTCAGCTGGATGCACAGTTTTGCGCAAGAACTCGCGATATCTATTTGCCGGCGATCAATTTGGAACAGTCACATTACGAGATCTAAACACCCTAAACGTGGAGCACACAATCAAAACGCACACGAATAGCCTTTCAGACTTTGACGTGCAGGGGAATTATCTGATATCTTGTGGCTTTAGTGGACGTCAAAATAACTTGGCTATAGATCGTTTTCTCATGGTCTATGATCTGCGAATGCTTCGACTAATTTCACCAATTCAAGTGCTGATTGATCCACAAATGCTCAAGTTTCTGCCGTCCCTTACATCGCGTCTAGCCGTCGTATCTAGTTATGGACAATTTCAGCTAGTTGACACAGTTGAGCTTAGTGAACCACGCGTCTCCATGTATCAAATCAACACAAATGGCAGTCAATGTTTAAGTTTCGACATAAGTTCTTCATCGCAGGCCATGGCCTTTGGGGACCAATCTGGCCATATTAATACCATTGCCTCAATTCAAACCCCTCAGCCGCAGTTTAATGCCTTTTCGCGCAACACTGAGTTTGCGGATGTTGTGCCACAATTACCCATGGTTCCATTTACAGACACTAATTTCCCATTGTCCTCAGTTATGTTGCCGCATTTAACGACTGGTACACGTTGGTTTTCCGATTGGCCAGAAGAGCTCTTGCGCTATGGTTATCATCGTCCAAAAGCTATTGATGCAGACGTTCTTAATAATATGAAAATGCAGGGTCCAATTGGTTATTCACCGAATCCGAGAACAGCGCGTCGTAATCAAATCCCTTACTGCTTGATTGAGCAGGGTCAAGGAGGTTCATCCAATGCAAACGCCAATGGTAACACGACTACTACAAAGGCAGATAGTGGAGTAAAAATTATACCAAGGCGATATCGTAAAGTCGAGCTAAAATATACGAAATTGGGAACTCAAGACTTTGACTTTGAACAGCATAATCAAACAATATTTGCCGGACTTGAAGCGACCTTACCGAATTCATATTGCAATGCAATGCTGCAGGTAAAATGAACAACATTTCAGATAATTGACGTAATTAGAAATAATAATTCAAACCTAACGATTTATTTAGATCCTGTACTTCACGGAACCATTACGTTTGAAGTTGATTGGTCATACCTGCTTAAAGGAGTTTTGTTTATCCTGCGAATTAGGATTTCTATTTCACATGCTGGATAAAAGCACTGGTTGGTTTTAGTACGCATACTAGTAACGGCAATTTCATGATGTACTGTGTAAAACATTTTTTAGCTTCAACGCCTTGCCAAGCTAGTAATTTCCTGCGCTCGTTTCGCACGGTTCCCGAAGCCTCTGCTTTGGGTTTGATTTTAACTGATCGATCATCAAATGTTAATCTGATTACCTTAATTCAGGCAAGTATCTCCGTTTCTGCGCTTATTATATATAAATATAAACCATTAATATTTATAGAACTGGAATAGGTTTATTTTGCATCAAATGCATTATGAAATTCTAGACTCTGGAAAGAATTCGGCTCTAAATGGTTCCCAAAATACATCTTTTGCTGGTAACTATTTCTTCACTCTTTGTGATCGCAATCGTTTACTTAAAGTTGTATTTCAGGAGATAGCATGTGCACAACGGAAAACACAACTTCCTCAGATTTGTACGATTCAATCTCCGGTCAGTAAATTAGGCTAAGCAATTAAATAAAACTTTATGATTGTTCAATAAGAATTGATCAAATTTAATAACTTACAAGTTACAGACGAGAGCTCAAAGGAGGAGGAGCGGGAACGTTGTAAAATCAATGCAGAAACAGAAATAAGTAAGATATTTGGAACCAAACAGATATGCATTAACCGATGTATTAAGTGTCAAGCAGAGGTACATATAAAATCTTAGCAATAGTACATTTATAAAACCATCGATTTATTCAGAAATCAAAGGAGAATATTCTACTGGCCTGCAATTTATCTTATCCGACGCATATTAAAGACAGTGAACAGCATTATGATTTCGGCAACATTTTAAAGCGATCTCTCAGCTCCGAAAAAAAAAACTTTCAAGCCTTTTGCGAGAACTGTAAGAAGTTTTCCCCAACAAATCAGAGCGTTAAGGTAAAATGAGACATTGCATTTAAGTCTTACACTGCAAATTGATAAAATCGGTTAATTTTTTAGGTCACATCATTACCACAAACTCTGGCAATCAACTGTGGTCTGAACAACGAAAAGGATATAAGCTTCTTGAAGCGACAGCTGAATCGCTGCAATGATAGGCCAACTGCTGAGACCGTATCCTTGAGCACCAGCAAACCGTGCCGTTATGGTGTTAACTGCTCGCGAAGCGATTGCCATTTCATGCATCCCGATCGGTTAGTTTTTGTTATGTGACATTAAAAAAGGGCTTAAATATGATTATATTTTAAATAGAAAATCTCCGTCGCACACCAATCAACCGGGTAATATTAATAGCTCACCAAGTGCTCGCCAGAAATCGTGGTTTCCTTTGACCTTCAACATGGGTATTAATGAGGAAGGCGAGCTGATCGTGCAATCCCCCAGCCAAACAGCAAAATCAGAGCAGGAGGAAGAAGATGAAGAGCAACAGCAGCAGCAAGAAGAGTTCACCAAGGACAGCGTTCAGCGAATGTATGGATTACATGCAGTTCTCTGTCAAATCGACGATGGCACCCAAAAGAATCTGGTTTCTTTAATTAATGTACGACAGAAATATCATGCAATGAAAGCGAGCACATCAGACACATCTGAAGAGATGCAGAATCAATGGTACATCTTTAATGATTTCAGGTAAGTAATATATTCAACATCTGATTGCTTACACTATAAGATTTAACTCGTGCTCAGCATTTCGCCCGTTGCACCACAAGAATCAGTTTGGTTCACATTGGATTGGAAAGTGCCATGTGTGCTCTTTTATCAAAGTCTAGAAGATGATGTCGAGTCTGGGCCAACAGTCGATGAACTTTCAGCCGCAATGAAGAGCTCAGATCTAACTACCACTCCAACTAATCCGTTTTTACAAGTAAATTCAATTTGCAAAGCTAATGCAATTCACTTAATTTACAAAACAAACCTCTTTTAGGATATACTAAACCCGATGCCAAACAACCTCAGCACAGATGCGACTTTAAAGGCACTTCAAGGCAACGAGATGCCCCAAGCGGGTGATTTGATTGCAATGGATGCAGAATTCGTTACCTTGAATCCGGAGGAAAATGAAATTCGTCCAGATGGCAAAACAGCAACAATAAAACCATGCCACATGAGCGTGGCACGTATATCATGTATTCGAGGGTAAGTTTCTGTGTTGTATTGTATGCAAGTCAATGACTTTACATTACTTTTAAATTACAGACAAGGCCCTGATGAAGGTGTTCCATTCATTGATGATTATATCTCGACACAAGAAAAGGTGGTCGATTACTTAACACAATTTTCAGGCATCAAGCCGGGCGACTTAGATGCCAATTTCAGTAATAAGCGATTGACCGCCTTGAAGTATTCATATCAAAAATTAAAGTTTCTTGTTGATGTCGGCGTCATATTTGTAGGTCATGGCTTAAAAAATGATTTCAGGTGATTTACATAATCATTAAAATTATAAGAAAGAAACATATATACTATTTTATTATTACGTTTTCAGGGTTATTAATATTTATGTACCGTCCGAACAAATAATAGATACTGTACATCTCTTTCATCTTCCACATCATCGTATGGTTTCCTTGCGCTTTCTCGCTTGGCACTTTTTGGGTATGAATTTATTATTATATAGCTTACTTTTTTTTTTACTAATTCCAATTTTTCTGATAGGTACGAAGATTCAATCGGAGACCCACGACTCTATAGAGGATGCCCGTACAACACTTCAGCTCTACAAACATTATCTTCAGCTGCAAGCGGAAAAGAAATTTACGGTTGCATTAAAGAACCTATATGATCGTGGAAAACAGTTGCAATGGAAGGTACCGGAGGATTAAGTTGAAAGATTGCATATTCATGCTAATAGCCAATACAAATAATACACCGGCCAGCAAAAATGCAAGTTTTTAATGTAGTTTTATATCTAAAAAAGAATTCCATTTTATTTTAAGCTCAATTCTTGAGTGACATGTAAAAGAATAAAATCAGTCCAATATATTTTCATCATTCCATTGCGTTTTATTAACCTGTACTCGTGGCTTTGATACTCTTGGAAAATATGTTACAGATTGTATTTTTTCAGCTTCAGTTTAGCCGTTTTATTGGGTTTTTCCACTATTTATCTGGTTTTATTTTTAATTGGGTAAAAATAAAATGTAAGTGTTAAGTGTTTTATTATTAAACTATTCAATAAATGATTTTAATTTGCAAACACTTTATCCTTGTTGGATAAAATCTTTTTAAATTGTAATCAAATTAAGTACAAGTATGTGTAGACTAACTTAAGTCTTTAACTTTGTTTATGGATTCCATATGCGATGAACCGCACTTAGTACGATAAAGAAGAATATTTTTTTAATTTCCTAAACTTAATGCACATTCGGAAAATGTCTCAATATAAAGTTTAAAGTGTTGTTTAATATTAATTACATAAGATTTAAAATATTTAAAGTTCAAAAGAGGAAATCGCATTTTGGCGTTGATAATATTATTATTATATATTATTGATAATCTATGGTTTTTTCAGTGACTTTTTTGTTAAATGTTCGTGGCTTTATTTAATAGCAAAGGGCAACATGACTCCAAGTGATATTACTGCGAATTTACTTCTTATTTTTCTACATTTCCATTATAAAAATAACATTCTATATCAGATACTGTTAAGATTAAGTAGAGACAGCGCTTCTTTGAATTAAAAACTCATAAAATTAATCAAAAATTGCATTAAAACTTGCATATATGTATGTATATGCAATTGAATATAAAAATGAATATGTATAGTATGTATGCATGACATATTTATGTTAATTAAATGTCTTGGTTGCTAATAAAAAAACTTGTTTGTACTCGTACATTGGGTATTGCCCGGAAGATTAGTACGAGTATGTCTGAGAAAATTATTGAAAACAACAAATATGAATTGTGTAGGTATACACTGTGGCGCTCTATATATCATACGTACTATATATGTGACTTTTCTTTAGAGGGCACCCACTAATCTTCTAGAATTGACACATTTGTGAGGGATTGTCAGGTTCACAGACTTTGGGAAAATGCATGTATAGAGTATAGTGTGTATATTTAAAGTAAGTCAAGTAACTTATTTGACAAATTTTAAAATTCGAATAATGTACCATGAACAAAACTTTTCATTATTGTTATTTTCTTGTTTGTTTATAGTTGCTTATGTTATTAACAGAAGTTAAAAAAAAAAATATTACCTATTAAAATTTGTTTTTGATAATACAGTTACTTGGCATACCGTGTAAGTATGTGATGAGTTCATGTGTAAGGTTCATTGAAGCAAAAACAACACCAACATTATCATTTCTGAATTCCCCAAGCAAGCGATCTAAGCTTATCGACACGAATGGCGTCGTATGGGAAAATTTCACATTACATCTGTCCGATCGGCAAACTATATAAGCTCGAGAGACGTTGCAATAATGACATTCAAATCGAACTTGTTGTCATTACAACACAATACAACTCAATATGGCATCGTATCTGCTACTTGGATTATGTGGCTTCCTTCTCTTTTGTGCTGGTAATACTAACTGAAATACTTTGAGTTTCCTTTTGGATTTACTAATAGTTTTTCCAATTTTCCTTTGCAGTTGTGGACTCGCAAAACGCACATGAAGGTAATGGATACAATTTTTATTAAGCTTTGAAAAACAATTAAAGCTTCTTAATTACTTAACAACAGGTTATGGTGGACAAAAGGGAAATGCTCCCCCGGTGCTGATTGGTCCCCCTGATAGTCAAGTTTATATACGTGGTCGAAATGACGGGCCCTACACTGTACCTGGAGTTGGTGGCGTTTTCCAGCACAGTTCCTCCGGTGGAGCGCATGTCTATACAGACGCCCAGGGAAATACTTATTCACATCAAAAGAATGGTGCTGGAGGAGCTGGTAGCCACAGCATTAGTGGACCTGGCCTTGTTGCTCACAACTCCCCCGCTCCAGCTCCACGTTATGCACGTAGTCCTCAGTACCACGTCTCCCGACCAGGTCATACCGTGGACTATGGCAGTGATGGAAGTTTCTTGGCTCAACGTCAAGTGCGTAGTGCCCAGCCCGATTACCACGTCTCCCGACCAGGTCATACCGTGGACTATGGCAGTGATGGAAGTTTCTTGGCTCAACGTCAAGTGCGTAGTGCCCAGCCTGATGTCTTCGTCTCCCGACCAGAACGTACGGTCTATTTAAGCAACGATGGAAGTTTCCATGCTCAACGGATAAAGCGTAATGCCCAGTCCAATGTATACGTCACCCGACCAGGTCAAACAGTATACTACGATAGGGATTCCGATATTCACGTCTCTAGACCAGGCCATACGGTCAATGTAAGTCGAGATGGAAGTGTCTCGGTTCAGCGTCAAGCGCGTAGTCTCAAGCCCAACCACCGTGTCCGACGTGCGAGAGTTCAAGGTCAAAATTTTGTTGCTCGCGATGATCAAGCCGGCGTCTGGAATGACAATGTCTCCGTCTGGAGACGTCCGGATGGACGCACGGTTACCCTCGACAAGGATGGCAACGCTATTACATCGGGCAGTCCAAATGGCCGTGGTCCACAATACGTAAGTTGTGCATATTAATATGTGTTATTATATATTCATTATCTAACTTGAATATTTACAGTATCGTGGGTAAATATAGACTAATCAACAAATGAAGCTCGATCAGTTACTACGAGTACTGTAACAATGCAAGCGTGTAAAGGAACAACATCGTAGGATCTGTACTATTCATTACAGTGTCCAATAAATAAAGCAAGAAAAACAACTATAAGATACCCAATAGTCAATTTAAAATAAATACTGTGTTAAATAAAAACAGGGTATTAAAATGAACATAGAAATAAAAGGTTGATTTCGTGCAAATGCCCAAAATCTAAATTTGCCCTTTTTCTATTATAATTAGCTCGTCCCTAAAATTTTGATTGACATCTCAGCCATGCCGTAGTCATCGTATGATAATTGCATATTGATTATGATGTTTTATTAACCGCAGTATTGGTATACATTGCAACAAATGTAGACGTTAAAAAATGCTGTGTAATTGTGGCTTATATAAGGAGACAAATAAATAATATATACATACTTATATAGCATGTATATATGTAAAGCATAATCAATTTGAATCATTATTGAATAGACGATTACAGGGGGATCAACTTTGCAGCTTAGTTATAAACCTTGTTTAAAAGACCATATATTTAGATATAACAATTACTTACGTACATATATTTTCGATCAGTCCCGTAAATATGGCAGAAAACATGTATCTTTTAGAGTATAACATTTTCGTTAGAATAAATAAAAAAATTTCAAGAGTACTTTTTCATTTGGCGAGCCATGCTAATTTTAAAATTAGACCACACAGAACGACCTAGGGTTCTATAATATACCCATGTATACAGCTCGTACATGTATGTATAAAGTATAATACATACCTACATAGAAATATTTGTACTGGCATTTCTAGTTTGCCTCTCAATCTGTGCCCAAACTGTGCTTGGAAAATGTATAACACTTTTGGAATTAAATCATTCAAAATTGAAAATTCCAACATCATTTAAAAGAAAATCTTGAAGAACGAACGACCGAGAGCCTCAGACTCACATATGGAGGCGATTTGTCATTTTTTTCGAACCAATTATATATTGGCTAACTGTGAAGATGTGATATCTAAGAAGGCATTCTCTTTGAATCTTTCCCATTACCAAATGGCCGAGCTGCCGGAAATAATCGAGCATTGTGATACGTTGATGAAGTTGTATCTAAATCAAAATATATTAACAAAGGTAATTAGTTGACTTTATATACAACATACGTGTAAATTATATAACTTGTTAAATGTAGGTGCCATCGAGTCTTGGCAATTTGTTTCGATTGCAAGTCCTGGCGCTGGATTACAACAAGCTAACCGAATTTCCCCTGTGCATATGTCAACTGGTCCGATTGAAATTCCTAAATGTCAGTTGTAATAATATTGTTTGCCTACCGCCAGAACTGGGACATCTGACGGCATTGGAGACCTTTTGGTGTAATAATACAGGCCTACGAATCCTACCATCGGAAATATCCAATTGTGAACGTCTTCAGACTCTGGGAGTTCGAGGTAATCGACTGCGGACATTGCCAAGCTCTATGGGAACGCTCTCGGAATTGCGCTGGTTCACGGCTGAAAACAATGAGCTAAGTGAGGTGCCATCGACTTTTGGATTACTGCAAAATTTGGTACATCTGAACTTGAAGGGAAATCAACTAAGTCGATTTCCACGCTTGCTTATATCAATGCCGAATTTGAAATTCGTCTTTCTTAATCAAAATCAAATTGTCGACGCACCAAGTCGATCGGATTTGGAGCAATTACAATTTCTACGTATGTTAAACTTGTCAAAGAATCCCATCAGCACGCAAGCTGAGTTGCAAAAACTGGCACAGGTAAAAGTCTATTAACTAAACATAAGTTAATTGTCAATCTGTGATCTTCAATTTGCAGCATCAAACCAATATCTATGTCGAGATGACGGATGATCTGCTTCATGATTCGGCAATTACACTTGGAAGATACAGTCCTAATACACAGGAAGAGGCAAATGCGAATCCTAACCACGAATCCTCCTCCGATTGGGCCAATAGCGTCCGTACAAGCCAATTAGACAGTTCAGACGAGAGTACATTAGAGAACACCATTGAGGATATAAGTGTTATGCTTCCGGAAATGTCTCGTTATGTTACAACGTTCTAGGACATTAAAGAATATAAATCTGTTGTGAATGTTTATTTGTGTAACAAGTTAACGTAACGATTGAAATGCCCATTTGATGATTGGTTATTGTACGAGTACAGGGATTTTCGTCAATATGACCAAAACCATTGAATTACATGTTTAACTAGACATTTTTTTGATGAGCTCCTCATCCTGCATTGACATGGCTGTGAGCTTCTTGCCAATCTTTTCATGTATATCTAAATATTTAGCAACACATCTGTCAATGCAAACCATTTCGCCTTTGCCTGTAACCAATGTGGACAATGATTATTATGAATGAAACCTCTATTTGAATCAATCGAAACACTCACCCAATTCCGACTCGCCATAGCGTGGAGGGATACACTTCTTATGACAGGCGTTTGTCATGCGGTTATATAAATCCGACATCATTTCTATTTCCATTTCTTGCATCAGCTGCAATTTTGCCTGGTCGGCCGAGCTTATTTGGGGCATTGCCATTTTACTGTATTATTTGTTTGTAATTTTTTTTTAAATTGAACTGAAGTTGTTGATTATATGATTTCGTATGTTGATTTTTCCCTAGTCGAAGCGCCTGTCCGAAATAGTGTGATCGTAGTCGCCGTGATTAGCTTTTTTCATGCGCTCTCGAACACGTAATGTCTCGAACCGTCGGCTTTCAACAGACTTTTTTGACAGAACAAATGCGTAAACTCCACCAACGGTTAAAAACGCCCTAAAGAATACACAATTTTCATATGATTTATATTAAATAACGCACGTATTGTACAAACCAACAAATAGCAATTCGCCCTGAATTTCCAAGTGCCATTGTGTCAACTACAGTTGTATCGAACCGGTGGAATTTAGTTCTATTGAACTAAGCCCTTACGTGAACGATCGAACTAAATCCCTGATAGTAGGTCATTTAGTTCAGTGACAGTTCGTTCAGTGAACGAAAAAGTGCCGTTGTTTTTCGCCTTTACCCGAGTGTTGCCACTCGAGTGAAAACTTCCAATCTGTTTTCATTTTTGAAGTGAAACTTCTATAGGCGCGTTGGGAGTGAATCGAAAATACGCTTGACCGCGTGTGTAACGAAAAACCGACAGATTAGGGAGGGGGAAATGCCGAATGTATACATACATACATATGTATGTGTATGCAAAGCTCTAAGCTGCTCTTTCTACTCTGAGTCAAAAGCTCTAAGCTCGGCTTGTTTCCCGTTACGTTATCGCATGTTCCTCACGTGTTTGTTTTGCGCGTCATTTTAACATGTATGTATGTATGTATGTATGAACGTATGTATGTACATATGTATAAGAATGGATTAGTTGAGTGCAAGAGAGATTGTGCAAGAGAAACTTCGCACGCTCTGTGTTTAAGCATATGTATGTATGCATGTACTTAAGTCGTATGTATGAATGAAAGTATGTATATGTACATATTCTATATGTTTATTTGTAAAGTAAGTACATATAGTGTGTTTTGTTTTCTATGTCTTGTAAGATCTATTTGATCTTCACACGACGACAGTTTTCAATTACAAAGCGAGAATTCTAGTGACAAGCAAACTTGTATAAAGAAGTGAGCAAAAGAAAAATGGAAAAAATTGTCATCTTGAAGTAAAAAAAAAAAAACAGGCCACTACCGTATGCACTCCTAGGAAGTTTCACTTCTATCGCGTAACTTTTTACGCACATCTTTTTTTTTTTACTTAATAAAATAAGTACATTCCCGAAAAAAGGTATTCTAACTTATCTTTCCGAGTGTTGATGAACTTCAAACCTTCATTAAAATGCTTACCTTAATTTTGTCTAGTTTCGAACCTTAAATTTTCGTCAAATTAATTTTTTTTATTGAGATTTTCACGTTTTTAAATATTTAATTTTTATCAGTGTTGAGAGACAGTATCGACAAAATAAGTTGACCATCAATGACAAAGATTAGTTCGTTCATAAGAAATCGAGCTACTGATATCGATTTTCTTATCGATTATCTACTTTTTAAGCCGATGTGAAATCCCAGCAAAAAAAATCACCGATAGTTTGTACGTCTGGCAGCCTATTCATAAAACTGTGATATTTTTCACATTTTCAAAAACAATAATTTTTTTGTTTTCCGTTAAATTATAAGCTGGAATTTTAAAAAATGTTAGCAGTATTTTTGTTAGAGTATTGTCGAATATCTTATATATTTTGTTAAATTGCTTCCATGGGTTGACGAACTTCCAACCTTTAAAAAATGTTTCACTTTTATTTATCTAGATTTGCCAGCCAGAAACAAGTTATATACGAAATTGGTATTACAAATGGTAATGGAATCCAATTGCATATAAAATATGCCTTTATTGACTGTGCATCACAATATGTCATATGTGTACGAATATGCTCATGTCTATGTGTTCATTTCACAGTAAATACATTTTAATTAAATTATAATATATTATTTTAATACATACTATTAAACAAAAAATAATTATATGAATATTTAAGTCAACAAAAAAATGTAACAAGTAACAAAAAATACAAGTGGATAGAATTGCCAATTTATGGAAGGAATACATATTTTAGCTTTATGTTTTTGGAATAAGTATCCCAGATAATAGAAAAACTTTAACATCACAATCAAATTGTTTCCCAAACTGCACAAAAAAAAATATGTATATATACATAGTACAAATTACTGCCATTGGAAAATCTAAAGTCAATATTTAGGAATGTGTGTGTATATACATATGTATGTAAGAATGTACTTGATTATTGAAAATTTCCTATTCATGGATTTATTATTCAGCTCTCAGTGACGTTTCAAAAATTTAACTGGGTTTCACTCCAAACCAACTCATTTTCCAATTTAATGTATCATGTAACAGTTGTTCTTCTTCTTGAGAAAGCTGAAGCAGTGTGGAAACGGCCTTAACGAGATGTCGGGCTTCCACCTATAAATAATATAATAATAAGAAACCGTTTTTTATAGCAACTAAACATATTAATTACCTCTCTGCTTGTTAAAAATTTAACGATAACATGTTTTAAATATTTAAAATTCACTTCGTCCATGATAATGCAATTTGGTTTGTTGTCCGACTGAAAGGATTCAAGCGGCGCGTGGGAGATCCTAAAGGCGGGAATTACTTGATCAGTATCAACATCAATTGTTGCTGTTTGCGAGCTACGAAATTCCTTCTGCAAGGTTTTTTTAAGATCGCCCAATCTTTGATTTAACGTTTTTATTGTCTGTAATTTAAGAATCAAATTTAATAAAAATTCATTTGTATTTCTTTTTTTCAAAATAATTTTTTCTGATCACCTTATTCTTTTCAATAATTTCCCGTTGGGCTTGCTCATATTTAGCTAAATCTTTAGCATTCTGCTCAGCGGCTTCATTCAGAGATTTCAGTGAAACACAGGCCTCTTGTACATCGTTCTCCAGTTGTTTATTTTTGTCGTGTAGATCGCTTGATTCGGTTTGCTCCATGCGTAATTCCTTTTTCAGTAGCTCTTCGCTTTGTGAGATTTCCGCATTGCGTAATAAAGCGGTTAGCTTTTCTTCACGCTCTACTTCCAATTTCGTTTGGGTGTCATTTAACAAATCTTGCTTTTCAGTAATTTGTGTTCGCAGCTTTTGTGCGATCTGTTCTGCATTTTTAACATATTCGCTGAATCTTTCATCGGCTGTTGCGATTCGCATTTTGAGATCTTTTGTTTCGGCAGCCAGTGTGTCCTAGTTTTAAGTTCATTTAATTAAGAAGTAACATATTTTCTTGTTTTTGTAGATAATAAAAATAAACTTTAATGAAAACAAATAGGTTCTAAATAGCTGTTGTGGAATTTAATACAAATAGTAAGGAAAGAACATGCAACCAAAGGCTTAATGGCATTATTTCCATTGTAGTAAGACACAATTGTGGGGAAGGGGGGTTACTGGCAAACAGAATTTGTTGTTAGTAATCAAATAATCTAAGTGTTGTTAATAATACGTGTGTGTTATAGGTCCCACTGATAACCGTCAACGTCAGAAGAGATACTCACAGATTTGTTGCGCTCAAAGATAATTTGCTGCTCATTCTCTTCCCGGCACTCTTTGAGTGCAACAGTCAGATCATCGACTTCATCTTCCAATATTTTAATCTGTATTCAAATAATTCAAATTAATGTTAAAGTCTCAAATTAATATATACTGTTCGTACCTTTTCGTTTCGTTGTTTGATTTCAGTGCTTGCTTTCTCTAGCTCAAACTCAACTTGCTTGCGACTCTCTATGGCATCATCTCGGGATTTCAGAGCCTTTCGTTTCTCGGTGGTTTCCTCGGCGACCTGCTGCGACAGGCGACTGACTTGTTTTTCAAGTGCAAAGTTTTGTCCACTCCATGAGCTTTTGATGTCGGATAATTGCAGATGTGCCTCTTCCAAATGTTGCTCCAGCAGTTTGTGCTCATGGACAAGTGCCTGCACTTGCTGATCTGCACTTAGCTTGGACAACGTCTCCAAACGCGATTCTTCAACAATTCTCAAGCGCATTTTCATATTACGATTTTCTTCTTGTACGGCAGCCAGTGTCGTGGTCAATTGCTTTTTCTCCTGCTGTGTTGCGTGACGTAGCTGCTCCAGTTCATCGCGAAGATCCTCAGCTATGGGTTCGATTGTACGCAAACGATCCATTTCCTGGTTAACGTTATCAATTTGCTGCTGATACTGACGTATGGAACTCATATGATCAACGGCTTCTTGTTCTCGAAACCCAAGCAGATTTTTCAGCTTATCAATTTCAATTTGCTGCAGATTTTGTATCTTCTCTTGTTCCTCGCAATAAATATCTTTTTGCGTCTGTGCCACTCGCACGCTCTCCAATAGGATTTCATTTGTTTTATCTACCCTCGTCTTTTCCTCTTGCAATTGCTGTATACTTTGGTTGAGGATGGACACTCTGGAGGAAAGCTCATTGCATTGACTACGAAGCTGGCATACTTGTTCAGACTGTCAAAAATATAAACAGATGTTATTTACATAATTTGATAAAAATAAATACATAAGCATATACTCGATTAAGATATTAAGTTTAAATAGAATGTTTGCATTGACTTTACCTCATTGTAGATACCACCAACAACATTGCCACCGCCCACATCATCAGCAAAGTTGGAGTTAATGCTCACACGACGGCTACGCAAGCGATAATTATTATTGTTATTATTATTGTTCGTGTGTCGCTGCTGTGTCTGAGATGTCGACGTGGACACATCTTCGCCAGTTTCCTCCTTAATTTTGTTTTTTAACGTTGCAAACATTTTTTCAGGTCCGTCGTTAGTTTCTGTGTATGTTTTGGCTCAAGTGAGCGGAATTAATAATGTATTTGGTTTATCGCGATGCGGCACACCAGCGACAGCGTTACGGTGACTTGTTTTTATATCATTGCTCCATTTGGGATCTACACTTTGTGTGTTTATCAAAGTAAATGTAAATTTATTTAAATTTGTAGTCTATAATTCTTCTTCTTTGGGGGCACTACGTGAAGGTAGAGCTTGCCACCTTGTCTATTTTTAATGTCTGGCAGCACACCAGATATTTGCAATCATTGTGGCGCAAGTCGATAAGTCTATCGATAATATCTGATACTGACGCCAAAAACATCTGGAGAGGGCGCGCTAAAATTTTATAATTGTTTAACAATAACTTAATTGCGGAATATTTAAATTGAACAGATCTGTTATCTCTATTAGTTTTCAAGCGTCAATCTTAATAAAGGAGAAAAAAATGGATCAGGATCAGTCGAAGCAAACTCCTCGAGACTTTCATGACAGTGAAGGCATGTGCACTTCGTCCATCAAGGAAATTACTTTAATAGAAACTATGACTAGTTTCCTAGCGGAAAACGGAGCTGCTGAAGTAGATCCAAGAATTTTGAAGACCTTAGCTGAGGCACTGTCCAGACGCATAGACACAGAAGAGTGAGTACTGCTTAAGATTTGTTCTTATTGTATGCATACGCATTTGATGTATGTACGTATGTGTATACATACGTTTGATTGTGTGCACCACGACAGCGTCTTTGAAGTTTGCTTGGTAATGCACTTTCGCAAGTGCATCGTGTACTTTGGCTTGGATCCAAGAACTAAATTTATAATAATAAACACTGATACGTTAGCTAATTTCTATGCTTTCAAAAACACACACACGAAGATATTTAAAAATACACCTAAGCTGATACTCATCCATCCGAATCGAAGCGAAAAGTGCATAAATGAGATGACATCAAAAGATCGCAATCAATTAGCAGGGCATGCTCTCTCCGCTCACAGGTTCAATTTGCTTGGGTTAACTCCCCCACCTCTAGTGAGGCAATACATCCACACGCACAAGTACGTATGTAAGAATGTGATGTAAGTACATAACCCACCCCATTTTACGAGAGAGAGAGAGAAACAAGCACGAGCCATATGGTGGGTGAGAGTTGAGCTCTCCGGAAAACATGAGAGGCACATCTGTCGTACATTTGTGTGAGTGCCTGTGGTGAGCGCGTTTTCCTTGCGTGAGCGCACGGACGGATGATGCTGCCGTCGCTGTCGTCGTTGGGTTTTTCTCTCGTTATCTTGATGCGCATTTTCAGTTCTATTCTGGCATTCGGTTTAATTAGACATTAAATGAAGAACAATATTTTGAACACTCGTATTTTACATTATATATTGCTTCGTTTGTTGTGATTGTGCTTCGTCTCATGCCTATCAGTTCTTTTTGTGTTGTTTTTATTTAAACAATACATATGTATATTCAACATAATATTTAAACAACGTTCCGGGTCGGGCAAAAGTAAATAAATACGCACAAATATCTATATACATACATATAAATGTATCAAAGTGCACGTACACAATAGTGAGAATTATAACTATGTATAGTTATATATAAATTTGTGACTTTCATCGAATGAACTCGATGAATGCTCTTGTTTAGGACAAACGAAAAAGAAAACAATATTCTTATATAAATGTGTGTGTGTGAATGAGCACTATTGTGGTGTGTGTGTGTGTGTGTGTGTGTGTGTGTGTGTACGGTTACGCGCCTCATTTTGTTGTTGATTTCCTTTGTTGTTGTTGATGCTGTGCCTAAATATAGTACATAGTGGAAATATATATATTTGTTGGATAAAATACTACTTATGAGTGCGTATAGCATTTTAAAAATTCATTTCAAGCGAAAAGGATGTATATTCATACATACATACGTGTGCATGTTTGAAGATGCTTCCCTTTGTTAGGCAGTTACCCCTACATTGTTGTTATAATGACCTTAAGGTTCGCTTTGAAACGTTAAAGCACCACCATATTACTACGATGTCTGTGGTACAGTTCTTTTTGTTGTTTTTTTTTTTTTTTGGACTATTAACAGCCGTTTTCTCTAAGTGCACTTAACGCTAATTTCAATGCATTCAGTTTAGTTTTGAAAATATACCTTTATTTATGGGCAAGCGTATTGAACAAGTATTTTGTTTACGTTTTAGTCTGTGTTTTTACTAATGACAGACAACAAAATTCCCCGCATATTTGGCGCCAATACTCGATTGCTATTAGTTAATTAGTTTCATGACCTCAAAATGTTGTATGCACATCTGAAAACAGGCGTTGAAATGTCGAATTCTAGACATATGCAGGTATCTCAGGTAGTGCGAATTATCTTTGCATGAATGCTCTTGTTTGTGACAAAAAGTGTAAGAGAAATATACATTTCGCATTATATACCTGCAGGTAATTAACAGGTTTCTATTATGTGTATAGAATAAACAAATTTTCGCCCTCTGCGATCTTTAATATTAAAAATCAATCTTTTAATTTTTTTATTTCTTTAGTGTCAACTAAGAAAAGATGACTAAAATTATTTTAAATCAAAACTCAAAAATGTAAAAGCATAAAATTTATGCTTTAAAATTTATAATACTAGTCGAACTTAAAATATAATGTTTAATATTTTGTAAGGAGTTTTTCTTACTACATAAATAACGTAATCATCATTTTTCCGAAATTTGTTTTTTGATGCAAATGTGTTCATAATTAGCAACCCCATCTGCAGCAAAATTATTCAGTTTTAATTTTATATATTTACAAAGATATGGACCAGTCAATTATAACGTAAGCGACAGAAGGCATACGAAACACGACACACGATAACTCTAAAACCCCTCTCTAGTAAAATTTGCTTTGGCGCTTACATTATTTATGCAAATAGGACTCGACATTAACCAATTTCATAATATTACATTTTTAGAGGCTAATTCAAGATATTATTATGTTGGGAGGATATTATGTCTTTTCTGTCGACACCTGTTGTGCTTGAAATGCAACTTTAGTCCTTTCATGTTTATACACATTGATTTTTAGGTATCCCCGTAGTAACCATAGCTATGGAAAGGAAGTAATCGAGTCAAAACAAATGTGCTTACAACAACAGAGCATAACAATTGTTGCCCAGGCAGAATTGGCAAAAGTTGTTAGACGCGACAGTTGCATATTATATTTTAGTATTTGTGTTTTTGCTCATTTCCCAAAATAATTTCGACGCGCGGTGTAATAAAGCAGCCTCACGTGAAGAGCGCCAAAATGCGTGGCCCACATGTGTCGTTGTCGTTATCGTCGTCGTCGTCTGTCGCCGGGGACATGAGCGGTGCCGGGTTGGTTAGCTGACAGCAAAATACATCTAAGATTCAGCACAGAGATGCCCTCAAAAACTGCAACTATAGATATAGATAGAGTGAAGAGTGCTTTGCTCCTTGGGCGCTGATGTGCAATCATTTTGGGGACATTTCCCCACCAAAAACCATCCGACAATTCGCCAATGACTCATAGACGACGCGAAGTATCGGACGTAGAGACGTATGCACAAACATACATATGTATGTAGATGAATATACATATGTATGTGCTGTAACCTCAGAGTATGTACTTGTACTTATACCTACAATGAAGTTGCAGTTAAACTTAGACTGGTGTGCCGCAAGTTATTTAGGATAAGCCAAACAACAACAACAAACAACAAAAGAGGTGACGCATGCGATCAAATTAATTAAAAATTGTATTTTTATTGTCGTCAGTATAATAAATGTACTGGAGTGAACAGTACCTAAAGGTGTCGCTGTGTTAATGTCAAAATAAACTAATTATTTCAAATATAATGGCGGGCATATTTCGTTCAACATCTTTAAACAACTCAAATAACTCTCCTCGTACGCCACATAAACGATATTCAATTTGCAGTGGAGCTGGCTCCACATTCTGGTAAGTTTTGTAAAATATTCAAGATGTATTTTATAAGTAATTCATTTTCCATATAATTCAAATGGAACATTTCCCATATATGTTATGTATGCATAAACTCTGTGTACTTGGAATGACATTAAAGTTCCATTTAATTGGGGAAACTAGGTGTGCCTTCATCTTTTGTTTAAGAATTTTTACGCTTCACTAAACCAAAGACCGAATTTTCAGTTTTTTGTTTCTATGTAATTGTGTGTGTCTGCTCTATAAACATTTATAATTACAATTGACTATAAAAAAGACTGATTTTTGAATGCAAGATTTTGAATTCTATGTTTGGAATAGAAAGAATAAATCGAATTACTGAAAATCCATTAAGAAAACTGTGAAACTTTCAAATGGGCTTAAAGTTTGATAAGCCAACCTGATATTTTGATTACTATACTTCTTAGACGGGATAATTTTATGCCGTTCTTCTAGAAAATTTCTGAACCTTTCTTTCTATCGGATTAACTTCAGCACATATTGTTTAATAAGCTAAATTCTGTCATTGAACAGTTCAACAGTTGAAGGTATTACGTGTATGCCATGTGGAAAAACTACTAGCTAATTATAAGTGTTAGAAACAGCATATAAAACAATTCAAACCTGTTTAAATTGACCTCCGCACTAGAGAGGAGCGGTTGAAGATCACGATTGTCTTGTGTGATTAAATTGGTGAATGTTGATAAATCAACTTATTAATTCCTCTTGCGTATAATCCTACTAAATCTTTGGTCCAATAAATTGTTGGAAAAAGAAAATATAAGAAAAAAATTAAAATAAAAATACGTATAATTTTATCGGATTGGCGTTTTAAATTTTAACAGGCCAAACAGTCTTCCGCAAACCTTGTGTAATACGAAACTTCCCCAGGCTGATGTAGTAACTTTCCTTGGAGCCTTTCATAAAATGCGATTTACTTGGCGGAGACATTGAAGCTAAGAAAATACAGTTGAAACTAAAAGCCAATAGTCCCCATTGGATTATAAATGCTCGATCTCCATTTTGTTTAGACTACAAGGTCTCACTTTTCCATTCCGCCTTAAAATCAACCGGTACCTATGGCTTCCAGTTATGGGGAAATGAGAGCAGCAGTAACATTGACAATATACAGCTAAGAGCTAACACTTGGAAACCATGGCATGTTCGGAACGAGAACATCCGCAGATATCTACTTGTAAAAGATGAGATAAGACCACAAAAGGAAAATTACAACAGTTAGCTTTCTTTGCATCCAAATTATCTTGCGTGGTACTCAACTCGGGTTTATTTAAAGATAATTTTATTTAAAGCATTGACAAAACTATTGTAAGCCTGCTGCTGAAGAATATTTAATTTAATAATAAAAGCAACGTATCACAAATACTTTTCTTATTTATTAGTTTTTCCACTATTTTCTAGTTACTTATGGTTAGAATATTATCCATTGGGCTTAGTTATTTTTAAAAATATTAACAAAACAGGTCTTTTTTTGTCAAAACAATGACATGAAAAACTGAATGTGAACATATTTTACTGACATGTTGTTTATGTTTCGTGTTCCTATAAATTTACGAATATCGGTGTTTGTGTCCATCTCTAATCCATGGCGTGTAGTTGAGTTATGCGACTGGAGCTGCGTTTGTTCATCGTTAAATCGTGTTTGAAGCTAGCTGGGTCCCTGGCGCTTATATTGAAATTTAGTACGATGTACAATATCGCTCTGGAAATATGGATGTGTCTCTTAGTGCTATCACCATTATTGGGGATACGTTTAAATCCTTGCGAATTGGCTGGACAACTTTATATATTGGACGTGCCGAAAGAGGAACTATCCAAATGGCTGTGTATAGCGGATTTTGAGAGTCGCTTTAACACTCACATTGTCGGACGGGGCAACTTGGATGGCTCCAAAGACTACGGCCTCTTTCAGATAAGCGATCGATACTGGTGCGCTCCACCCTCAGAAACGCCCTACTACGCTTTTAATGAGTGCAACATCAACTGCACAGATTTGTTGAGCGACGATATCACTTCGGCAGTTCGATGTGCACGACTTATCAAGAATCAACAGGGCTGGACGGCTTGGTCTGTCTACCCTGAGTTCTGTAACGGAACACTAACGGACCCCGACGAGTGCTTCCAGCAAAGCGAAGCAATGAATTCTTCAGATATCGCGGAGATGTCAACGGAGTCAGTCACAGATATAAACTACGACAGCACGACTTTCGTAACGGAAATGGATTGAGATTATTATTATTATTATGATATCACTGCCCATTGTAATATTCATTTGCATAATTGTATCGGATGGTAGTAAAAATAGAAGTACATATATACATATGCCCGTGATTTGTGTTTTATTTATAATATTATTACAGTTACAATAATTACTTTAACTAGAAACACTTTTATTTTTAACGCTGAACTTATTTGTTTTTATTATATTCTTTGCAGCACAAGTCCCGTTGGGCTCCAAGATGTTACCATGGAGAATTCATGTAAGTTAAAAGAAACTATTTATAAAATATATTATTTATCGATGTATGGGTTTTCGAATTATCAAAGTGACAGTTTCTAGATAACTTAATCTAATTATGCAATCCTTTTTGTAGATTCTAGTGAAGCATGACTTCTAATAAATTTATATGGAATTTTTCAGTTAGTTTTGAACGTCTGATCAGTTTATCTATGTGTGTTTTGTCACATATAAACATGTTTAAATAAAGTTTAGTTTGGCAACACTCGTCACTAGTAATTATATGCCAATCAATCACTCAGTTTCCTTTTTTATATTTTTTACTAATTGCCAACATGGGCAAAAATGGCTTACGGTCGACATTGCCGTCGCGGACGTCCGCAGGTCCCACAGGTTTGACTTTTCGATTCTTCCAAATTCGTCTAATCCGTCTAATGCTTGTTTTTATTTTCTTTCAATAGATACCAGTTTCGATGCCGGACGTGCGCCAGGAGGTATAACTTCGCCAATGCAGGGACGTTCCATGCGGGAGTTGGAAGAGCAGATGTCTACGCTACGCAAAGAGAACTTCAATTTGAAGCTGCGAATTTACTTCATGGAGGAGAGTCAGCAAGGCGCACGCGGCAAAAATGCGGACGAGCCATTGAAAAAACAGTTGATAGATGCAAAAGTCGAGATCGAAATTCTGCGAAAGAGGGTCGACGAAAAGACGGAACTATTAAAGGATGCGGCCCGCGCTATTACACAGCACGAGGAAGTGCAAAAAAAATCAGACATCGAAAGTCAAACATTGATTGAACAAATGCAACAATATATACATCAGTTAGAGGTCGGCTTATAACTATTTATTTCCTATATCATCTGCTATATTTTTCCATGATTCTTTTCTTATAGTCAAACGCAAAGCAGAGAGCAACTAGAAGATCCTTAGATGCTCTTTCCGCCGAGAAATTAAAGAGCTTGGAAGCTGAGGTAAGCTTAACAATTATAAATTATTACCATTACTTTTAAAATATATACAATCGAAAATTTTGATTAGGTGCTTAAATTGGAGAATGAACTGAGGGAGGCCGATTTGAGGCAGACAGCGGCAAGTAGGCAACTGGAGATAATGGAAAATACTCTAACAGATCGACAGGAGACCCTGGTTGCGTGTGAGGCGAAGATTGAGGAGCTTGCTATCAAAAATGCTGAACTGGTGGAGCAGCTTGAAAGGGAAGCGGAAGCTGATGCAGTGGCAAGTGTAAGTTTTATTTCAATATTTGCATTTAATCAAATATTTGTTGACTCCAAATGGACTTTGGCTGTAAAGACTGTTAAGACTGATACGTAGTTTGTACTGAACCTTCAGCAAACGATAAATCGTCAAAAGATGGAGTTAAGTGCCACTTTAACTGAGAATCGCCGTTTGCTTAGTAATCTGAGTGCCGCCGAGCACGAGGTGCAGCGTCAGAATAAATGGATAGGGGAGGCTGTTAATATATTGGATGTGCAAAAAATGACTATAAAACATATTGAAGTGAGTATTTTTGTTTGCATATAGTGAAATGTGACAGAGACGGAGCTCTTTCTTGTCGCTAAAAGGACTTGAATAGTGAAAAGGATCGTGCACATAGACGCCTCTTCTTTCGCATGATTGAATATGAAAGTGTTATTAACAAGCAATGTTGTGAAGTTAATTTGGTGCGACGGGAAAAACAATTCTTTCAGAATCTAAGCAAGCAATTGCAGCATCATGATAATGTGCAGTGTTTGGATCGGATTGCCGTTGTTCATCCCATACGTTTTGATACAATTCGTGATTTTCAAATTTCGCCACGCTCCGTTTTTTCAGCGAGCAGCATATTCTTTGATTACCAAGGTTTTCCAGGCCTCGCAATGGACAAGAGATTTAAGTTTTCTATGCCGGAGGTGATGATAATTAAAACGAATGTTGCAAGTGAAAATGCAAATCAATTAAATTTTTGTTAACTTATCCACAGCATTGCAAAGCACCGATAATGCCGCTGTCCGTTGCCGCGCCAAGTACGGCTTTTCACAATCATTCACTCCCGCCATTTACCGGACTACGTCAATTGCTATGCCGCTGGTACTCCCCGCATCCGCATACCAACTGATGTCCTAGCATTTACCAGTATTGAATCCATCAGATAGCAGGCACTGTCCATCGATGCGCCATCCTGTGTTTCCAGACAGGCGCACCAATGCCCCCATGTCTGAAGAGATTCCCTCCGGAATGCAGTGTGGCGCAGGTGTGCGACAGTGCGCTATTCCCAATCCGATGATGGCATATACATCTATCTATATATATATCTTTCTATATATATATAGAATTTTCTTCGTTTTGCAGTTTGGTTAAATATTGTTAGCATAGGGCCGTAACAAATTATTTTTTGGTAGTTAATGCAAAAAATTGATCGTTATTAATGTAAATGGAATAAATGAAAAAAATAGTGGACGCTTTTCGACGGAACAAATTATTGTTTTTATTATCGCAGTGAAAATAGATTAAATATATACCTTACGGCTGACAATTCTGTATTTTATTTTATTTTAGACTCAGCCTGAGCTACGCACACAATTGGCCGATCAAATCTGCGAGCTCCAGGATGCCCAGGAGAAATTAGCTGAGCGTGAGCGTGTTCATGAAAAAGCTTGTCGCACAATTCAAAAGCTAATGCAAAAGGTGAACAGCCAGGAAAAGGAAATCAAACGTATCAAACAGACACAGTCGGTAAATGAATATTCCCATAATATATGCAAGTCCATTTCTGACAGTATTTATAATTTGTAGAATGATGAGGCCAAGGCGACGACTTCACCCGCCTCTCCACGTCATTCGCTGAGCGATACTGAGACAAAGGACATTTCGCCCAGCTTGAAGCAGCGCTATGAACACCAAATTACCGAGCAGAATGAGATCATTGAGAAACTGAAGGCGGAAGTTAAAAAGAAGACCGCCAATTTGCAAAATCTGGTTAACAGAGAGCTGTGGGAGAAAAATCGTGAAGTGGAGCGACTAACCAAACTTGTCAGCAATAAGAATTTGGTGGAACATTCTGGCGATGATTCAGCCACAGGAGGTGACCTGCAGCAATCCTTTACGGAGGCAGATTATGTGAAAGCTGTAAAGCGCAACAAGTTGTTGCAACGAAAGGTCGATGTTCTACTTCATCGTCTGAACGAAGTGCAGCAAAATGGCGCATTAATCACAAAGCTCCGCCACGATCTGCATGCGATGCAATCGGATGTAGAAAGCGCCAACAAGTGGCGTCTGGAATGTGCTGATGTCTGCAGCGTTCTAACGAATCGGCTTGAAGAGCTGGCTGGGTTCCTTAACTCATTGCTGAAGCACAAAGATGTCTTGGGTGTTTTGGCTGCCGATAGGCGACACGCGATGCGTCGTGCTATTGACCGTAGCCTGGACTTATCAAAGAGTCTTAATATGACGCTATCTATAACAGGCGTTTCACTGGCCGACCAAAGTCTCGCACAGCTGAGCAAGCTCTCGGAGATTTTGATTACGGAGCAGGATGCAGAATGCAACAATACGTACAATTCTCACGAGGAGATACATGCAGCAGCCAATGCTGCTGCTAATGCTGCTTCTAGAACTTCGTTAGTTAAGATGGAAAACAAGGCTCTAAAATCAGATGGACAGCTGCGCAAGGAACGACGCTCGCTGCCATTGCCACAAACACAGCTGGACAATCAGAGCGAATCAGAGGCATGGTCAGAGCCTGATCGAAAGGTTTCCTTAGCACGTATTGGTCTCGAAGATACTTCCAACAGTTTTGTATGCGGTGAGCAACATCACAGCGAGTCGGACAGTGAAGGACTCGCCTGTTCAGCCAACTCTTTAAAACAGGAGCGCGGTCGAAGCAACGAACGCATTACTCAACTTGAGTCCTTGATAGCACAGAGAGATGAACGTATACTGCATGCACAATGCCAATTGGTTGATGCCGACAATCGGTTGAAGCAGGAGCAGTTACAAGTGATTGAATTGTCCCAACAGCTGGAACAACTGCGCACCCAAAACGAGGCACTTATTGCTGATCTTCAAACGATTGGCACACAGGATGATAATGAAATTGCCGAGCTGCAGCGGGTTATTGAACTTAAAACCCAAGAGATTCAGCAGCAGCAATTGGCCCACAATACTCTGCTCGCCGATGCACAGATCACTGAAATGGAACTAAAAGAAGCGCAGAAGAAAATTCTGGAAATTGAAGAACAATACACAGTGAATCTTGATGAGGCGCACGCTGAGTTGAAACAGGTGAAACTAGAAGCGTCGCAACGATTGGAGGAGCAGGCACGTCTGCAACAAGAAGCCTTGGCTCGTGATTGGGTGGCATTGACCAAACACGAGGAAGTAAGGACGCAGCTTATAGAATTGCAACGTTCATTAGAATTCTACCAAGAAAGCGAAAAGGAACTAAAGCAGACGCTTGTAGAAAATGAACTAGCTGCACGCTCACTCAAGAAGGAAGTGGACGAGAGTACTTTGCAAGCTTCCAAGGCGATTATGGAACGCACTAAGGCGTATAATGACAAATTGCAGTTGGAGAAACGTCTGGAAGAGATGAAGGTACAGCTGACAGTGCTTCAAGATGAGCAAAGACAGCAACAGCAACAGCTGCAGCAACAGAAATATCCGCAGCCAAGTCGTATTAATAGCAGCGATGTCTCACAGTCGGGCTACACTTCCGAAGAGGTTCCGCTAAAAATGGCCAACAATAGAGGCAATGCACCAACGGGTTCAGCCGCATGCGGAAGGATTAATAACCCCTCGCCCGACTTGGGCATCGAGAGTGATGTCGGGCGAGTCATGAGCGTAGAGCTTTCTAATGCACAGCGTACGTTACTCAAAACTGTGGAGCTTACCGGACAGAAATCTTATCAAAATGCTGATAATGTGGGCACAAAAGACGGTAGGCTCGTTATGCCTGTTAAAGTCGAGCAAATTTTTAATATATTTCTCTTTTAACAGATACTTCCCCAGACACAGAGGCTGCTGCATCATCATCTACAGGACAAACAAAAATTCACGACTGTGACAAGGTAGAGCAAGAAATGGCCGAACTACGGCGCAAATTAATACGCACCAAACGAGCCTTTGAAGACACATATGAAAAGTTGCGTGATGTTAACAAAGCTAAAGCACAAGTTGAAAAAGACATCAAAAATCAAATACTTAAAACCCACACTGTACTGCGAAATGTTCGATCTAATATGGAGAATGTGTTATAACAATTGGTTTGATCTCTACATCATCATTATCTTCATCTTCATGTAATGGGTTCACAAATTGGCAAACATTCTGTTAATATGTCACAAGTTTACTTTTTACTTATATTTTCTAATAATTGTGTTCTTTAATGTTCTTTGTAAATCACCTTATATAAACGGCACTTAAGCAACCAGTTTTAAATACAAATAATACTACTTGCATTTTCTTAAGACTGTATAAAATTAAAACAAATATGTATAATAAATGCAAGTATCTATACCCTCCTAACTGGTACTATATTAACCAGACACCTTCGTTCATATTGAATGACTTAAAAATACATAGTAGTAAGCTTATTACTAACATTTATGAACAGTATAAATAACTCCCTATGCATGTATACATTTTGTTCCTTAGTAATAACTGATCTTATAAACTAAAACTGAGTGCCATCTTGCCATATCAAATTAACAGTAATAAGAAATTAATCTATCTTGAATCAATTTTCTTAATACTTTTTATTTATTTCCCGAATTCGTCATGAATTACCGCTTTCAGTTGACAATCGGAATGGACATTGAAATAATATTATAATATACTCGTCCTCAAATATTTTTTCGCTGTACAATTATGCATGTAAAACCTCCAAAATTTGCTTTCGAAAAGATACTTAGAATTAAGTTTTGTATAATGAATACGGTATAAATAAAAATACACTTATATTTCGTTTTAAATTATGTGTTTTGTGGAAGATGTCTGGAATCCTGTGTCAAATAGTACATTTTATTCACAATATTAATAAATGTTGATTTTAGACACAAACTATGATGAACATGCATTTTTCTTAAAAATCATTTTGGATTTTACAAAATAATAGAAGGTAAAAATAAAAAAAGGTACATCAGAAATGTAACGAACTTTTCGGGTTCTTGGCGTTGCCAGGAAGATGTCTGCACTGCCACTTGTAAAGTTTTTTTTGCAACTGTTATATATTGTTTCATTTAGTATTGTATACTTTTGATTGTTGAACAGAAACAAACAAGACGTTATAAAATTTGACTAAGACCAATATTTAAAATGATTAAAAAAAATTTAAAGTCGACTCTGTTAAAATCAGCCGTGCCTGTTACGGCTCTGTTAAAACTACTGAGAGGCCCTGGTTTAAAGCTAAGTAGATACTGTTACACTCAAAGTAAAACTTTAATCACATTTTTATATTGTAATTAGACGAAAGAGAATATAGTTAAATATTGTTTAACGGATTTTTTTTAGCATTTAAAATTTTCCCATTTATACCAAAGTTTACTCAATTTGCAATTATAGAATTTACTATTTTGAGGTATTGAACTAAAATTGTACGACTTGCCAGATCCAGATTTTTTGTTCTTTGAAAAGTGGCAGCCCTTCGGTTGTGTTTACATACATGAACGCTTTAAACGCGTGTGTGTGTTTGTTTCGGTTTTGTTTTCGCTTATCAATTTTACAATTTTGCAGCTACAGAGCTAACTATATACAAATGTATATGATTTGTGAGATAGTAACTGTTTATAGGGCTACACATTGAGCTTGTACAATATTGATATTAGTTTTAAACTTCGTACTTCCCACATTGCGCGTGATTCTGTTTGTTAGTGTTTTTGTGTTCACCAGTTGCACTAACCCTTTACCGACATTTGAACAATAAAACAATATACACATGGTTTCACCTTATCATTTACAAGAAGAGGATGTAAATTCCACAACTTCACAAGGCCAACAACACCGTTCCCGCAATGAATTTTCCGCTCTTTTGCAAACTAGTAAGTAAATATTTAAATCATTTCTATTGGGTACCAGTAGTGTGAAAGCAGTTTAATTTTGTTTATGTGATTCATAGTTCATTTGAATGGAAATCATCTATCAATGCCCATAGATGAATTGTTTAAAAATGGTTGAAATAGATTATGTGTCATTTTTTAAATGCCTTAAGAATACAAACGAACAGTATTAGTTACTAAATTTGGTGATAAGATTGTTTAGCGGCAAATAAAATGAGCAAGAGTTAAATTTACGTGTGTATGTGTGTATGCGTGCATGCGTGTGCTAAATGTATACAATCAGACATTCACTGAAGAGTCTTTACTGTCATTTAAACCCCCTCTTTGTTTACTTAATTTTCACACTCGAGTCGTTTTTTTTAGGAAAAATTTATACATTTGATGAGAATAAAATTAAAAAAACAAAAAAATTGTTTGTGGCCCATGGGGGGATCGAACCCGCGACCTTCGCGTTATTAGCACGACGCTCTAACCAGCTGAGCTAATGGGCCTCATTGAATGAGACGTGCTTAAACTCAAACATGTTTGGAATGTAAAAGTAAAACATTGTATTTAATTGGGGGAGGAAATTTGATTTAAAGATATACAAGACATAAGTGTATGTGAGAAAACTAATGTTGTTAAATATATTTAATTGTTGATACCAGCTGCATATCGACTTAACATTGAATGGAATCAATGAATCAGTTTGTCTTTGTTTGCCTTTTATGGAATAAGATGATTGTATTGTACGAGTATCTTCTTAACAAGACCATCTCTGGGCGTCGCGTGTATTTCATTAAATCGTAACTCGACTTCTCCCCAACTCGTAGCTGACAACTTTCAGTTGTGAGCTTCGTAAATGGTCCGAAGGACGAAATATTGACTAGCAGTGCTTTGCCGATGTCCTTTCGTGGGGACTGTCCACAGTTGGCTTTTGGCTTTTGCACGTTGTAGACGCATTTTCAACTGTTTGCGCGTGATATATATCGAATATACACAAGTTGTGCCACCAAATGAAACGCGATAATCGCAACGCATCCCGAGTTATTAGTTATGAATCTCAACAACTTACAACTTGTTCCTTTGTTTTGCCAATTGTGTGTGTGTCAACTAATGTTGAATTTATATAGTTGTGTATCTGTAAAGATATCCTCAGACACTAAGGAGCCAACTTGGCAATGAAGTTGGGTGTGCTTTTAACCTTCTACGAACCCGCTTACTACAATCAGTTCGATAATTTGAAGGCTTTTAGACTTTAAATTTGTGCATTTACCTATAAATATAAATTCAATTCGATTGCTGGAAAACATCAAGAGGAAAATTCTGCATATCAGCCAACTACCTGTCTAAAAACTTGATTGCCAAAACAATTGTTTATTTTGTTCCCAAAAAAAAAACAGATACTGCATTCGTATATAGTATTTTTAAATGCATATGCGTGTCGGGAATAACTATGTTTTCTAGCAAAGTAATGTAGTGAATAATGAATTTTTGATGTTTTGTGCAAGTTGTCCAAAGCTGTCATTGCTTCTATTCAAAATATTAGTCATGGGTGGCGTTAAAGGGGTACATTTGGACTGTCAGTTGGTTTAGTTCTCAGCACCTGTCGAGCAATATGTTCAAGGTTATAATTCCAGCTTAAGTCACAGTCATTTTAAATGAATACTTCTAAATTGATATATCTTGCTCACCCACAGAGGTTAAAGACCTTACATAACTGATATTATATAATAACAAAAATGAATATATAATAAAAAGGTGCCTTGTAAACTATTGTATTTATGATATTTACTAAAAATAAATGATTGATAAGCGGAAAAAAGTAAAACACCAAAGTGAATTTTATTAAGTGCCTTAGCTATCTCAATAATCCACAAGATGTCCAGTCCAGATCCCAGCCGTAACAGCACAACCATTTCAATCGAACTCAACAGAACCAATACGACCTCAAGCTGCAATCCTAGCATTGCCAGCCAGCGACGACGACAGCAGAGGGCTGCTCAGCATCGCCAGGAGTCGTGGTTTCGACACTCGATGCCACCGGCTGTTAATCGAGATTTTGAATCTCTGGAGCATCTCACACATGATTCGACCAACGGACTGGATGAGCAGCTGGCGGCGTCCTTAAGTGGCAAATTGCCTGTCCTTAGTCATACGAGCATACACCTGAACAGTGCCAATAGTAATCTCGGATTTATCGATTCCGATACACCAAACACGCCCATAACACCGCAATCCGATTCGGTAGCTGGCACAATCTCCTCCTGTCAACCAATTGGTGCCGACAATAGCTCCAGGCATAAGTCACGTAATCGCAAGGATTCGAAAGGTTCCATATTATCCAATGCAGCACGCGGTTTACGAATGACAACTTCATTTTTACGCCGTAAACGCAAGGAATATGAAGGTGAGTTAGGTTATTAATCAAATTGATCAGTTAACCTTGAAATGGCTGCTGTTCAAGAGGGTAAAGTTTTCATTTGTATACAGTCGCTGTGAAGTCCAAACTTTTTCATAAAATAGTGAGCAAATGTTTTTTAAAATCAAGAGATATAAGTTTAGCTTTTCGTCAAAATAAACAAATGTTTTGGCAAATTTCTTTTCGCTTTGAATGCGTACGAATGTCACGATTCTGATAAGAAGCTTAAACTTTAAAAAATCGTTAGAAGTCTACACAAAAACTATGAAATTTAAATATCTCAATTTTTGCTTTTGCTCTACTGATATTTTAACCATTATATTTTTTGTTTTTTTTGAATTAATTTTAATTGATTCCTGTAATTTTTGTTAATCACGCTGGGTATTTCAATGACTGATAAGAGAATTTGCATTAGAATAAAATATGAATCATATATTCACGATTAATACATAATTGCGACGCGACTATTGACTGAATTGTGGGTGTAGTATTTGATATGAGTCAGAAACTGATTCTTTACTCTGAAAATAGCTTTATTGATTGCCATGATCATGCCTTACAACAGGCAGACATAGTAAATTTCTAGTATGTTTGATCTTAATTCTAATAATTATAAAGTTACATTTGTTTAAGCACCCAATCTCGGAGTTCAGCAACATTTGCATAGACTCCCGGATATTTGGCTAATGCGCAGTTTGTGCCCCAGGAAACAATTCCGACAAGTTTGCCGCCTGACACAAGCGGTCCACCAGAATCCCCTTGGCATGCATCCTTATTACTGCCTGCCGCACAGATCATGGTCTCCCTGATTTTAGAGCCGTATCCATAGCTGGAGCTGCCACATTCCGTGCGTGCCACAATGCGTGTGTCAATGTACAAGAGATGTGACGAAGAACCGCCATTATATGATGTAGAGCCCCAGCCAGAGCAGCTGGCGGCAGCTCCATGTTGTGGTGTTGCAGTGGCCAACTGAATGGCCTTAATGTTTGTTCCCAAAGTCAGCTTGGTCTTCAGCCATACCACGCCAATGTCGTTGATCTTGGTGCTGGTGCTATATCCCTCATGTATCTTGAATGCTGCCGCGTTACTGATAACTCCGCCAATTGATCGATATGTGGATCCAGCGCGTACTCTCAGCGTTGGTACCGTCACCTTGAGCAGACAATGGGCAGCAGTTACCACCATGGTTGAGCTGATGACGCTTCCTCCACAGAAGTGGAGTCCAGAGCGTTGCAGCGACACTTGCCAAGGATGTGAACTGATGGATGTTTGGGATCCGCCCACAATGCGCCCATCTAGATCCACATCCCGTTGCGCGATCAGTCCAGTGGGTATTACAGCACAGTTGGCACTTGCCAAGAGACCCAAGATTATTACAATAGACTTCCAGAACATATTTCTATAACGTCGCAACACTTTGGATTGTTATAACAGAATAAACTTTGGGTTCGCCTTATATAGGGGAATGCAACTGGTAGACCAGGTGAAAATTCTCTCTACACACTTGATCTATTGTAAATTAATAAAGTTGTAGCTGATTAAGTCTTCCACTTGAAACTAAAGTGATAATCGTTCTTGTCAGTTACAGGCTCATAAATCACATGTGCAGACATGTTTCTTATGTCGATTTAAATTTCCTTAATTTATTTCAGGATGTCTTTAATGCCTCTATATGTATTAGTTATTTTATTTGAGTGACCGCAATCAATGTTTGTCAAATAGTATCTTTATCTTTTGATTTAAAGACTATACTAATCCATTGGTAGGGTTTTGCCTATTGTAAATATTAAAAACGCTCAGGAACGTTATGAAAAAAATATTTATAGTCAATAATGGGAGATACCCTGTATTTAATTATGCAGCAACTTTAGTGAGCTTCGATTTAATAAACACATGATTTGGGATTATCTTCTATATTTATTCTTCGCTTCTCGTCATTTTTGTTAGTTTGATGATTAGATAAAAATGTTAAATAATAATATTTACCGACAAATAAAATAGTATTCACATGGATAAAATATTTTTATTTCTGATCAAGAATTTTTAGAATATTCATTACTATAATTCCCTTTTAAATACAGGGTATAAACAACAATCGCTTTGAGGCATATCAGTAAAGCGCGTGGATCTATTATTTAATTTAAAATGTAAAAATTTATAAAACACGAATACATGTATAACCAACAGCAATTATTTTCTATACTATGTCAACCCAATTTATCCACACCTTTTTCATATTTATTGGGTCTGTTTCTGTATCCGACGTCTTCTGAAAGGTAATAAAAACTTGCAATATTGTTGGTATAGAAGGATGTCAAATGTCATCGTCGCTTAAATAAGAACATTTTCAGCTTCCGGCTAAATTTGTTGTTGACCGTTTGCTTTCGGGTAAAATGGTAAAACTGTCAAATGGCTTGCTGACTTGTGGATTACGCCATCAACTAACACATTCATACTTTAACACAATCGTAAAATAAAAAAAACTTGAGAACTTAACATCTTTTTCCGTCCTGCATATTTGATTTCGTGTTATTTTCCTTGGGATGATGCTTCACCTGCCCCGCTCAACCGCTAAAATGGCAAAAAATATAATTGAAATTGAAATTGAATAGATAGTTAGAATATAGTAAAAAGGTTACCAAATACATTTCATCCATTTCAGTATTCTCAATATCCGGTAAATACTCTACACACTGCTTGAAAGTCACACGCTTCTTTGGCTGATTTCTGTTGTTATTACCGTCGCCATTATCCTTTCGAATTAGAATAGGCTTTAGACAACCTGAGTTCTCTGCCTGTAGCTCCGGTTTGACTGAATTCATTTTATAAAATATAGATGCACTTTTATTTCATTTATAAAATATTTACATAAGTTGTAAAAATTAGTTGCTATGCTATCCTAAATTTATTTCAAAGACTACTTAAGCAGTTGCTAGAAAGTAAACTCAATCAAAACTTAGTTTAAAATTACCTGGTATTCATCTATGCCTTAATTGCTGCAAGTGAACTTCTACTTTTATTTTATGGGGCTTATTATCCGGCGCATTTATCAATTAAATTAGACAAAGCTTTTAACCTCATCAAATTCAATCTTTCAAGATAAGAATTAAATGGCATTTGTGTTCAACTGGGTCGCAATAAAGTGCGCACCACTGAGATCATCAATGTCTCAACATAAACGTACATGCTTACTTGGATTTCTTTTACTTTCTCATGACATCATCACTAGACAGGGAGGAGGCAGAGCCAGAGACAGAGACCTGATATCCTTATGTGCTCGGCATGAAAGAATAATACATGTTGCGATTGTGCCTGGACACGTTGACATTTTTCACTCATTGCAAAAAGCTTTTTAGGCTAAATGTTCCGTGTCCGTCTAATATCCTTGCTGATAGTGGTAAAGTAAATTAGCGACTTCGTATACCAGCGTGCTTGGGGTCGCTGCCAACCTTTTTCCTGCTTTAAAAATCAATGAAAATACAATTTGGTACAGTGTTAAAATTAGAAGACCTAATTCACATGTCCTTAAAACAATTGTTTGTACTGGTTATTAAAGAATAAAAAAAAAATAATATAAAAAAAAATTTTTCTGATGGCCCATGAGGGGATCGAACCCGCGACCTTCGCGTTATTAGCACGACGCTCTAACCAGCTGAGCTAATGGGCCTGTGGTTCGACGCTGACAAAAGCGGCATAAGATTAATTCTGCAATCAGAATTCTATTGACAAATGGACCAAATAATAATTTTGTTAAAAAAATGTATTTATATATTCGTTTATTATAATATTTGAATTTAAATATTATTGCTTACATTTGAATTCATATTGTTTTTTATCTAGCTCTATGGCTATAAAAGTGAGTGCTTTAAGTAACAAGTAGCATACTCACAATATAAATGTATTTTCCGACTATGAAAATAAAATGAATTGCCCGTTAGTTATTTCAATGCTGCCAAACTCTCGTTTATACAAGTTGCACTTTCGGCGAGCAACATCCAAGTGTCAGGATGGCCGAGCGGTCTAAGGCGCCAGACTCAAGATGTTGAATCTTGCCTCTATAACAGGGGTTCATGTGAGCGTTCTGGTCCTCTCTGAGGGCGTGGGTTCGAATCCCACTTCTGACAATAATTTTTTTTTTATTTTTTTAAAAACTAAAATAATTTTCAAATAAATAAAAGCTTAAAACTTATTACTACGTTTATATGTAGTTTATTAATTGAATTGTAGTTACCTTCTTAATTTAAATGTCTGCTTTAATCAGTGATAGTACTTAATGGTGTTGAGCTTGGTTGCTCAACAAGTGCCTCCGTGGCGCAATTGGTTAGCGCGTTCGGCTGTTAACCGAAAGGTTGGTGGTTCGAGTCCACCCGGGGGCGGATTTCTTTTTTATTTAATTAACTTTTTGCAAATGAAAAGCACATTTTGAAAATGTATTTACATTATTTAAGTCTTAACTGCTGTTATTATAACTGAATGGTTAATGTTGAACTGATATAAAAAAGGCCATAACATAATACGTATAAAATTACATTAATAATGTTTTATTTGAGTTAGCCAATTGTTTAACATTTAATTTATTATTGTTTTATCCGTACTGTTAGTGGTGAAGTCTCTCTCATTTGGTGAAATTTATCGCTCTCCAAATACACACGTCTGTTAGCATGTATGCGTGTGTGTATGTGTGTGTGTGCGTTTGTGTGTTTGTTTAGTTCTCTCTTTCTCTGCCTCTCTGATTTACAGGTGAATCAATGCGGCATTCGCTCTGTTGCTCAGTTGCTCGTCAAACACGCGCGCGCACAGTCGACAAACCGCATTTCTGTTGCTAAACAAATTTTTAGCGTTTTATTGTATCGGAATAATACATATATGCATACGCATAGATTTGTTGTGTTTGGAATTTGGAAAAGCGTTCAATAGTTTTTCGGAACAATGACTTTTAGTATTTCCGCATCAAACATATGTTTTGTTTTTTAAGAAATACCAAGTGCAAAAGTGAAACATACAATTTTAGTGTGCAAAAACAGATGTAATTTAAAGGACATTTACAAGCCAATGTTAACAAAAATTTATGTGCTTATCGATGTGAGCTTGCAAAACAAGTTGCACTTTACGTTCGTTCCACATACGCCACGTTGTACAGTACACATGTGGCACGTATGATAAAAACCATGACCAGTCTAATGCTGCTTATACATGTGTTTATCGTAGCACATACATCGATGTCTGTGCATCTCTGATTGTATTGCTCTGACGGTGGATTGGCGCCCTCTCAATTAAACTCTGCCCATCGGCTAGTCTCTATGTAGTCTCTTCTCTCAGTTGTCAACGGAATGGGACCCAACAACAATGATTGTTTCCCTTTTTTTTATTATGCTAGCATTTCTCACTGTTTATTTCATTGCCATTGTTGCATTATTATTGTAATTGCGGTTTCTCTCACTCACACACACATTTATGTTTATATGTACACAAATGTTGTTCAAACTAGTTTCTTCATGTTTTGTTTTGCGGTCTCTGTTTTAAATAATATCATTGCTCGCTTCTTTTATCACAACTTTTCTTTCGTTCTGTTGTTTTAAGCATTTGTATAGTTTTTCGCAAATTTGTCGATGCACCTTTCAGTTGAATTTGTGTTCGCATTTGATTGTTAACAAATTTTAAACGTTCATTCTCCCAGCAAGTACGAGTATTATTTTCCCTTGCTATTACAACCAGACTTTAATTTCTCTTAGTATTTCGATAGTTAAATGTTGAGAATGTATTGTGTTGAAAATAAGCGCAAATTAAGTTTCGAAGGTAAATTTCCAAGAATTTGACTAATATGGTTTAACGTGTTCATGTGGAAGTAATTACTAAGATACATAATCTTCAAGAATCTACATATGTACATGCTACATTGCATGTCAAATGAATGATTCAATTAATGTCATATTGTGTATTTCTATTATTAATTTATACAATATTTGTTCATCAGTTACGTCCGAATTTCAAAATACTATACTATATACACTTTGTGTATGTTGTTATTTATAAATAAATAAAAACAATAACGTCATCGTTTGAATGCGCAGTGAAAGATCTTTTCGTGAAATATTCTAAACTTATGACATTAAAACATTAAAATAATTCATAAAAATATTTGAGTAATTTAAGTAATAATTAAACGTACTGAAATCATGATCTTATCCAGTTAAAGATTTTTGTCAATTTAAAATAAAAAACAATTTTTTGTAAATGTTTAATTATTTTCGTTTCCTTCGAAAATTAGTATCTTTTGACAATTGCGTGTTAAGTCGTTTCTAAAAACAAAGCGATGTCATTGTCAAGCGACAACAGTTGGGATGGTAACCTTTATAGATAATATTTATTTTACCTTTAGAAAATCATCTTATATATTTTAATTATTTTCACTTTTGCTTTCAATCTGCGTTTCATCTCACACATTCAAGTATATTTGCTCTAAATTTGTATAGTTGTAGTTCAAATACGTCATCAAGAATAAGTGATAGAATGTGGCATGATCGACTATTTGCTTCCCTGTGCATAATAAACTGACCTTTCAAGGTAACCGAATAATTGAGCAATCGAGAGCACTTAAAAGTTTTTACACTAATGCACACAGAAAGTTTAAGGGAGATGCATAAGACATTAGTTCAAGTTAGCTAACTTTTTAATTTGTTGCACATGCTCATATTTGATCATAAATTTGTTGTAAAGCTCATTCTACTTGTCGTTCGCATTGACAAAATAGCCAACCCATATCCAATTATTGTTCGATTGACAATCATTTTGTATTGATTCGGTTTTCACAATGAGCTGTCGGTTGGTTGTCATTACTGTGCTACATTCATGAGCCTTGCGACTCCATACATACTACGATATACATATAAATAGGTACATTTCACACTCATATATCTGACTAATAAATACTCCTACTCATGCTATTTTTCTTTGTTTGTAAAATCTGTATGTATGTCAGATATGTGTGCTTGCAAATAATACAGGTTGGTGACAAATAAAGCACGAAGAGTATTTGCTTTTCTTACATACTCTGTACGCATAGCCAATAGAGACTATTATGATAAAGCAATGCTGTGTTTGAATTTAATATATAATACAAATCTTATACTTAAACAGGTTGAAAGAAGCACAGACGTTTTAAAGAAATTTATATTTGGTGATTGCATGCAGGGTATTTAATGATCTAGTAGTCTCAACCTTCGACATCATTTTTCCACCCGTATTTGGAAAACTTTATAAAATGCTACGGGCTATATTTACTGAGTTAGATTAAGGTATTTGTTTTAAAAACGTATGTACGGGAGAACATAAGTTAAAATATATTGCGATACAGTCGATAAACACCGGATTCTCTTTATTTATATACTTATTCTCAGTACTAGCTGTTAGCTGTTTGCGTACGTGATGACTGTTCAGGTTAATATACTTACATATATATGGAGATGAGGTATATAATAAGAGGGTTTTATTATATACAGCTGTGAGTAGCTTAACTTGGTTTATCTCTAAATGCATCTTGGACCGGCTATATAATACTTGTATATGGTTTTGCATTATTAGCCAAACACTTGCATTCAGTAATTTTAATATTAAATATTTGTTTGTTTTTTTTTTTCTGTTTTAGTCGAATATACAAATGTGAAAGTAAAGCTGTTTGGAAACAGTCCAAAATACATTCATATAGACTTGCCCAATAATATATATTTATAGCTGCAAAAAATAAAAACAAAACAACCATTTATTTGCTTCTTGGCCTGCTTTTTTTTGCCAGCCTCCATAGATTATTTTGAATACTTGCGGAATAAAATTACTCTTTGTTGGGTATTTTGGTGAGTTATATTTAGGTTTTACTTGCTCTAGGCTATTTTCTTATTTTTTATTTATAAAATATATTTATTTATCCTGATTGCCTTCATATTTTTAAATATATACATCTACAGAATTGAGATTACTTAAATCTATGTATCTGAAAATTTTCTTTTTTTAATATTTTCGGTTTAGATTAACAAAATATTAATTGGCCAAGGAATATTGGGTTTATATATATGGCTTTTTCTCTGTATTTTTAATGCTGGTCTACTAATGTCATCTGTAATTACTTGAGTTCACAAAGTACCGACTGACGTTGGGCCTTTATAAATATTTATGGTCAATTTCGATGTAGACAGTGGGATGTTCATTCAATATTGTGACTAGGAAAAAACGCCTGTGTCCCACCCATTGCCAGCTAGCTTCTATATTAATGATATATTCTCTGTAATTTACTATATCCAATTTAAGACTTAACGAGCTTTGTTACCAAATGCGGAACTTGAAAAGAAATTATTTTGAATTTTTAAATTTGATTGATTTTTCAAATACTGGAATTACATATTAATGTGCGTTTAAACTTATTTATAGCAAACTATAGAATCAGTTTTTTTAAGCTGAATATTTAATCTATGATTTGATTAATCGTTGATGTTCTTTCAATAGGAAATGTTGCATATTTTTGAGTATAGAAATTGCAATAATAACAGCATGTTGTTTTTCTACAATACGATGGTATTCAAAGGGTCTAATTATATTTAAGTGTTTACTCTTGTTTACTGTGGCCATCGCAAACACGCTAACACGAGCATTACCATACTTAGTATCTGGTTTTGGCTTTGGTTTTGGTTTTGGTAACACGCAAATGAAAGTGTTTGCTTATGATTTGTGTAGACAACTTGACAATGGAATGGTTCCAATGTAGTTCTGTTAACTTCCGTTTTTATAATGGGCGAGGTCGTTGACTTGTTTACTTTTTCGTCTGGTTAAAGTTTTATTTTGTACTCGTCTTCCTGTAAAGAACTTTATTTTGTGATTTCTTTTGGTTGTCACCCAACAAAAATCAATATTCTTCTCTCTCGCTTGAAATGTGTGAATAATTTGACAATGGAATTGGAACGAATCGTAGTAATCATTTCATATCACATCGTTAATCAAATAGATAAACTGTCAAAAAGAACTACGACCTGGTCCCGAAAGGGCATTCACAATGACAAACAAGAGCTAAATCAAAAGTACAGTGAAATTACTTGAAACTTGGTAGAGTAAAGTAAAAAGTGCAACAGTTAAAGTAAACAAAAAAAACAAGATAATATAAAAGAATCATGTCAACATGGCAGATCCCAATAAATATAATAGCCACAACAACTCAAGCAACATCAATAGGCGCAATAATCAACAAGTGGGCGCCCCAGCAACCCCATCAACCGCATTCCAGGCACCGAATCCCCTGTCGAATGTCTCGCAACAGGTGCAAATGTGGTGCCAGCAATGCTTGCGGCGGCTGAAAGGTGAGGCATTGCGGCACACGGCCACAACTGGACCAACACAGTTTGTGCCAGACGTTGGCACCAACACTGGACCGGCTGGTGAGGCACCTTCCTCCACTGATGATGATCTGAATACTGTTGAGACAACAGAGGTCGATGGACACATACGGCCACGGCGTCTAACAGAAGAAACAAGCAATCCTCCAAAGCAAGAAAGCTGGATATCAGCCTCCAGACGAAAGTTACTGGAAAAATCGGGCCTTAGAAAGCCCAGATGTAAAGGTGTATACACGCTTTTTTTCTATCTATCTAATTACACTCACTAGTCATAAATCTTATCTCTAATATTTGCTTAAAATTAACAACTTCTGATAAAAATTGCACTTTTAGTATTTTTTTCTTAAGACTATGAACTGAGCTGTACTATTTAAGATGAAACAATACTTGAATGATTCATTAATAGTTTTACATTTTTGTAGTACTGAAAGTAATGAAATAAGCGAACTTATCAAGCTTTTTTATGGTGTTTCAACTTCGGCACACCGAAGCTAATTTAATTGCCACTATCAATGTTATTTTTCAGTTTGTAATTGGTCCCTTGGGTTAAGCTAGAAATGCGCTCTATGCGATAAACGCTGTTCTGGGAATGAGTAATTTAACATACGGCAACAGATAACAGAGAGAGAGAAATACACACAATTTGGTTGAACAATTGCAACGCACCCCAAAGGGGTTACAAATCTTTCGTCCCTGAATTATGTAGTTGATTTCCACCTTTGCACGATTCTCATAACGTTTTTCAGTCGCAACATCAAGCTGCAAGAGAACACACCACGCAGCACGCGGCAAACAGCAAACAGCAAATAGATATAAAAAAAACGGGGGCAACAACAGGAAAAAATAGTGTTGTGTTTTGTTGTGGCTTCTCTAATATCTAATATCTGTTATCTGATACATGTGCGACAATTAATTGTATTTACCGATTGCCATTTGATTGTAATCGTGAATGTTAAGTGTTTTTATTCTATATTCGGATATACGGGCTAATGCTAAATATAGTTCACAAATCGAATGCATCACGTGTCAGTGTGACAAATCGATATTGCGTATTTTCCATATACCTACGAAAGTGACTCTTTCTTTATTTACAAACAGCTCCAAGTGTATATAAGATTACGCATCTAAAGTTTCCTTTGGAATCAATTTATTATGCATTAAGTGTTAGTTTATAAGATTCATCTATATATAAATACTCCTAACGATTATGCAAATGTCAAAGTTGAAGAAATCTGAGAACATTTTGCGAAATGTTGTGTATAAAACTACGTTTAAGAGCGCAAGCGCTTGTCCAGTGAAACTCCTTGTACGCCCATTGCCACACCCACTTGTGGCTTGTTCCCCTGACTGGTTTCAGTCATAATACAACTGCAACAAGCAAATCTCACCAATCTGGGCAATCTGGAGGGGGCAATAAAACCAAGTACAGCTGGGGAGAGCATAGCTTTTCAGACCGTCGGCGAGTACGGTTCTCGGATTGAGGATTGCGAGGACGAGGCGGATCAGGAATCCATAGCGACGGCTGCCACGGAATTAATAAGCGACATTCGAGATTCAAATAGAAGTCTAAGCGCGCCGCAGCGTCGAAATCGCTCTCAGAGACGCAGAAGATTCTCGAGAGGACAGTGTCGCCATTGGAGCAGAATGAATTTTCGCAATGTCTACAAGGCGCTACAATTACGTTGGAGGCGTAAGTTTTGAATTGAGTATTTGAACAGAAGGTTGAACGAAATCTTATGCAAGTGCTGTGAAAATTTAAACCTTCTAGCTCTAACCGTTTGAGCTCTGCGTTCATTAGGATATGGAGCACACATCTGAGTATGCTTCGAAAGAAGTTTATTCAGTTCAGATAAATCAAAATTCCAGTTCATCAATATGCTCGCAAATTGTATGAGGCCTGATGAGGCCAAGGAACTGTGCAAGTTGATAAAACAGCATCAAATAATACCAGATGTTGTTGCCTGTTTGCCATCCCTGGTTGTCAATATCTTGTATCCGTGCGAGACTAAAGTCAGGCCGGGCTCTTATTTAACTCCTTTGAAGGTCCGTCGCCAGCCCGTCATTAGATGGATGGCAGAGCCGAATAAGTTTTATACTCTGGCCATGATTGATCCGGATGCCCCAAGTCGTGCTGTGCCATTATATCGGGAATGGGTTCATTGGCTGGTAGGCAACATTCCTGGCTCCGATGTCATTTTTGGCGACCCACTTGTTGCCTACATTGGTAGTCGTCCACCTGCGGGCACGGGTAGACATCGCTATGTATTCATTGTCTTCAAGCAGATCTGCCACTTGGACTTCGATGAGACCCATATAACTAATGATATGTGTGACGAGCGTCGCAGTTTTAGTATTAAACGATTTGCACAAAAATACGCACTGGGAAATCCTCTAGCTTTGAACTTTTTCTTTTCTTCTTGGGAAAGCGATGAATTATAATGAGTATTATTATTTTGGTAACTGAATAAATACTTTAGAATAATTATATGTCTTTGTATTATTTTTTTCTATATTAAATGAATATGTTTTTGATATCAAAATAATTTATTATTTCCAGATGAAGATGAACCCGCACCTTTCGACTCTGACACAGATGAGGGGGAGAAGCGAATCATCGCCTTAAATTCACCACAGCCGATTAATTATTGTAATAACCGAATATCAACGGCTAAATATAAGTGAGTACAAGGTTTTGACGCTTCAAATAAATATGGGTGGGGATAGTTGTTTCTTATCTTTTGTTTGATCTGTTCAAGAGTGAGACCACTACTCATAACGGCAATTCAATTTGATAAGAAATTACACATTCAATTATTCACTTATTGATTCATTATTTTTCATTTTTCTATTCATAGTGTTGCCAGTTTTCTACCGTCGTTCCTCTTCGAGCAATTTAGACGATATTCCAATTGTTTTTTCTTACTTATTGCATTATTACAACAAATTCCGGATGTATCTCCAACGGGTCGTTACACAACACTGGTGCCACTTATATTTATACTGTCCGTAAGCGCTATTAAAGAGATCATTGAGGATATTGTAAGTACAGCAAAGTTGAACAAAATTTCAGTCAAATTCTGTGTTTGCAAAGTTGTTTGCAATTTAATGCTAAAATTATATAGTTAAAATGATTTTGTAAAAATACATTTATTTTTTATAATTCCCGTTTTTTCCGAATAAAGTTATTTAAGTATATCAATTATATTTTCAGAAACGTCACCGCGCTGACAATGAGATCAATCATCGAATGATTGAGAGGCTAGAAAATGGAACGTGGACCACTGTGCGTTGGTCTGAGCTGTCAGTTGGCAACATTATTAAAGTGACTAACGATACATTTTTCCCCGCAGATTTAGTATTGTTATCCTCCAGGTAATTGAAATTTATACTTAACCTTGCTCTCAATTAATTCTAAATACATATTTTTTTTATTTTAGTGAGCCTCAGGCCATGTGTTTCATAGAAACGGCAAATTTGGATGGGGAGACGAACCTGAAGATTCGACAAGGAGTTGCACCTACGGCTAAATTACTGGAAACAAAAGACTTGATGCAATTACAGGGCAGGATAGAGTGTGAACTACCAAATCGACAGTTGTACGAGTTTAACGGCGTCCTAAAGGAATTTGGCAAGCCGTAAGCTCATTGGCAATGTTTATATATTTCCTTGAATTTGATTTAATGATTATTCTATTGCAGTTCGGTTGCTCTTGGTAATGATCAGGTTCTGCAGCGTGGTGCGATGTTACGGAACACCTCGTGGATCTTTGGAGTTGTCGTTTACACGGGACACGAGACAAAGCTGATGAAAAATTCAACGTCAGCTCCATTGAAGCGATCGACAGTCGATAAGCTGACCAACACTCAAATTCTTATGCTGTTCATGATACTGATCTCTCTCTGCATTACAAGTGGGCTATGCAATTTGCTGTGGACTAAAGATCATTCCAAGAAGGACTGGTATTTGGGAATCGGTAAAAGCACAAATCTTGGCTACAATCTGCTGACGTTCTTCATTCTGTACAACAATCTGATACCAATATCCCTACAAGTCACCTTGGAGCTCGTACGATTTCTACAGGCGATATTCATCAACTATGACATCGAGATGTATCATGAGGAATCGAATATGCCGGCCAGTGCCCGTACCTCCAATCTCAACGAGGAGCTTGGCCTGATCAAGTACATCTTCTCGGATAAAACTGGCACTCTGACGCGAAATGTAATGGTATTTAAAAGGTGCTCGATTGCCAGTCATATCTACAAAGCGGAACGCACGCCGGAGGAATCGGAACTGGTGCAGAATATTCTTCGACGACATGAAACATCCAGTGACATTGAAGAGTTCCTTGTGCTGTTATCCGTGTGCCATACAGTGATACCAGAGAAGAAAGAGGATGGCAGCATTGTTTATCATGCTGCCAGTCCGGATGAACGTGCTTTGGTGGATGGAGCCAGACAATTTGGCTACATCTTTGACACACGTACTCCGGAGTATGTGGAGATCAATGCATTGGGGGAGCGCAGGCGCTTCCAAATCTTAAATGTACTCGAATTTACGTCAAGCCGCAAGAGAATGTCGGTCATTGTGCGAACACCTGAGGGCCAAATAAAGCTGTTTATGAAGGGCGCCGATTCGGTGATTTATGAACGTCTCTCGACACGAAATCAATCCTACCGAGACATGACATTGCAGCATTTAGAGGAATTCGCTTCAGAGGGATTGCGTACTCTGTGCCTGGCCGTTGCCGACATCGATCCAGATGTGTACGAGGAATGGAATCAGACATACCACAAGGCAGCGACAGCGCTGCAGCAACGTGAGCGGAAACTCGATGATGCGGCTAATCTCATTGAGATTAACTTACGTCTATTGGGTGCGACGGCCATTGAGGATCGTCTGCAGGATGGCGTTCCGGAGACAATTCAAGCATTGCTCGAGGCTGGCATTTATATCTGGGTTTTGACTGGGGACAAGCAGGAAACCGCCATCAATATTGGCTACTCGTGTAGGCTTATTACACACTCCATGGATATCATCATACTCAACGAGGAGAGCCTAGATGTAAGTTGAATGATATGTACCAAGTTGACATTTTCTGCTTGTTAACGCATCTATACACAAACTCGTTTTTACTTTTCCTATTTATTTTTTTTTATTTTTCCTTGGCTATTTCATTTAATTTTAATATTTTAAACTATGTAAACCTTACCTTGAATAATGAAACTTTAAATTGTATAGCTTTATTCTTTTTTTAAATTAATTTATTTTAATTTTATTTTATTGTCTATATTTTTATTTACAAAAGTTTATATTTAATTCATTTAACATATTGCAACTCTCATTTAAAGCTTTTTGTGATGTTACACATTTAATCTTACTCATTTATACTTAATTATTTTTGGTCCGCTTGGGTTTCTTCTTCGCCATCGTCAGACTATTTTGATGTTAAATTGTAATGTTATTATGATTTAGAAACATGCACTTTAAATTGTTAAGTTCTCAATTTTCAATATAATTTCAATTTAAATTTTATTTACTTAAAATCCTAATTTAAATTATTGTTTTGGCGTTTCAAAGTTTATAATAATAATTACTTAAATACAAAATATATATTTAATACTCAACACCTTTTGCAGGCAACCCGAGACGTCATCCTTCGACATTCCGGCGAGTTCAAGAGTTCAACGGCCAAGGATGCGAATGTGGCCCTGGTCATCGATGGCAAGACACTGAAGTATGCATTGAGCTGCGACTTGCGCAATGATTTCCAGGACCTGTGTCTCATCTGTCGCGTGGTCATCTGCTGTCGCGTGTCGCCCATGCAAAAGGCAGAGGTTGTTGAGATGGTAACACAGAGCACGAAAGCCGTTACGCTGGCCATCGGCGATGGAGCGAACGATGTGGCCATGATACAGAAGGCAAGCGTTGGCATTGGCATTTCGGGTCAGGAAGGACTTCAGGCTGCCTGCGCCTCTGACTATTCAATTGCCCAATTTCGATTTCTGCGTCGCCTGCTTCTCGTCCATGGCGCCTGGAATTATGCACGGATTAGCAAGCTAATCCTCTACAGCTTTTATAAAAATGTCTGCTTATACGTCATCGAACTCTGGTTTGCCGTCTACTCGGGCTGGTCTGGCCAGATCCTGTTTGAGCGCTGGACAATCGGTCTCTACAACGTTCTATTCACAGCGATGCCGCCATTTGCGATTGGACTCTTTGAGAAATTCTGCACGGCTGAAACGATGCTAAAGTATCCGCTGCTGTATAAGCCTTCGCAGAATGCGAAACTCTTTAATGTTAAGGTATTCTGGATCTGGATATTCAATGCATTGCTGCACTCGGTCTTTCTCTTCTGGTTGCCAATGGGCGCATTCATGAGTGAAACAATTTGGCAGGATGGTAAAACGAGCGATTATCTGCTTCTGGGCAACATGGTCTACACAGTAAGTTGAAATTATAATTAAATAACTATTTTAATGGCTATCTTTAATATCTTTGTAATCCCTTTGCAGTATGTTATTGTCACCGTCTGTTTGAAAGCTGGACTCATTACTAGTTCCTGGACCTGGTTGACACATGCTGCCATTTGGGGCTCAATTGTGTTGTGGTTTACCTTTGTTCTCATCTACAGCCACTTTTGGCCAACACTCAAGTTCGCCAGCAATTTCGTGGGCATGGACATTCAACTAATGTCGACGCCCGTCTTTTGGCTGGGTTTATTCCTGGTTCCCATAGCCAGTTTGCTCATCGATGTGATTTGTAAACTGTACGTGTGAAATATCCAGATTCTTTTTCAGTGGTTGTTTAATTTGTTGTTTACAGGATACATAATACCGTTTTCAAAACACTAACCGATGCTGTACGAGAATCGGAAATTCAGAGTCATGATCCTTCACAAGTGATGGAAGAATCTCGCTCTTCGTAAGTATTCAACTAGTTGAAGCATATACTATGTATTACTGCATTCTTTCTGGGTTTCCTTTGAATTGGTTAACTATTGGCATCAAACTAAGCATTTTGTTTACTGTGCAAAACCAGCAACAACAACAGCAAACAAACAAACTACAGAAATATGCTACATTTTCAATTTGAATTGTTGCGCATTTTATTTTTTTCTTTCTTAGAATTAAGAGAAAGTTTTATTTTTTGTTCACTTTTTGCGATTCCAGCTATTTTGTTCTAACATTTGTTTGCACAACTCTGTAATTTCTTTAATTGTAGTGCTAATAGATCATTTTGCATCCTATTTATTCACCTAATTACTAAATAAACCCACACAACCCACCTAAATAACTGTGTAACTGTCCAAATTGTGTTTGTTTTAATCTCATGTATGTACTTGTTTATGTTTTTTGTTCAAATCGCCTATTTATTTATGATGAAAAAACTCCCCCTAGACATGTAGTTGAAAGTAGTGACATTATTTTAAATAGAAAATTACAAATAAAATCGAGTTGTACTTATGTATAGTAAACTAACACTTAACTATAAGCAAGTAAACTGAGTCGACCAATTATAAATGATTATAGATATATAACTACATTCAACTGTGCCAAACATTATCAAAAATAAATAAGTTTGTCTAATCTTACGGCTGAGTCTATATGCCTATCTATATTTACAAATATCAGTGTTTGTATTAAAGAATGATCTTATGAGTCACATATATTCATATATGTAAACACTGCTGATCACAATCTAGAATGAAAGTTACCCAGTATAAAAATAATACTGTTTAGAGTCTGGTCACAACGATTTAGCTAACATTTAGCAAATTTAAAAGCCCAGTTTCCTGATTTTAATAAATTTTTTATCTAGCATATATGTAATGTCTGTATTTATAAGCTGAATTTATTTTTAAGCATTGGATATACAATACAAAAAAAAAACAATTTAAATTTAAATTTGATATTTTATTGATTTTATTGATCAATTCATCGTATTCAAGCCTGATCTGAATTCCACTATAGATTATGTGATGATCATTGAATGATTTCAAATGTATCATACTTTTTGGAGCATTGTAGAACTAAAATTGTTGTGAAATTGAAGCGAAACTGGAATTCGGAACGGCTCAGACACAACATGTATTGCACACTCGTATTTAAAAAGTACCTATGCATTATTTAAGTTAAAGTATAATTTAATAATTTAATTTTCAAAGTATAAAAGTTGTGTTGTTTAGCAGTTTGTGTTTAAGTATTGAAATGCATCGAAGGAAACAAACACAATTATGTTAAAATAGATGGCAAAATTAAACCTGAATTAGCAACAATCGTTTGAAACATAAATCCGAAAACAATGTAAATTTCTGTCTTCTCCTCTATCCTTTATTAATAACATAAACTGCATCATATCACATTTCTTTTAATTATATTTGACCAAAATATAAATATGCATAACCATTGTTATCAATCCCAACTCCCCCCCTTCCATGACGTATCAACCGAAAATATCAAAACTCCGTATTTTTTCTGCAACTTCTTCAACTTGAACACCATGCAAATGCAAATATTATCAGTATGGAGCCGGGTTTTGGCCTGAAATCGACATCCAACCACGAGCTAATAGAGAGAAAAAAGAATGGTGGCTCACGAAGAAGCTCTCCGTTAAAGAATACTGAGGGTCCACATCGTCAATTACGCATTGAGAACTTGGATTTCGTCGAGGATACCAGAGTTCAGCAAGAATATCGACAAAGACATCGATGGCGAGGTGGTTCCCAGCTTGGCGACGTTGGCAGCGAGGCTCTGCACATATAGATAGTCAATTATAATTGTTATTAAATATTTTAAAATAAAGATGTTTGTATTTTCTAAGTGTATAATAAGCCATGTACATTGTTATTTTGTGTCTAAGAATATGCAAAATATCTTAAATAAATAGTTTTTAAATGATTAAGTAATTAATTAAACTATCTACCATACACAATAACGTATGTGCTCAGGGCGTATTAAGCCATAACCATATCCATAAAATCATACATAAGTCAAAGAATTTGCATAGGAAATAAATAAATTAATGAAACTGTGATATTGAGTACTGTAGCATATAAATTGCGTGCAATTAGCAACTTTGTAAAGTGTTAAATTTTTCATATTTTATGTATCTACTCTTTGTAATTTATTAGTATTCTAAGCTGATTGCTAAAACACTAAAAACATGTTAAAAGTCTTAGCCTTTTGCATTACCCATTTAACTCAGTTTCACAATTAAAAAATGTATAGCATACTAATTAGAGCAGGATTGAGTTCTAAGCCGACTACATTTTTTAATTTTAAATAATCCAAAAAGTATGCACATTTTTGTGAAGTTGATTTGAAATAAAATTTTGTAAAAGGTTCGACAAACTCTGAACATAGGTATTTCTGATATATGCATTCTATGTTTATATTTGTTATTTTCTATTAAAAAACTTAGTTATACATGTGATAAAGCATACCAACGTCTATATATATATATATATTTAAATGTACAAAAACATAAATATGTATTGTGAAATCCAGTTAACAAGTATTATCATTTAAGCAAAAGCTTTGCAAAATGTTATTTATATGTTACTTGTTATTTGCATTTAATTATTGTTACATTTTAAACTAAGATTGCGTTTGTATCTATTCCTTAAACCGTCCTACAATCTTTAACGATAACCACTCTAAATATATTGAACCCAACTGGAAGTTTTATCCTGAAAACTATACAGAGTTGGGAAAGGTATTTGCTGTTATAAATGATTCATGTTCCGTCTTCCACTACTGAATGAATTCGACTAAATAAATGTATAGCCAACTTTTTGGAGGTGAATAAAAAGTAGAATCTAAGGCTTGTTCCACTTTCACTTTCAAAAAGTATGCCATGTATGCCAAGTATGCTGTTCGGAACAGGCCTGGATATAGGGGTTCTTTTAGTTTGTATCCAATTTGTATAAGTAAACAATAATAATAACTGAATGTGCTTAATAAAATTATAATATATAAACTAAAATTTTTCAGTTGTCAAGATTGGTTTACAATATAACCCATATGCATATTGAAAGTAAATAAAATATAAAATTGTAGTATGTCGTAAATAGGTGTTGTTATAGTTTTCAGTTAAAGGTTTACCAATTAACTGTCACAACTCGCATGTATTTGACATCCCCTGAAATATATAGGAATAATTAATATTTCGGCACACTGTTTTCATGCTGAATGTTTTGCACTTAAGTACTTAAATAATTTTCTTTATTTCAATATTTTATCTAACATGCAACAAAAATTGAACAAAATCTCTCTTATTGACTATCTAATAAAATTAAATTTTATACGATTTTCTTAAATATGTATTTAAAATTTTCATAAATATTTTCTTTGCGTAACTCTTATTTATGTGTGTGTGCGCAGTACTATGTATGCCTTGGGATCAATTCTTCGGTGTAAGTAATTCATAGATAAATTGTGAAGTTTTATCTATATGTATATATTTTCACATATAGTCCAATTCATAGTCATACACTCCCACATTCACTACAGTTCATTAGATTATTACGATTATGGAAAGAGTAATTGTCCAATTGAAGGAATCCCAAATTGTCTTGGGAAATAAACATGATTTGATCAATTTAGGGAAAGGAAAAAAACACAGAGTAAAATTGAATAAACCCGAATATTCTTCTAGAATCACCTTAAGGTCTTTAATACTGATTATCGAGAATATACTTACATAATGCATGTTATATATACAAGATTCCGCCATTACTTTTAAGTTGCCGTATGTGATATTAAATTTTTTTGATTTAAAAATTATAAACGAATACATTGGGAAATCTGCATGCTCTATAAATTTAGAACGCCTGTAAGCCTTTGTCACCCTTTGTAGCGCAAGAAGTATGTAACTGCTGTTGACCTTCTCACTTATAATTTAAAACGATAATAATGGAATGCAAACAATTCAAAATGAAAATAATTCGTAGAAACCAAATAAAGAAATCTGCATTAAAACCCTATATGTAATTACATAACCCATTACTTAGAGTCCCAAGACCCTTAAAAAACAAAAAACAAAAATTAATTCTACAGATTTACTGAAACTGCGAGATTGCTACGAAATGTTTTCACCCGTCGTGCCAATACAAGAGTTGAAACGGAACTAGAATTATCGCGTGAGTACTTATCTATTTCCCAATCAGTTTACAATGTGTACGACCAAGGACATTAGCTGGCCATCTGGTGTTGGTATTTCGTTTTTTTTTTTTTAATGGGATCGTTATAAATACGTATAGGAACGGTAATCAGCGTTAGAGATCCGAGTAATTGACGATTTGCCATAATTACAGCCGACAAATGCCATTTAGTAAATGACATTTTTGATGGTTGGGCTTTATATTTATTTATTTTTTTTAGATAAGATTATATTCATTTCAAGTCAACAGTCGATTTTCATCAGTCAGCTACACTCCATTTATACATTTACCACATTAATAATTTAATGGAATTTAAACTAATATTAATGTTTTAATCCACAGATGGCTATGCATTTTCTCAAGAGGAAGGCGGTGCTGTTCCGCAATCTATAGTTATTCGCGCCTATGATACGAATTTGCCCAAACCAGAGGGTAACTAAGAACCATCCTGGAAACCTGGCAACAATTGTATTTATGGCACTATATGTTGAAGTATCACCTGAACTCTAGGACTGCTTATGTGTATGTGTAAAAGGGCCAAAGAATATAAATCATTTAAGCACACATTTTTTAAGCATATTAAAACCAATGTTAATACAAAGTGAAATTTTCGTAAAACACTCTTTTTCTGGAATTACTGCATCAAGATATTCTAAATGTGTCTTACATAACTATTCTTTTTATAATACTGCATATATGAAAATAACTTAAATATCTATTTCTATCGTAACTGTTAATTATTTTATAAGTCAAAAACACTAAAATAAAGAGGTTAGATGCAGTTTCATTATGCGTATCTACAATTTATTATAACTCTTTTTAACTACATGTTTTCAAAAATGGATCAATAGAAAATAAACGCGATTTAAAAAAACATTAAATTTATGGACATTTTTTTCCAATGAGAAATATTTTTAACAAGTAAGATCCTTACAGTCGAGGTGTAAGATGCCAAAGTTGCCGTAACGATTAATTCAACATAATGAAAATAAAAGTAAAAATAAATATATAGTACATTAATATATATATACTATATTGTTTTCAATTCAAACTCGGATCTAACGGGTCGCTGATTAAAAAAAAAAATTTACTTCATAAATCAACTTAATTCAATAAACTGATATTTAAACCAACCATCCTCCTGGCTGTCCAGATTCTTGTCCAGCACTTTGTTTTGCTTGTAAATGGACAGTGATCAATCTCGGTCTGAATGTATATATCAAACCTTAACAATTACCGGTTTTTTTCGGTTTCGAAATACCGGTATGATTTCGGTTCACAAAAAAATAGGTGTTATAAATGTTATAAAAAAGTTCAGGTGTAAACAAATATATTCGATCTAAAAAAAATTTGTTTATTAGGATATTCAAATTTTTAAAATCATCATAACTAAATTTAATGCCGGATTAAATTGCCGTTATGCACGATTCGGATACTAATTGGCTTTTTTCGGTTTGAATATTTTCGGTTTCGGAATAATAAGAAGTCTTGTTTCGATATGGGGTTTCAGTTTCGGTTACCAATTTTTATATAATTTACATAAATTACAAATAACTGTTAGTCTTAAATATATATAAAATTCACTAAGTTGATTATGGTTTTTTAATTTATTTTTGTTTTATGTAGTTCCGAAAACAGGCCAAAGTCAAAAAATAAGGTATGCATTGAGTTTAATCATTGAGTTTTTCAGCAACTGTTTGAGTTTAATCATTGAGTTTTTCAGCAACTGTTTGTAGAATACTTTGCGATTTTACCTATGCTCCAGTTGCACGCCGGAAACTAATAATACAATTCTCCTGTGAGGCGCGACGATATCCCAACCTTCTTAATAATGTTCACCTTATCTTATTTTTAAATAAAAGTTTACATAAAATTATTAATTTATTGCAAAGCTATTGCTAAATGAACTAAAAAAAATTTCACATTTGAATTTGCGCGAACCATATATTTCACGGTTTAAGTTTGTCGAAGGCATGAAGGCAAATGAACGAAATGAACCGCAGTAAAAACTAGTTTCTTTGTTCTTGTGTGAACATTTTCCGATGGAATCACTGCTGCCAACTTTTGAGATAAATATATAGCTAATTCTGACTAGAAAACTTCCCAAAAATATCTGAAATTGTGATGCAATTTGTCTGAAATACTAGCCATCTTTCTTAGCAACAGCTTCTCGGCAATTATTGCTGAAAAACTGAACAAATTGCCAAAAAGGAGAAACAACGTTCAATTGTACCTAAAATATACAAGACTGTTTTGGTATATCAGATAGTAATTAAAAAATTCTGAAAATGAGAAAAACTTTTGTTACCAATTTTGAAAATGTTCCCAATATGGTTCACATTGCCAGATCGGTAAACTCTACAGAGTGGCAATCTTCCTCACTAGTGCTGGCACCCCCCCAGGGCTCCGTCGACGTCAGCAGCTGACATACCCTGTCGGCCAAACCTGCCATCAATGGCAAAAATTGAAAATTTTAAAATGCAAAAAAATTAATAAAAAGTTAATAAGTTTGATGAAAATTAAAATTTTGAAATTAGACAAAATTAAGCTTAACATTTTAAAAATGGTTTGTCAACCGTCGGGAAGAGAAGTTATCTAATTTAATTATAAAAAAAAAAATTATATCGAAAAACCAAGAAAATCACAAAAAAAATTATTCAAAAATTTAAAAATTCTAGTAAATAAAAAATTAAATATCCGAAATTAAGTACAAATATAAAAAACACCCAATTTTGAAAATGTTCTTGTTTTTTCAGATCGCGAAATTTTGCAGGGTGGCAGCCCTTGCACCGGGTGGCAATCTTCCACACCAGTACTGGCAAGTTTTGGTGGGAAACAATAGATGTTTCTGTTAAATTTGTTATTGTGGGACTTTCGGACAATTTTACCAAAAATTTTAATAGCAAAACTTAGATGAATATTTAAAATTGTCAGATTTCCAGCTAATAGCAATTTTAAAATTTTTCTAGCACCCGAACTCTGAAAAAAACCAGATCTAGCTATAAAATAGCTAAGTTGGCAACACTGCACGACGCGGCTTTCCATTCACGTACCCAAAAAGTTTTATATTCACTGAAATTTAAGCGTAAATACAGATCTTGCGCGTAAAGAAAACAAAGAGCGGTAAAAATGGATGACATGCTGAGCCCAAACTTTTCCATACCCAGCATTGGGCTTGCAACGACGCCGATTCACCACAGCCTTGACGCCGATCAACAAATAGAAGCATTACCACATCAAGTTTACCACCCAGCAGCAGCACCCGAACCAGCAACCTCATTAGCCTCAGGATCAGGAGCGCAACAGTCTGATCCCAATAATGTGACAAGCGGTCCAGATGGAAGCGGAGGCAGTGGCCTGTTTGGCCACGAGCCCTCACTGCCTCTGGCCCACAAACAAATGCAAAGCTATCAGCCCTCAGCGTCATACCAACAACAGCAGAATCAGCTGAATCAGAGTAGCAACGCTGGAGGCAGCACTCCGCAATCCCTAATGCAGCCACAGACACCGCAGAGCATGATGTCCCACATGATGCCAATGACTGAACGAAGTGCCGTGGGCTTGGGTACTGGCGGAGATTCGTCTCTTAGCAATATACACCAGACAATGGGACCATCGACACCAATGACGCCTGCAACGCCTGGCTCAGCAGATCCTGGCATTGTGCCGCAACTACAAAACATTGTGTCCACCGTGAATTTATGCTGTAAACTGGACTTGAAGAAGATTGCGTTACACGCCCGTAATGCTGAGTATAATCCAAAGCGATTTGCGGCCGTAATTATGCGTATTCGTGAGCCACGTACAACCGCATTAATATTCAGCTCCGGCAAAATGGTGTGTACTGGAGCCAAGAGTGAGGATGACTCCAGGCTGGCTGCTCGCAAATACGCGCGAATCATACAGAAGTTGGGGTTCCCGGTAAGTACAGGGTTTACTTTAATTTCAAAGAAATTGAATAATTTTATGTTTATCCAATTGCAGGCAAAGTTTCTGGATTTTAAGATTCAAAACATGGTGGGGTCTTGCGATGTCAAGTTTCCCATACGACTGGAAGGCCTGGTACTTACGCATTGCAACTTCAGTAGCTACGAGCCGGAATTATTTCCCGGACTTATCTATCGTATGGTGCGACCAAGAATTGTCCTGCTCATCTTTGTGTCCGGCAAAGTGGTGTTAACGGGCGCCAAGGTTCGACAGGAGATATACGATGCCTTCGACAAAATATTTCCCATATTGAAAAAGTTTAAGAAGCAGTCATAAATGCCTTTAACCGAGTGTAGTCTAGTATATAGTAACAACGTAGTATGTAGTTTATTAACTCCTAAAGTTGACTAATTGTAAATCGTATTAAGATGTGCGTGTTTAGCCAGGAACATCTCAAATTGGTTCCATGAAATAAAACTGAATTTAGTTGTATATTTTTAATGTGTGCCTCGTTTTTATTGGCATTCCCATTTGCACATTACTTATTCGTTAAAAATATAAACCTTATTTAGCTTAGATACATTGGGCCATTAGTGCACCCACATTGTCGAACTCGATCTTTTCCGTAATGTTTTTGGTCTTAATCTTATCATCCTGCGTTGCGACAACCACCAAATCCTGACCCTGATGCTTCCATCCATTACGCTTAATCCAATTCTCAAGTGTCGAGTCCTCAATGCCGCCCAACAGCTCCTTCAGCAAGTCCCTCTTGATCGTCTGGAAGGTGGTGCCCACAACATGCGACACAAACTTGCGTATCGAGTCATGGAATCCAGTAATGTGACGGAACATGGTGCGGTTGACTTCGGCGCGTTGCCAGAACAAAGTGAAGTCAGCACGCTCCAGTATATCAGCCAAATCGATGATGGTCTGTATGTTCTCGTCCTTCATCTGCTGTGGCAGCAACAAGCACTTGGCCATAACGAAATCCGTGTGCGGCAAGTTCGTAAGACACTTTAGCAGAATTGTGTAGGTGATGTCAAAGTTGAGCATGTGCGGATTGAACTGATAGAGCTTGAGTACAGCCAGATTGGCCTCCAGATCGTAGGTATTGTTCTTGGCCTGGTCCTGCACGTAAGATTCCAGTATTTTCAAATGATCCGGATTGTAGCTGCGCAAAGAATCGAGGTTATGTTTTTGTGTATTTGTTGATGGCTGATTAATGCCAAAATCTTCCGATTAACTTACCGCTCGATGCAGCCCAACATTTCCTGTATGGTTTGGCTCTGGCCGTTTTCCATTTTCACTACATGCGCCATGCTTAACAAAATTCAATCGGGGTGTCACAATTTTTAATTTATATGCGCAAAATAAACGAAATATTATTCGCGTGGCGTTGCAAGTATCTACAATCGAACCGGAAAAAAACTCGATAACCGAAATCGATAATTAAAAATATCATGTCATCATGTGTTAGCTTACTGTGAATGTCTTAAGCATTCACATGTAAGCGTGAGGTATATCGAAATTGGTATTTTTATTTGGCGCGCAATTTGACATTATTTAATCTCGAAGTGTTTATTGTATAATATAATTAGAGCTACAGCCAAAATTCAAAAATAAATAATTTTGTGGTATCAAAACGCAAGTAAGTGCAGTTTTCGATATGTCTATTTATTAATAAATAAAATTATTTTAACATACTTTGACTTTTAGAGGACTATGGTTAAGGTCACTTATTCGTAAAAGTTCATATAAATACTTATACTGATGTATGTATGTACACGTGGAAGTTAATATTTATTTTTGGAATCTCCTTGCATTACGTCACATTTTAGGAAGTTGGAAGTTTGTTTGTTCCATCTCACATTGCCAAGGAAGTAAATATGGAAGTGTATATATTTAAGTGGAAGCTAATTTCGTTGTATCATTATAGATACATTGCTGTCATTGTAATCAATTAGGTTTTGGCCGTCTCGGCCTCACCACGATGCGCTCCTGCAGCGGCCGCCATTTCAGCTTGACGCTGTTCCTCTTCCAGTTCAAGACGTTCCACCTTTTTTATTTTACTTAGTTTCTCTGAAAGACAGAAGTTGAAAATGAAACTCTAGCAGTCATTAAAAATATGTTACAAATTGTACTTACTTGCACATTTTAGCATAATTGTACCCCACCAGATTGACCAGCCCCAACCCACAAAGCAGAAGAGCACACAGAAAAATTGTGCCACAGCTACAATGATATTAATGATGAAAGATCCAATCCGAGCTCGAGCGCTGTCGTATTGCGAGAACCTTGGAATGCCAACACACAAGCAGAATAGTCCAGACAGTAGAGTGCCTAATAAATAGATAATTTAACAACATTTTGATCGAGTACTCAACATAATGCAGTTAGTAAATCAAATGTTTTAATGCAAAAAAATGAAACATATGATTTTTCTTGTTCAGTAACTCAACGTTAACAAATAAATTATACTTAAGGTTTGAAAATAAAAAAATAAAAGTTTTGCTTTGTCACAACCATTAAATAAATAATTTCTAATTGAACCAATAAATTTGTAACTCTGTAAAAATATTACTGCATACATTGGGGCGTTGGCTAATACAAAATAAATAAAACTGGCTAACAAATAAGCTAGAAAAACCCACCTAGGCCTGGAAAGATGACATTGCAAAAGGCGCAAAACCATGCCAAGTAGAGTGGTAGCACCGGAATAGCCCCCTTCATTTTTGAAGTGTATTCGACAAGATCAACATGCAACTTGCGACGTGATTCCTAAAAGTGAAAAGTAAACATGAATGTCATCTTATCTAAAGTGTTGACTGTTGACTTGCTTGATCTCACCTCGCTGGCTGGTGGTGCTTTAATACTCTGTCGCCTTGCATCTGAGCCCCGACGTGGTTTCTTACGACAGCAGAGGAACATGAGCCAGAATCGTCGACAGCAACTCCTAAAATATTTGAGTTTAATTATGTATCTATATTCATATCTTAATCGCTTACACTTTGGTCTTGTCTTCTGTTGCTGCCGCTGTGGACGGTGCAACTGAGGATCCTTCTAGGATTGCCGCATCTGATGCATCAATACCAAGTTCTGGATCCCGATCCCGATCCCGCCATGCTACCTTGGGTTCTGCGTTGGTTACAGCGCTTCTTTTGCGTCTACAGGGTATACAGAAGCAACATTTGCTTAGCTCTGTTTCATCACCAGTTTTGGGATCGACTTTATTTACGGAACGGCAACAGAAAATCTTTCTGAGGCAGAGTCCGCATTTGCTCTGTTGCTTTGGTTGCATTGGTCGTTGCATTGTTGCGGATTGATGCATTGGTTCCACTTTGGTCTCTGTATCTTTGGATTCTCCAGTTACGGTTACGGGTTTCTTTCGGCAGCTCTTGCAGCAAGTTGACATTGGCCAACAACGTGACTTTTTCTTGGCCTTGGACTTGGTCTCATCAATTACCTCTATTTGGGTGGTGCTAGTGGCACTGCTTCTGGTGCTTGATAGAACAGGCTGCTCCTCAACAGAGCCATGCAGACGATCCTGACGTCGACCACAACAACGCATGCAGTTGGAGCGACGGAAGCGCACGCATAAAGAGGTGCAACAACGGCAGATGCCACCTTTGCCACCCACATCATCCTTGAGGAACTCCTGGCTGCTGCTTCTGCTGGACAATGGAAATGGATTAAGTAAAGTTACTATGCAAAGTATCTATCAGATACTGCTAACGATGCATGATATAGTTACATACAATATATTATTCAAGTATAATTACACAGCTGGTAATATCCATAGACCTTGCGATTTCATGGATAACATTTGCATAGGTCATGTAGTAACGTAGGGACGTAGGAACGTATGGAACGTATGGAACTTGGATGTCCTGCGACTTTTATTATGCAAATCGATTTCGTGTTCTGCTACAGTGCATTGCTATTATAACTATTAGCATATTTAATGACTTTTGCATTCGATACGATACGATACGATAAAGATGAAGTGCACGTGAGCACACATGCAAATCCATCACATTATTCAAGCTATAGCCATATAGCTATAGCTATAGGTCATAGTTGGCTCCGATATTTCATGCAACGCATTTTTAGGGTTATTAATCCCACTTTAAGTTCAAGGTCGGCTATTCCTTTAACAAACTGGCCAACATCATAACTAAGTATGTTGATTAGACGCACACACACACAAATTACAAATTACACCTCTTGTTCCCTCACTTACACAATTTTCCGCTCGACCACGTGCCAAAAGGAAAACTCAACACTCAAATAAATGTGGTTTGACTTCTGTTTCTTTTTAAGTACCGCACGAGCCAACGACCAAACTTACTTTAAAGGTCGACTACTTACTATATTGAAACTAACTTCGAAATTCGACTTTAATTTCATTCCATAAACAGTAGGGAAAATCTTGATAATACCTAATTACTCGTAGGTTTACTATGATTACCTAAATAGATATTTATCCGCATCAATCAGTGAATTTTGTGGTAGATCAATGTTAAAAATGACCGAGTTCTTTTTCTTTTTCGGCAACATAATTAGAACTTTTTCTTAATTATAGTCAAATCTGTAGAATCATAAGATTCAACTAATATTATATGAATTATGAATTCTTTAAATATTTTTTGGTTTTTGAGAGTGATTTTTGTTGTGCTGCGCTTTGCGCGATTGTCCGGCAGAAACTGAAACTGATTTGTTATTGCGGCATGAAACTTTGGACATGCCAGAAAATAAGTAGTAGGTCCCTCTTGGGTCTGTGTGTGTGTGTGTGTGTGTATGTGTGTGCACACCTCGACTAAGTTGGTTGGTCGGTCACCCATTTTCTTCAGCTCGCACACGTATATGCATTTGCATATGTATTTGTATTTGCTTCCATTGAAGGACGCCGGGCTTACACTCACGACAACGTTGAGGACGACAAGCCAGTGAGCGGATATCCTTAAAGGCGTTTCGTTTCGTACTCCCAACCACATACCACCACCAGACCAGGTGGTTCGTAAATTTATTGACGCATTTATGAGTGGCTTGTCGGCCCACAAGGCATCACATATACCTATATACATATATATATATACATTTACATTTATATACAACTTTATACATATTGTATGTAAGTTGTAAAAGTTTTATATGTGTCGGTCTAAAGTTGTACGTATTAAGTTGGTGCGGTTTTTGCTGTTGTTGGGGCCTTTCCGGGTATGTAAATTTACTGGCCAAGGGGTGTACGTACTACCTATAGCAATTGTTTTTATTTGGAGACTATAAGGACATGGCAAAAAGTTAGTAGGCATTCAATATTATCCGATTACATTGTTTTTTATTATTGCATAGTATCACATTGCTAGAACAAATCCTTCAAACTATTTGTTATAGAAAGAAAAAGTGAGGTCATGGAAATAGTGGGTATCAAAATTTGTCAGGAGCCAAAGCTGTAAAATAAAATGTCTTCAAAAGTTTCAAAAAAAAATTTCTAAGATTGATAGATTACTATAGACAAAATAAATTTGCTGCCCAAAAGTGTCCCCTCACCTCAGAAAAATAAGTATGGGTGCATTTCTTTTGCTTATTTCAATTATGTAACAGAACACCCAAAGCTTTTCTGGGTAAATTTGATCAAATAGACGTATAAGGTCTTTGTGACTAGATTCTTAATTTATAAGCTTTGTCTTGTAGCCGTAGGAATTAAATCATAAATAGATAAAAAACAGAAAAAAAAGAACAAAAAGGTCTTATAATTAAATTTAAAAAAGTAATGTTTCTTACTTTGCAATGCCGCCACTTCCTGCTGTGGAGCCACCCTGTCCATCGGGTGAGAGTCGCTTGTCATCCACTTGGAAATCATCTCGACTGCCTGCCGTGTGGTGTGGTGTTGCAAGTTTAAAGTCTACAGCCTGATCCTCTTGTGCATTGGCTCTCTCATTGTCAATCTCTGGCTCAGCCGACACAGCATGTCCATTGACCTGTTCACCAGCCGTGTCCGTGTCCGTGTCAGTTGCATTCAGCACGGATATTGATGCTTCAATGGGTAGCGTTGATGGCAATGGGGATTTTTGTATCTCCGCAGAGTTGCGTTGGGCATTGCTGCCATCGGCTGTGTCCAGTCGAGTTGTGGAGTCGTGAGACTTGGCCACCGCTGTCATGCTGCTGGGGGTGGGGGAGTTGCCACTTTCGGCGGGGAGTCCCGTTTCGTTGTCATGTGTTTTGAGGTCGGTTAAGTTTTCGTTAATCGTTTTGTGTGTCTCGCTCTCCAAGGTCTTCTGTGAATTTCCCGAACTTGTTGCATCTTTACTGGAGGTCAATTGCTGTCCCGTTGAGCCAAGTTGCGCAGCTTGACCTTTTGGCACTGCAGGTAAAAATTAAATTAAACATGAATAAAGGACGAAGATGTGATACCCTTGCAGAGCCCTTTTTATGGTTTCCCACTGATCGTGCCTATTACAGATTCGTATAAGACAATATCGAATACAAACTAGTCCGACGGAGCTACAGTCGAGAATACTCGACTGTCGGAGACCCCGTACTTACTATGGCAAAAGCTAACACTGCTAAAAATGCATACCTGATTTTCGCCCGATCGGTCCTATGACAGCTATATGATATAGTGGTCCGATTTGGACCAACTTTGGGCAGGATATATAAAACCAAGTTTTATGTATATTCTATAAGATTGGTTACGATATCTTATAAAACAAAAAAGTTTTTCATACTAAGACTTGATTTTTATCCGATCGGTCCTATGACAGCTATATGATATAGTGGTCCGATTTAAACCAACTTTGAACAGGATATATAAAACAAAGTTTAATGCATTTTTAATAAGTTTGGTTACAATATCTCATAAAACAAAAAAGTTTTTCATACTAAAACTTGATTTTCAAACGATTGTTCCTATGGGCGCTATATGATTACAGTTTGGTTACGATATCTCATGAAACAAAAAAGTTTTTCATAGTAAAACTTGATTTTCGACCGACTGTTCCTATAGGCGCTACAGGATATAGTGGTCCGATCCAAAAAAGAAACAATCCTTATCTGCCTGCAATAGGGGAATAGGGGAATCTACATACCAAATTTGGTGTCACTAGCTTTTAAATTGTTCTTATAATTTGGATATGAAATTTTTGTTTCCAAATTGTGGGCGTTAAAAGGGGCGTGGCCGAATTTTGAAACAAACTTGATCTGCCTGGAGTATAAAGGAACCTACATACCAAGTTTGGTGTCTCTAGGTCTTGTAGTCTCTGAGATCTGGGTGTTCATACAGACAGACAGACAGACAGACAGGCAGACAGACAGACGGACATTGCTATTTCGACTCAGCTATTAATGCTGATCAAGAATATATATACTTTATAGGGTCTGTCACGCCTCCTTCTGCCTGTTACGCACATATTCGGTAAAACAAACCCAATACTTAAAAAAAGTACAGGGTCTAAATAAGATTTGTTGAGATATCTAAAGAAATAAGCAAGTTTTTCATATAAAAGGCTGATGTTCAATACTCTTTCCTATGACAGTTTTATTATATGGCGGACTGATCTGCCCCTTTGCAACATCATCAAGATGATTTCGAATAATAAACAGTCGGACAGAGGGATAGACAGACATACGGACTTAGCTAGAGCCCTCTGCAAGAGTATAACAAAAGAAAACAAGTCGGAAACGCTATAGCCGAGACTCCGACCATAGGATACGCATTACTTATTTCAATATATATAGAAATCCTTTAAAGAAATTACTTGTATTACTTTGAAATCATTAAAACGCCATAACTGTCGTTTTACTTGTCTGATCTTGATGCGATTCAGTGGGATAATAAATTATAATAATAAATAACGGTTATTACCATAAAAACTGTATTTTCTTTAAAACTGTGGGTGTGGTGGTTTTTCGCGATTTGAGGTGGGGGGGGGGGGGGTCAAAGAGGCGTGGCTTCATTTGGAAACAAACTTGATATGCGTGGGGTCTATAGAAATCTGTCTGCCAAATTTGGTTACTCTTTCTTTTTTAGATTCTGAGATTCTTTTGTTTATACAGACAAACAGACGGCTTTTCGCGATTTGTGAAGTCGAAGGAGGGCGTGACAAAAATTAAAAATAACTTGACCTGTTCAAAGGGCTTTGGGATCTGCGTGTGAAAGTTTGGTATCTTTATCTCTTATAGTCTCTCAGATTTAATCACGGACGGACGGATGGACGGACGGACGGGCGGACAGACGGACATGGCTATATCGACTCGGCCTTTGATGCTGATATAGAATATATATACTTTATATGGTCGGAGAGGCCTCCTTCTCCCTGTTGCATACACTCCAACGAACACAAAATACTCTATTACTTATTTTTTAAGTAACGGGTATAATGACATAACCAAAATCATTCAATGGAACCTACCCTCAGTTTCTTGGGTCCCCTCAGGAACGGATGCCACCTTGCGAGTCTGGGCAGAGTCGCCACGTTTCTTATTGCTTATCAAACTGAGTCGGGAGCTCATTCGAACCAAATTTGACATATTGGAGCCCTGACGCTTCATGCCGCCTGTTGCGGATGCGTTGACCTCGTTGCGGACAGCGGGAAGTGCCTCTGCCGCTTGCAACACCGCGTTGCCGACATGCACAGCTAGGGGCTTTGTACTGTCGGCCGAGGAGTCCTTTGCATCCTTGGCATCCTTGGCTTCCTTGGCGTTCATAACCTTTTCCGGAGATCCCTTATGCTTTGCCATGGCTTCAGGGCTCTCAGTGTTTGCCTTCTTTGAATTCTGCTGTGACCCTATGCGTGTCGGTAATCCGCTAGATCCATTTGCTCCGTTAGTTTTGGTTACCGGTTTGACCGTCTTGCCATTGTTTTGTCCTGGTTTCTTTTCCTGTTTGGGTTTTTCAAGTTGAGAGGTTTTGGGTTGAGTTGTTGGTTGCTTTTTCGCAGTGACTGTTGAAGACGTCTTAGTCCCTGCTCGCTTTACATCCATATATAGTTTGCTCACTAACGAGATCTTCTTTTTGGCACTTTCAGCTTTACTTGACTTTTCTTTTGTGGTTGTCTTGGCCGAAACTGTTGTCCCCTTTTTACCTTTCGGAGATTGCGGCGATTTTGACTTGCCAGATGCTTTCCGGTTATCTGGTTTCTTGGACGGAGAACTGGATTTAGTCCTAATACTATGAGTGATACTTGTGGGTATGCGGGAGCGAGAGTTGCGACGTTGGCTAGCTAATGTCGCATCTTTATAATCACGCTTCGGTGATTGCTTCCCTTGTCTGGCCACAGGACTCAAGGACATCTTACGTCCGAGCATTCCTTTAGGACTTGTCGAAATGGATTTCTTACGGTTGGGGGTGGTATCAGCTCGGCGACTATTGCGAGACATGGCAGCTGGCGAAATGCTTGTCGATCGCAGGGAGGAACGCACGCTCAATCGAGAGTTGGCTCGGGAATTTGCCAGAGAATTCGCCTGGGAGTTTACACGGGAATTCGCCTGGGAGTTTACACGGGAATTCGCTCGGGAGTTTCCTCGAGAGTTGACTGCTAGTTCACTAGATTGCGCCATGCGGGAGTTTGGTCGAGAGGGAGGACCTCTGGAAACTGGCCGGCTAGCATTGAATCGTGTTGGCGTTAATCTGAAGTCCATAGCCCCAATGCCTTGGGTATCAAAGCTACTGCGAATGGTTGCCTGCGATGGAGAGCGACTGTTGCTCGCCTGCGAGATCCGTCCCGATAAAAGGGATAAGGTGTTGATGTCCTTATGTGGCGAAGTGGATCGAGAGCTGACCTGGGAGCCTTGACGACTACGTACTGGTATGCGGGATGTGGAGTCTCGACGAACGGAGCGCTCTGAGGGAGTGTCCATGTGGGCGGCTTCGTAAGCGGCACCATGCAGAGGACTCTGCGGTGTATCCTTGTTTGGAGTACCAATAATCGGTGACAAAGTGCTCGGTTTGGCAATCTTCGCACGCTTGTTGTGCTGCTTGAGATCCTTGCTAGAAAGGGGTTGACGTCTGGGCGTAGTTGAGGTCCTTACCCCTGGAAGATAAATCGATTGACGACGTTGTGTGATCGATGGCAGTGTTGAGAGTGAAGGTCGGCGGAAACTGAAGTCGGAGGTGGTTATGCTGCTCAGATTGGAACTGCGTCTATCGGAAGCTGTTTGCGTGGAACTTCGACGCTCTGGAGACGTGGAGCTTGAACGTCGGCGTGCCTGAATACGCATTGGCTCAAGACTGGACTTCGTAAGACGCGTACCGAGCACCAAGTCATCCAGGCTCAACCAATTTGAACGGGGCGGGTGACGGGAAAAGTCCTCTTGCCTGTTAACTACTTTCAGCAGTCCACGCTGCTTACGCGTAGGATTCGGGTTTGGCCTTAAAGGACGCGGCAGTGAGCCCGGTGGTATAATTGCGGTTTCCCTATCCCTATCTAATTCCATGTTCGATCGATGAAATCGGGGTATGGCGCTACGATAGGGATCCTTTATTAACGGCAGCGTTTCCATACTCTTAATCCTCTGACCGAAAGGCTCTGGCAGTCCAGGGAATATTGATGGATTCATGTTGATGGATCCCCGACGCAGCACCCGAGGCGTATAGGTATCCACCGAGGAGGTAAGCGAATCCCTCTGCTGGAGTATGCCCTTTGTTGGCTTGGCCAACTTGCTAGGACTATACCGACCACTCATGTTGAATTGCACCGAGGGACGAGGCGAGTCATCGGTAGCCAGGTGACTGGGAAGCGGGGCCGTTGCTGTAACTTGGGGCAGTTGCGGTAGTCGGGATCCGGTCATTGACTTGCGACGCGGCCTTACCGGAGGCGGGACTGCGTTAGACGAGGTAGTGGTGGACTGTATGGAAGCGTGTCTGGCAGCGGCAATTCGCCTTCTCTGAGCCGTGGGAGTAGCAACGGGACTGTGGGTAAGCGATGACTTTGGAGACCGCACTGAGAGTATGGTGAAGGATGACTTCTTATGCAGACGAGTTTCTCCGACACTGTGAATGTAATGAAAGTAAAAGTGATTAGATTTTACTGGAGTTACACTGGAGATTGTCTATGGTCTTACCGATAATTACCGCCCGTGGAGACAGAATCCTTCATCACAACCGGTGACATTTCACCTGCAATGGCCTGCAATCTAACACCGTCCTCTGGTAGCATTGGTGGCGTAGTCATTGTCTCATTGCCGGACTCAGGGACTAGACTGTGACTAACACTCGGTGTTCTGGGTGTATCTGGACCATAAGATGTGTTATAGCTGTCCCGTCGCATTATCTCCCTTTTTTGTTGCTGCAGATATTGCTTTGGCGAGAGTATGATATTCATGTCCATGGTTGGAGTCGGTATTGTGTCGTTTCTGTTTGGCACCGGTGACCTCAAGGGAATTTGCAGTTGCTCGGCAGTCGGTAATTGTTCCTCGCCTCCGCTACTCGAACCATTCGAGTCTTGCAACATGGTGGCAAGCGGTGAAAGTGGCATCTCTTCGTGCTTCATGGACATGACCATTTTTGAGCTTGGCCGCAGCTTGGGAATGCGACTGAATTCGGCGAAATGCTGAGTTGCGGGACGGTACCAATCCAAGCCAGTGCTCGAATACGATCCAGATATTGGCCTAAAATATAGTTGAGCATTGTTTACACTACACTCTTATTCTAGATTCAGTCACTCACCTAAGTCGACTTTGGGGCTCATGTTCGCTAGTGCTGGTTACAAATGCAGAGCCCAAGGCTTGTTCCGCCTGCTCGAAATCAAGCTCATATACATCGGGCTTATTCACTATGTCCTGAGGTGTAAGCAGCATAAAATTGGGCGAATCCAACTGCTCTGAGCTAGAGCCTCCGCTCGAATTGGGCAGGATTTGTATATCGGGCGGTTGCAGTCTCGGTATGGGCAGTAGAGTCGATGACGAGGTTGGGGTCTGAGTCTGAGTCTGAGATCTGCAGGTGCCGATGCCGATGTTAGTGTAGGGTACGTTGGAGAAGAGCCTGCGACGACCATCGTTGCCCATCAGCGTATTGAGAGCAACCGCAGCAATGAGTGTGTCCTCCTCCGAGCTGGGCATATCCACAGATCCAGCACGGAGTGTCTCAAAAGCTGCAGTGCCAAAATAATCCTCTGGCTGCGGTGGGGGTACGGGATCGCCAAATAGACTACTGTACGGTTGATTAATTGGGCTTGCCTTCTCCAGGTACAACACTTCGGAGGGAATCCCCTCGGAACTGCGATGGTCACGACTATAATTGTCATTGCTGTGGGCAGATGGGGACATGATGCTATTGGGATCGTAGCTATAGTCGACCGATATTATGGCTGGCTTTGATGTGGCGGTGTCCGTCGAACGTGGTCGGTTGGATGGCGACCTTATTGGATGTGGATGGGCTATCGTCGATATGAGTGGTGGTGAAGGCGATGATGAATATGACAATGTCTGCTGCATGATTTTTATTTTTCATTTGTGCTCTTCTCTCTCCTTCTGAGGCTACAAATCTCAATGAGAACTGCTTGAAAGGGAAGCACTTGTTCGTTGTGGTTTTAATTTGAGCTTCGAAAGTTTGCCATAGTTTTAGTATATCTGCGAAAAACAATAACACGATATTATACTATATACGAGAATAGTTAAAACATTCAAATAGTTTAAAATACTTTACTTAAGCCTAGTAAAATTGAGTCCTTCGGATGACAATAAACTTAGTAAGTGTGAAAGGACGTGAAATACGCTTTATGCGAATAAAAAAAAAAAAACAAATACAAATATTTACTACACTTACTCGTACATATCCAATTTTAGAGCCATAGACTGTCAGTTAGACCTTCTGGCCAATGCAATGTCAGTGCACCAAACACGCGAAGCTTCACGGACCGACTGAAGACTGAAGACTGAGACAGACCCAACCCAGAGCCGGGGCAAGTGCAACGGAAAACAAGAGCTATTTTCATTGCCAATGTACGAATACAAGTACGAATACGAAGCCAAAAGTTGCGAAAAACAAAAAAAAAATAGTAATTATTATTTACTATTATTTCTATTGTATTTTCTAATACCTAGTATAATATAATAGTGTATTTCTCTGTGGCAGCGGCAAGTGTTGAGCTGATAAAGCACCAGACAGCTCAATGTGAGTGGAAGCCGCAGTTAACAGTTCAGCGAATGTTTATACCCTGTACCACAGTAACGCAGGGTATCTTGGTTGCAACGAGTTCGCCTTTTCAATTATTTTCATTGCATTCGAATGAATTGCCTCTAAACAGGGTATTAACATGTCGAGAACACAACTTTATCATATTTCTATGATGATGTTCGCTAACGAGAGCATAACTTGTGCGTGTCAAGATTATGAGTATGATTTGTGTTGCATGTGGCAAATCGCTGCATTCGGTTGCACTTAATGTTTCACTGAATATTTCCATTCAAATGCTTCGCTATAAATGCAACTGTATAAATAACAATTGTAAATCACATTTCATATCTTATTAATTGGTGAAGACGTTTACGTGCTTCAAAATGAAAGTATTTAAATTATGTACGCAGTTTACCAATTTTATGATGAACTTAAGCCTTAAATGCATTTTTAATTATGCTTTAAATAATTCGATTATTCGATCGTTAATAGAAGTTCAAAGTTTGCAACTCAGATAACTTATCACAATTAGATTTAATTGAAGAACATATTTATAATCACGATTTGCATCCATGGATAAGTTGACACCTTTCAGCATGAATATCTACTTCAAAATAATACCACATTAAAAAAAAGATAGATTTTGGTGATATTTTTATTAAATTGTTTTCAATTTTGTTTACCTAGCTCAAGGCTTCAATGTAAAATTTAAACGTTAGATGTTAACCAAACAAATTTCTCTTTTCATTTTTATTTTAAATTTATTTATTTGATCTTTCTAGCGCAACAAGCATGTACATACCATAGTTATTGCACTAGTCACAATATTAATTTAGTTTAAGTTTTATTCTATTCGGAATAATGATAATCATATTTAAGTTGATTTTTGATAAACTTTTAAATTTACATTAGATTGGAGTATAGATATATTTTTCCCCAACCGCTTAAAATGATCGAAAGTATGCTCATATAAAGTCAACATAACCAGACTTGAATTCGCCGCAAATTCGTCATTTATTTTCGCCGCAAAGTGCCGACTGCAAGTTTCGCTTGAATAGCGTGCGGTTTGTCCACTTGTTTTCATGCCACGCCGCGTGGCACCTGTTGGTATGACTGTGGCACGCGATTTGCCGTTAATTGTACATATATACATGCATACATACAAATATGTTTGTATGTAAGTCTGTGTGTTTATATGTAGGCCAACTTGAAGGAGATATGCGTTCATGCACAGATAACACAGCAGTCAACTTTTAAAGCATTAGGCTTGAGTTGAGGCTTTAAAATTATGTAAAATGTTTGTATATATATCCTAATAAATGCAGCGGCACATGTATGTATGAGGTACGTGGTGCATATGTGCGCTTAGACTGAGGACTTTACACTCACGCGCACTAAACAATGTGGACTACCTTCTCCTTGGCTTTGGAATAGGGGGTCAGTATAGCAACAATTTTCAGGTTGCCTTGTGCAGCGCCGACAAGTCAACAACCAGCACTTGAATGACCAACGACTTGCCATGCTACGGGGCACTGTTGCAACATGAAAACACAAGCAAATGCTAGACCCAACAGCAACAACAACAACAACAACAACAACAAGAACAAGAACGTCTATTAATGTGCAACACACAGTCTTACAACGCTTTTTCGCAAGGCACTGGGAAAATCCTTGGCTAGTGTCGTGATAGCAATTTTCCATTCAGGTTGAAAATTCAAATTAACGTTTTCAATATTGGTTTTCTTTCTTAAAGCACTGATTAAGCTTAAATTATATTAATTGTAGCACATTCAATTTTATATATTTAAATGATATTCCTGAATCTAACGGCAATTCAAAATATGTCCCGGTGGTGTATTTGCTGTGGTCTCTACGTGCATAACACTCATGTGTGTCACACCCTTTGGTTTTAATTATATGTTTCGTTAATCTTACACCTTAATTAACACTTGGATTTGGAATGTTCATTTCAAAAATTGCCATGTTTGTATGTACATATGTCCATATGCTCATTGGTACATACATTTACATACATTTATTTTAATCGAGTCGAGAGCCAGCACAACGCGCTTTTGCATCGATCCGTTGCACTCGCCGTTCTTAGGAAAACTAAACCGCTAAAGGAAAATGCCTTCTTATACATTGGACGTCGCGACGTCCTGGCTAAGGGCAGCTAAGCTAGCGGTTTTTGGTGTCCAGTCCAACGTTATTAGGCAGCCCGAAGTAGCCAAAGGAGTCAGAGTCGGAGTCGGAGTCAGAGACGAAGTCGAAGACGGTGTCGGGTGCTTGGGTAAGTCGGCGAGCCCGCCGTTGAAACGTATACGTGGGTCAGTAAACCTACTTCCGGTTGACATAAATACGCCTTGGACATGAAAACTTGCCACTGGGCTATTGTTATTGTTGTTTTTGTTGTTACTTTCAGTTAGACTGACATTCTATGGTCGTAGATCTGAATTTGTTTTTTGTTTCGGGGTATTTAATTCAATTGTCGTTGCGATTCTCTCATTTTTTTTTGCTTAAGATGGACGCACATCAATAATTAGTCGCTATTGCTGCAATTAAATAAAAAAAAATTTTGACTTGCACAATTGCTGATGACTTTTTTTGGGCTGGGCTTCCACTCTGTACACACATGTATGGCAATCGTTGTGCTGACCTTAATCATTGGTAACCAGCCCAGAGCCAATTTGGCTTGGCCAAGCTTTCAATCTAATTTCTATTATTTTAAACTGCACCTTGCCACAAGGTGAGGCATGCTACTCGTAGCAACAAGCTGATAGCTGTTCATGCTAATTTCTAATTTTTGGGCGAACAAATATTTTCACGCGATGTGCTCATGGGGTTGACCGGGTTGACCGACATACCCGTAAGCAATGGGCAGTAAATTAATATCAATTGCTCATAAAATGCACAAAAGACCAAGCCCATGTGGAAAATCTGTGAAATTGTAATTACCGTTTAAAGAATGATTGCACAATGGGAATTCCAGGTTGAAATGAATTGAGGAAAATGTGTCGCCTTATAACGCTCTTTTAATTTGTTTGCTATTTAACTTAACCTCTTTTTCATAGCCGGTCACAGCAAATGGCTAACTCACATTTAATTTAGTTACCAAAATACTTTGCTATTTTTCTTCATTTTTTTCTCTTAGCTTTTGGCTGTCAACCAAATTTCCCATCACCTTTGTTCCTAATATCCTTGACCCCAATGTTAGTTCTTTTTGCTTACGCATCGTGTGTTTGGCAAACTGTGGACCAAGCATGTGGTGCGTTTGATTTTGGCTATTTAAAGAGTGGTTAACTGTATTGATTTAGCCTACGGAATTATACCAAAAAAAATCACAGTTGATATTGTATTAAATATGTTCATGGCAATGTGAACTAAATAATCATTTTTTTTTTGACTCAAACTTTGAATATGATGAAATATTTGGTTTAAGAAGTGTTACGATATGCCCAGATTGGATTGAGTGCCAGAAAACTCTGCAATTTTATGGTTATTCCAAGAGGTTTACGTATTTAAATAGCCGTTACAGCATCACCTTTGGTTCGAGTACACATATATAATGTTTATTAACCAATTTTAACAAAATATTGCTAATAACAGTAATTAACATTCAACAAATACAATCATATATAGTTACCTTTCAATATATTGCCGAAATTCATACAATACATTTTTTTAATACATTTTAACTTTTAAATATTGAGGGCTGCAGTAAATCAACCGCCGGCTTATGAAATACTATCGATAGGCGCTCTGATTATTTCGATAGTGCCACTGTATATTTATCGCAAATCGTCAGTCAGCTGTTACCAAATTTAAACAAAACATTTGGAAAACAGGAGGTGCTATATTATTAAAAATTGTCAAGTTTAAAAATTATGTTGAGAATGTGAGTAGTCTTCCATGGATTAAATCTTGTTAAAGTTGCTAAATTTCTGTTCTCTGTTATTAGTTTTCGCCTGGATGAATGCCTGCAGCTGCATTTGCGAAACTTGCGATTATGTCGCCGACAGCTGAGTTCAAATACCGAGCACGTTCAGGAAGCCGTCGGCGGGAGTTGTAGCTGGCAAAGACCCTGTGGCCAGCTGACAGGCATAAACATATACAATAATAGCCTGCGTGGCAAAGTGCCGTTGGTGTTAACCAATCCTCAGATGGTTACCTGGTACACTTGTGGCCCGACAGTCTACGACTCGACGCATTTGGGACACGCCAGCACGTATGTCAAGGTGGACATTATACAGCGAATATTACGGGATTACTTTAAGCTCAATGTAGTAACAGCCATGAACATCACCGATGTGGATGACAAGATCATAAAGCGTAGCCGGGAAACCGGTCGCAACTGGTTGGAAATGACTCGCGACTTTGACGAGGAATTCAAACATGATATGCAGCTGTTGAATGTGAAGTCTCCCAATTTGCGCGCTCATGTATCTTCCAACATTCCATCTATCCAACGATTCATTGAGAAACTGTTGGTTGACCAGAAAGCCTACGTGACAGAGGATAAGTCAGTGTATTTTGATGTCTCCTCATGTGCGAACTACGGCAAGCTGCAGAAGATTACCATGGAGGAGCAGAAGGAACAACATAAGCATAAACGTCATACAGCCGATTTTGCACTATGGAAAGCCAAAAAAGAGGTGGACGAGCCAAGCTGGCGGTCGTCCTGGGGCGGTGACGGACGACCAGGATGGCATATTGAATGTAGCGCCATAGCCGGCATGTTCTTTGGCAGTAAATTGGATTTCCATGCGGGCGGCCTGGACTTGCGTTTTCCCCACCACGAAAATGAGGAAGCCCAATGCTGTGCACACTACAAAACCGATCAATGGGTCAACTATTGGGTGCACATGGGTCAGCTGTATGTAGCCGGCGAAAAGGAGAAAATGTCCAAATCTCTGGGCAATACCATATCGCTGTCGGAGTTCCTGAAACATTACAGCGCCGATGAGTTTCGCATGGCCTGTCTGCTGTCCAACTATCGGAATTCCATGCATTACAGTGATCAGTTGATGCAGTCAGCACGTCAAACTTTGCGCAAGTTTATAAACTTTAATGCCGATCTCAATGCTTACATGCAGTTTCAGAAGCCACTCAAGTTTCTGGACGAGGGTGCTCTGCAGGCACAGCTAAAGCACATGATAACCGAGTTTGATAACAGCCTACGCGATGACTTTGATACGGCGAGAGCTGTTGCCGTATTGCTGGACCAGATGAGTAGCATCAGTCGTTGCATTAACGACCAGCAAGCCGATGCAGAGCAGGACCCAGCACACTGTCTTCATCTGTTGCTGGCGGCTGGCAATTTTATTAGCACATCCATGCATAGCTTTGGTATCAAGCATCTCGGCGCCACAGCTACCCAGGAGCAGGAGCAACCGATAAGCACGCCAACCGGCGTGGACATTGATGCACTAGTCGCCGAGATCCTACAGATACGTGGCAATCTTCGCAAGGATGCCGTAAAAGGGGATCGCAAAAATCTGGAACTGCTTCGCGTATCTGATCTGCTACGGGATCTGTTGGATCGACATGGCATTGAGGTTCGCGACCATAAACAGGGCAGCTCTTTTGTTTACCGTGACAAGAGCAAAAGCATATCGACCAGCGGCTAATTATTGTTAACTAAGTCTAATTATTGTACATTTTATTGAGTCTGAGCAATTAATTTAAAAAAGTCTGTTGGGAATAAATTGTATTTGTTTTTGATATGATACAAATCTTTTTGGCATGAAGATGATTCTAGGCATACACGTATATTTTTAGTTGACTTAATTGTAAATGGAAGCACACTCTGTCTTGTAGAGATGCTTGGTAATAAGATAATCTCGCACCAGCTTGAAGAAGGCGACCATGCTAGTGAAAGCCACAAAGCTAATGGACAGCACGAAATGCCATTCAATGCTGGCGGAGCTCAGCGTGGCAATCTCCACCAGCAGCACAGCTGCCTGCAGGGTAGCCAACGTCGAATAGATGACAGTGGGATTGTGGAACAACTTCTGTGAATAGAATAGAGATGTGAGCAATAAATTCAAGCCATTGGCATTCACATGACTTACATAGAAGCGCGCATGACTGGCGTTTCCAGGTGTGGCGACTGTGACCAAGCCATGGCTGCGATAGAGAGCTCCATTATGTTTAACCACAATCGCATGTCCGTACACAGAATACTTGGACCATGTCTGTGCATTGGCAGCCACAATCAGCTGTGAAGGCGCCGCCTGAGGATCACGGTCCATGCGTTGCCAGCTGCCCAGGTGCAAGGTGGCTCGATGAAGCGTGTCGCTATACTTGGCTGGATATAGGAACACTGCCGACAAACTAAATGCACCCAGGCACACGATGATGCAATGCTGCGCCGCACGCATCACATTGTACTGAACGCTCAGCGCCAGAAGACAAGGTATTAGCACCAAATAGGCATTCAACATACACGTGAAGATCAACTGCTTGAAGCGTTTGTTAAAGTCATGCCTCAGAGTCTCAATCTCGTCGCGAATTTGGGTTGCACTATTCGTACAGCTGTGCACGGGCATGTCATTGATATAGACGCCGGGCAGCTCGAATCTGGAGCGCAGAAACGGCTCCAATTGAAATCCGAATATGATTAAGTAAACCACAACGCTAAAATCAAAGTATAAGGTAATAAGAGTTACTTTCAGTGCAATAATGCTCCTTACGGATAGCTTAGATAAAATAGCAACATGTAGGTGTGTTGTTGGTAAAGCTTGATGGCACAGTAACAGAGCGCCGCCTGCACCAGTCCACCGAATCCGTACTTGATGCCCATTCGTAGCAAGCGTCTCTCACTGCTCTTCCACTTGGCCAACAGCATGCAGTAGAGGAAGCGACGCGTATTCAGTATTAGGATGAGGTACCTCAGATACGGATCAATCAACTCAATGTTCTGCGAAGAATTAAATGTTTACTTTTGATCAAACAATGTATTAACATTTCTTACCACCATGTGTCGCGTATGGAACTGTGGTAGCCACCAGTTCGTTCGGTAAATGTTTATAAATTGAACAATGGCAGCACCCATGGTAAAGGCGCACATTATCAGCTCGCTCAGCCATTCGGATGTGGTTGCATGCTCTGGAAAGGGAATATGTTTCGGCATTGTGACCTGAGATCCTATTTTTGTGGACACGTTGCGATGAAAGCTGTCCTGAGCATCGCTAGAGCTGCTGCCATCACTGCGTTCATCATAGCCCATTATTATAAATAAAATGTGCTCTTATTAGAACTACATTTAAACCAATAAAGTTGGGATTTGGAGGATTCTACTTCGATATGGCCCAATACAATAATTTCGATATCCACAGATACAATCGATATACAAAACCACACGTTATGCAGCACTTAAGATTTTGTATCAATCGATATAAATAACACGCATTACACAACACTTACGGTTAACAGCTGGTCTTGCCGATTTTGTAACAAGTTTGTTTTTAATAGTAAGAAAACTCCTGCAATCAAAATGATGCGCTACGAGGGAAATGAAAAGCTAGCAGACGAAACTTCTTGCGCCGGTGTTCGAGCGGATCTGAAAATGTGCCTGCTGGAAAGCGAGTGCTGCCGCTTGGACAAGAAGACGCCTCGCCAGTGTCTGCAAGATAACAGTGTGCCGCCAGAATGTCAAGTGCTCCGGAACACCTTCTACGAGTGCAAACGCTCCTTGGTGAGTAGCCAAGTGTGATAGTAAATAGTAATAGTGTAAATTATAGTCGTGTTATGTATTTTAGCTGGACAATCGACAACGCTTCCGTGGACATAAAGGCTATTAGGAGAACACACAATGCAACATGGAACTTAATTTTTAATTTTTACTTAAGAGTTTATTGAATACAAAACGAAATAGAAGCGAACATGGAACTTAATTGCGTCGTCGACGAACTCGAGATATACGCCAAGCATTTGGTTCTTCATATTTGTTGTATAGAGGCTCCAGTCGTTGATTTTTCTTGAATTTGCTGAGCTTGGTTGGATCCGAGAAGCGAAAGAACGACGGAGCAAATTCCACCAACCATTTGGGATCAATTGTAGTCACCTCTCGCATATATTCCTTGGTTGTCTGCACTAGCTCGTGATAGATTACCCATTCCGGCTGTCGATTGAACAGTGCGCTCGATGGATGTATATAGACCACTTGTGAGTCGACCAGAGTGCGATATCCCTCTTGAGGATCCTTCTTGGCCGCATTACGAAAGAAACCCGAGCAGATGGCCTTCTGTATACGGACCGAGTTTTTGCCTGCGGAGACCACATCCAGCTTGTGCCGATCCATGATACCCAGGAGCTGCTTGCGCACATCCTGCGAACGTTTCAATGTGCGTATTTGCACAAAGTTCTCATAGCACCAGGCATTGGAGAACTTGTTGTTCTTCCAGCTGTTGTAAACCGCCAGTAGCGTCAGATGGTCACCTACAGAAACAATAACGTTGATTAAATATTGTTTACTATTGAATTCAATATAGATATATTTCAGACTTACCTTCCGCTTGGTTGAACTTGGCTTTCTTCTGATCGGCCAGTGCCTGCTTATCCTTAGGTCTGTAGAAAACGTTCTGCACGCTGAGCATGGACACAATTGTTAGAATCTCGTCGGAACATTGCAACGCCACGGACATGATGAGCATTTTGGATAGATTAGGTTCCAGGGGAAACTCTGCCATGCGTCGTCCCAGTCGCGTTAACAGACCCTCGTCATCGAGAGCCGAGAGCGAGTGAAGCTGCTCCAAGGCCATAACCAGCGACTCCACTGGCGGGGCATCCATGAAGTCGAAATGCAGCAGGTCATTGATTCCCATCGTCTTCAACTGAAGCACTGTGGTGGCCAGATTGGTACGCTGTATCTCTGGCACTGGCGTTGGCAGCATCTCATCCCGATAAGCACGTTCCGTGTACAGGCGATAACATTTCCCTGGTCCCGTGCGTCCAGCACGACCTGCTCGCTGTTTAGCTGCTGCCTGTGAAATAGGGGTGACCACCAGCGAGTCCATGCCCGTCTTGGAATTGTAGACTTTCTGCTTGACAAATCCGGGATCGACCACATAGAAAATGCCGTCGATGGTCAGCGAGGTTTCCGCTATATTCGTGGCTATGACCACCTTGCGACTCCCAGCGGGAGCCGGATCAAAGATACGTGTCTGCATCTCAGAGGGAAGTGCTGAATACACCGGCAATATAATCAGCTCCGGCACATCTGGGCCGAGACTTTTCATACGCTCATATAATATCTCGCAGGCGGTGTCAATCTCCTCCTGACCTGTTAAAAACAGAAGAATATCGCCTGGAGGTTCACGCAGATGAATCTGCATGACGGTGATCAGAGAGGCATCCAAGTAGTCCGTTTCTGGTTCCTTCGTGTACAACACCTCCACAGGAAATGTGCGTCCTGGTATCGTGAAGATGGGTGCCTCAAAGAAGTACTGCGAGAACTTGACTGCATCCAGAGTGGCCGAGGTAACAATCAGCTTGAGTTCCGGACGCTTTTGTACCGCAGTCTTCAGTAGGCCGAAGAGCACATCCGTGTGAATTGTACGTTCGTGGGCCTCATCCAACATGATGACCGAGTAGGTCTTCAGTTCCGCCTCCATGAGACACTCGCGGAGTAACATGCCGTCAGTCATGTACTTGATGACCGTTTCCGGACTGGTGCAGTCCTCAAAACGTATTGTGTATCCAACTTCCTGACCCAGACGACAGCCATACTCCTCAGCTACTCGTTTTGCCACAGACATGGCGGCCACACGACGTGGCTGTGTGCATCCGATCTTGCCTCTGGCCGTGAATCCGCATTCACCGAGATATTGAGTGATCTGTGTGGTTTTGCCGGAGCCCGTTTCACCAATTACTATCAGAATCTGGTTATCCGTGACAGCCTTGATGAGATCGTCTCGCAGCTTGTAAATGGGCAGCGATTGACGCTGTTCCACCAACGTTAAATCCGTCTTCTTGCCAAACGAGGATTTCTTTCCGCCAATCACGTGCTTCTTCCACTCGGGCACTTCCTGTGGAGCCGCGCCCATGCCACGCATATTGGCTGCCAGATGCCGAGACGTATCATCCTCTGGCAACGGATCGATCCAGTTCTTATTAAGATTACTTGGCACTGCCTCCATTTCCTGTTCTCGCTGCAGCATTTTTTGTTCGCGACGTTCCTTGGAAAGCGCAGATTGCATCATGGCAGCCTGGGCTAGGGAACCATCTGGATTCTTAACGATGCGCACAGGGGATAAGTCATGTAGGGCACGACCATGGCCAGAGAGGAATGGTGGTTCCTCCTCTACGATTTCTATTTCAATATCCGCCTCATCGTCCTCATCCTTGGGCAGCAGTCCCGTCTCCTCATCAAAGTCGGGCATTTCACTGCGATCCAGTACACCCGAGCTAATCATTTGCTTGATCTCCCATCGTTCTGGACTCGAGATGCGCGTCACCCGCTTGCGGGATTCGTGTTCATCACCGTCAATGTTGTTCCCCTGCAGGTTGAGTATAGAGGAGGTGCTTGCGTAGGGTCCATCCGGATTGCAATCTCGCAATGATATCTCATCGTCCTCGGGTGAATGGGAGAGCGGATTAAGATCACGCCCGCTATCTTGGTCCACTTCCTTCATGGACAGCGACACCTTTTGGCCCGTCAACGACATGACCTTTACTTTAACTGTCTGATTGCGGGCGACGACTTCGGTCACGTCGGTTACGCGTCCCTCGGCGCGCAGCTGTGAGATGTGGACTAGTCCCTCCCAACGCTTGCGCAGACCAAACAGTTGCACAAAACAACCAAAGGGCACTATGTTGGCCACTTTGCCAGAGTAGATTTTCCCGGCCTCGGGATCATCAGACAGTACAGCTGCAGGCGGAGGCATCTTCTCATCTTTCTGGTTTTGATGTCTGCTGCTGCGTTCGCGGGATCGAGAGCGGGATCTGTCCCGGGAGCGTCTTCTTCGCTGACGATCGCGAGAGCTTGAGCGACGTCTGCGTCGGTCCCGATCTTCACGAGATCTACTGCGACGCCTTCGCCGATCCTTATCCCGCTCCCTATCTCTATCCCGCTCCCTGTCCCTATCCCGCTCCCTGTCTCGATCCCGATCTCTCTCTCTCTCGCGCTCCTTCTCACGACTTCTGCTGCGCTCACGCTTTGTTGTTTTGTGCCGTTCTCTTGAGCTGGATCGATTTCGCCGCTTGCTCTCCTTAACTTCCTTACGCTCCATGTGATTATCGCCTGGCGCCAGAGCTTCCAGTTCCATCATGGCCGCATCAACGTCGCTCATTTCATTTTTTTTAATGTTCATCTTACCCTTTGAGTCTTCACTCTTCTCTTCAAACTCATCCTTCTTGCTGCTGAATTTTTCATTGGGCAGCGCTAAGCCAGGAAACAATTTAATCAGCTGTGATTTCTTGTCATTTTTAATGCTGCTTTCATTCAGCTCTTTTTTTGCATCCCCGCCAGCACGTGTAGGTCGCATTAAATTAATGATGCGCTGTAAATTCTGGACCAGAGAGTCGGGAAACTCAGCACCATTGTCCAGAAGAGCCTTTCGAAAAGACTCATAGCTTTGATGCTTGTGCTCTAAATCGATTATGAACTCGGCCAGGTCCTTGTCATTGATGCCCAAGTGATTGTCGAGCTCTGTGCAGATTTTTGATACCAGCGATAGGTACTCCAATTGCTGCAGCTCTTCCATAATGCAAAGTTATTGCACTGACTGCAGTATTTACTAAGTAAATCAATTGAAAATTACACAAAATGTTTGGAAAGTGAAAACAAAACTACCACGCTAACTAGAGATGGGCACATAACACAATGCTTCCTAATTTTCTACGGCAAGGCACGTTAAGCTCACATCTCTAACGCAGCCAAACAGCTGTTTGCAAACAGTGCAAAAAAAGGCTGTTAGGTTGCCACCTCATGAAAATACTTTGTACCAGATATTAATATTATGTATGACAACTAAATAAACAAAATAAATAAAGGAGCTGTGCTTCTCGCAAATTTAAAATTGTTTTTATTATGTTTATAGTTACAAAAAAATTTTAATTAGCTACAAGTTTTATTTAGCCTTCAAAAAAGTCCCATTTTCAGAAAGCGGTTTAAGTGTACCACCTAGTAAATAATGTACCAGTATTGGTACAAGTGTACTGAGTGTACCTATACCCTGTTGAATTGACTGGCCGCGCCGTCAAGCGTTCGCCTTGTTTTACACAACACCACTCCCTGCCCACATACATAACATTTTATAGCACAGACAGGCTATTTTTTTTTAAGTTTTATTGCTCAAAAACTTTTAAAATTCTTATTAGTCAGAAATCTGACAGTTTGAAACATATATTCAGCAGTTTTGCTGTTAATATATATTTTATTTACGGCCCCCATTTATGGTGAAGCTTTTTTTAAACTTTTATTCTTTTTAGTGGTTTTTAGAAGTTTGCCTACATTTCTTAATATTATTCGAGAATTCCAAAAACAATTTTACTTTACTTTTTCTGAAAGTTAATAAAGCTGTAATTTATTCATAAACCGTTTAAATTTGAACAGGCAGTTCTAGAGCTATTTGAATAAAAAAAAAAATGATCAATTTTTTTTTAGGTTTTTAAATTCTAGGAAAACTAGGAAAAAAAATTACCGAAGGCTTTAACTTTAACTTTTATTTACAAAGCTGCATGTATTAGTACGGATATATACCCCTTTTACCAAAATACACAACCTGTATGATTTTTTGACATATGAGCATTTCCACAGAGAGGTCCATCGCGTTTAAAAACTTATAATTCCTAAAAAACTCACATTTTGTCAAATTTTCAGCCGGAAGAAATGTTAAGTTAATTATTTAAACAATTAACACATAGATTAGCCATCTAGAATGATTATGCCGAATGCATGTTTGAATAAATTGAGTTTTTTATAAAATATTTTTTTTTTTTTTGATTTTTTTTTGAGTTGACTTTGAGTATGTATTACATCGATTATTAAAAAAAATCTCACTTTTAGCAACAAAAAGTTAAGACTAAATTTATTTTTTTGTCTTTCTAAATAAAATTTATTGAAAAATTCTTGTCACAAACTAGTGGAAATTTTTTAACGCTCGCGAAATTATCGTACAACTTACTAATAAAACTTGTAAAATAAATAAAATGAAAGAAACAAATCAAAATAATTATTAAACTATAAGAATATTGTCGTATTTTTTGAATTGGTTTCCATAAATAATTCGAAATCGATAAGTCTTAAAAGCCTGTCTTTTATAATAACAAGTAAGCGGTTACAGTCGAGCACGCTCGACAGTAGGATACCCTCAATAAAAGTTTATTTTCGACCAATTGTTCCTATGGCAGCTATAGATATAAAAAGCCGATTTGAACCAAATCTGGTCAGAATGTACAAAACTAGCATTAATGCATATTCTATCAGTTTGGTTAAGATATCTCAAAAAACAAAAAACTTTTTCATACTAAAACTTAATTTTCGATGCATCGTTCCTATGGCAGCTATGTGATATAGTTATCCGATTTTAACCAAATTTGGCCAGGATGTATAATACCAGCTCCGAAACATAATCTATTAGTTTGGTTCTGATTTCTCAACAAACGCAAAACTTTTTCATACTAAATCTTCATTTTCGATGTATCGTTCCTATGGCAGCTATATGATATAGTGAACCGATTTTAACCAAATTTGGTCAGGATGTATAATACCAGCTCCGATACATAATCTATTAGTTTGGTTCTGATATCTGAACAAACACAAAACTTTTTTATACTAAAACTTCATTTTCGATGTATCGTTCCTATGGCAGTTATATGATATAGTGGTCCGATCCAAAAATAAAAACAAACATGATCTGCGCCCGGTATCCAGGGACCTACATACCAAGTTTGAAGTCTCTAGCTTTTGTGGTTTCTGAGATCGACGCGTTCAAACAGACGGACAGACAGACGGACAGACAGACGGACATGGCTCAATCGGCTCGACTGTTGATCCTGATCAAGAATATATATACTTTGTGGGGTCTGCCACGCCTCCTTCTGCCTGTTACATACATCCTGCCAAACGCATTATACCCTTTTTTGCCCATTTTTAATGGGCTCAGGGTATAAAAATAGTGTTTATAAAGTGCATTAAGTAGGTAAGAAAATATTTTTGATAATGTAAATTTTTTTCCACAATTTCTTTTCACTTAAAGACTTACAAATATCGTATTGTCGATCCTGAAAATTCCCATATATCACGATACTCATACAAATTGATATTCAGTGAGATTGGTTGAGATATCTCAAAAAACATATTCTGTTTCATACTGAAGGTCAAAACCACTTCACAAGAATATCACCAAAATAGACGAAAACATCCCTATCTATAAAATGTTGTTCTAATGTATCCATCGATTTTAATAAGATAAAGTTTAAACGATAACTAATTAATGCAGCTATGTAAATTTTTGTTTTAACTTTTTGTAATTTTTTAGTTTTCCTAGAATCTTATTAAAATAATATAAGAAATAAATATTACAACTTTCTCAATTCAAAAATGTATGGCTCTTTTACTACGGGCCTAAGGGCCACACTGTGTATTAATGGGTTACAAATATATTATTATTAGTTTTTAGAAAAAGTAAAGCTTTTGAAAATCGGTTTTAGCATTCTCAAGTAATAATGACAAATGTGGACGCGCCTTTAAAAACCGCTAGAAAAAATTCCAAATTTTGAAAAAAAATTTTATTAAAAATACTACACTATAGAAAAGAAAACAAATTTGTTTTAAATAACAAAAACATTCTTTTATCAATTTGAGGGAAATGCAATTTTCGCAAATACTTCTACAACATTACATTATTGAAAACACCTTTTATGTTCTTTGAAAAGTGGCTAAGTGCTTTATTGGAAACATTCCCTATTTACATAAAACCCTATTATTTTAGTTAAACATTAAATTAAAAACGCCTAAGGCAACTTAATTGCGTCGTCGACGAACTCGAGATATACGCCAAGCATTTGGTTCTTCATATTTGTTGTATAGAGGCTCCAGTCGTTGATTTTTCTTGAATTTGCTGAGCTTGGTTGGATCCGAAAAACGAAAGAACGACGGAGCAAATTCCACCAACCATTTGGGATCAATTGTAGTCACCCCACGCATGTACTCCTTGGTTGTCTGAACCAGTTCGTAATAGACTACCCATTCCGGCTGTCGGTTGAACAGTGCGCTCGATGGATGTATATAGACCACTTGTGAGTCGACTAGGGTGCGATATCCCTCTTGTGAATCCTTCTTGGCTGCATTACGAAAGAATGCTGAGCAGATGGCCTTCTGAATACGGACCGAGTTCTTGCCTGCGGAAACCACATCCAGTTTGTGCCGATCCATGATACCCAGGAGCTGCTTGCGCACATCCTGCGAACGTTTCAATGTGCGTATTTGCACAAAGTTCTCATAGCACCATGCATTGGAGAACTTGTTGTTCTTCCAGCTGTTGTAAACCGCCAGTAGCGTCAGATGGTCACCTTCCGCTTGGTTGAACTTGGCCTTCTTCTGATCGGCCAGTGCCTGCTTATCCTTAGGTCTGTAAAAAACATTTTGACCGCTGAGCATGGACACAATTGTTAGAATCTCATCGGAACATTGCAACGCCACGGACATGATGAGCATTTTGGATAGATTAGGTTCCAAGGGAAACTCTGTCATGCGTCGTCCCAGTCGCGTTAACAGACCCTCATCATCGAGAGCCGAGAGCGAGTGAAGCTGCTCCAAGGCCATAACTAGCGACTCCACTGGCGGGGCATCCATGAAGTCGAAATGCAGCAGGTCATTGATTCCCATTGTCTTCAACTGCAGCACTGTGGTGGCCAGATTGGTACGCTGTATCTCCGGCACTAGCGTTGGCAGCATCTCATCCCGATATGCACGTTCCGTGTACAGGCGATAACATTTTCCCGGTCCCGTGCGTCCAGCACGACCTGCTCGCTGTTTAGCTGCTGCCTGTGAAATAGGGGTGACCACCAGCGAGTCCATGCCCGTCTTGGAATTGTAGACTTTCTGTTTGACAAATCCGGGATCGACCACATAGAAAATTCCATCGATGGTCAGCGAGGTTTCCGCAATATTCGTGGCTATGACCACCTTGCGACTCCCAGCCGGAGCCGGATCAAAGATACGTGTCTGCATCTCAGAGGGAAGTGCTGAATACACCGGCAATATAATCAGCTCCGGCACATCTGGGCCGAGACTCTTCATACGCTCATATAATATCTCGCAGGCGGTGTCAATCTCCTCCTGACCGGTTAGGAAAAGAAGAATGTCGCCTGGCGGTTCACGCAGATGAATCTGCATGACGGTGATCAGAGAGGCATCTAAGTAGTCCGTTTCTGGTTCCTTCGTGTACAACACCTCCACAGGAAATGTGCGTCCTGGTATCGTAAAGATTGGCGCCTTAAAGAAGTACTGCGAGAACTTGAGCGCATCCAGAGTCGCCGAAGTAACAATCACCTTTAGCTCCGGACGCTTTTGAACCGCAGTCTTTAATAGACCAAAGAGCACATCAGTGTTAACGGTACGTTCGTGGGCTTCATCCAACATGATGACTGAGTAGGTCTTTAGTTCCAAGTCCTTGAGGCACTCGTAAACCAGCATGGCTTCTGTCATATACTTAATAAATGTCTCCGAGCTGGTGCAATCCTCAAAACGTATTGTGTATCCAACTTCCTGACCCAGACGACAGCCATACTCCTCAGCTACTCGTTTTGCCACAGACATGGCGGCCACACGACGTGGCTGTGTGCATCCGATCTTGCCTCTGGCCGTGAATCCGCATTCACCGAGATATTGAGTGATCTGTGTGGTTTTGCCGGAGCCCGTTTCACCAATTACTATCAGAATCTGGTTATCCGTGACAGCCTTGATGAGATCGTCTCGCAGCTTGTAAATGGGCAGCGATTGACGCTGTTCCACCAACGTTAAATCCGTCTTCTTGCCAAACGAGGATTTCTTTCCGCCAATCACGTGCTTCTTCCACTCGGGCACTTCCTGTGGAGCCGCGCCCATGCCACGCATATTGGCTGCCAGATGCCGAGACGTATCATCCTCTGGCAACGGATCGATCCAGTTCTTATTAAGATTACTTGGCACTGCCTCCATTTCCTGTTCTCGCTGCAGCATTTTTTGTTCGCGACGTTCCTTGGAAAGCGCAGATTGCATCATGGCAGCCTGGGCTAGGGAACCATCTGGATTCTTAACGATGCGCACAGGGGATAAGTCATGTAGGGCACGACCATGGTCAGAGAGGAATGGTGGTTCCTTTTCTACGATTTCTATTTCAATATCCGCCTCATCGTCCTCATCCTTGGGCAGCAGTCCCGTCTCCTCATCAAAGTCGGGCATTTCACTGCGATCCAGTACACCCGAGCTAATCATTTGCTTGATCTCCCATCGTTCTGGACTCGAGATGCGCGTCACCCGCTTGCGGGATTCGTGTTCATCACCGTCAATGTTGTTCCCCTGCAGGTTGAGTATAGAGGAGGTGCTTGCGTAGGGTCCATCCGGATTGCAATCTCGCAATGATATCTCATCGTCCTCGGGTGAATGGGAGAGCGGATTAAGATCACGCCCGCTATCTTGGTCCACTTCCTTCATGGACAGCGACACCTTTTGGCCCGTCAACGACAAGACCTTTACCTTAACTGTCTGATTGCGGGCGACGACTTCGGTCACGTCGGTTACGCGTCCCTCGGCGCGCAGCTGTGAGATGTGGACTAGTCCCTCCCAACGCTTGCGCAGACCAAACAGTTGCACAAAACAACCAAAGGGCACTATGTTGGCCACTTTGCCAGAGTAGATTTTCCCAGCCTCGGGATCATCGGATAACCCAGCTGCAGGCGTAGGCAGCTTTTCGAAGTTTCGAAAGAGATAACCGTCCCTTCTCCGCTGATGATCTTTAGGTGATCTACTGCGACAGCGGTGACGTTCACTGTCCTTCTCATGACTTTGACAGCAATCACACACTTTGCGTTGGAGTCGCTCTCTTGAGTTGGAACGATTACGCCGCTTGCTTCTATTAACATTTAACTTACTCTCATCCTTCCTGCTGCTGTATTTCTCATTGGGCAACGCTAAACCAGGAAACATTTTCATTAACTGTGATTTCTTTTCATTTTTGTTACTGTTTCCATACATAGCAAACCTGGCATCATCGCTCGCACGTTTGGGGCGCATTAAATTGATGATTCGCTGTAAATTCTGGACAAGAGAGTCGGAAAACTCTGCACCATTGTCCAGAAGGGCCTTTCGAAAAGACTCATAGCTCTGATGATGGTGCTCCAAATGGATTATAAACTTGGCCAGGTTCTTATCATTGATGCCCAGGTGATTATCAAGCTCAGTGCAAACCTTTGATACCACCGAGAGGTACTCCAATTGCTGCAACTCGTCCATTATGCAAAATCTATTAAAATCGTAACAAAACGTTAGGAAAATGAAAACACAAGCAAAAGCATCGTTGCACTATCGATAATATCGAGAATTAAATATCTATAAGCTAAGCATCGATATCTTTGAAAATTAACGAAATTAAATCAATTCAAATCCGTTTTGGGAATTTTTCTTGTAAATATATTAACCATTTATACCATTTTTATTTTATTAAAAACAATCAAAATTAACATGATTTGCGTTTATTAACTTTTAAAATAGTCACGTTGACATCTCTAATCCATTTAATCAGCTGTTAACGATCAGTGCTCTATAACGCTGTTTGTGCATAGAGTGGCAACACTTTTACAATCTTGACATATTTTGAGCAAGCTACGCTCGCTTTTTAATGTTTTGCCTTTTGTTTATACGTTTTAAAACGTGCGTTTGAGTTTAAGTGAGAAATTCTGAATTGGGCGCTTTGGAAATGTCTTCGTTCTTTGAGTGCTTTAACAATTTCGTCCAAAACGGTGGTCACATTGCTCAAAATGTTGCGCGTGAAGACGGTGAACAGCATCAACCAATTACCAGTAGTATGCTGCCTGCCACACCTACGCCCAGCGAGTCAGTAAGTAAAGCTTTGTAATATTGTTCATAATGCATAGAATACAAGGTGCGATTTGTGCATGTTGCTTAACTTTTGGTGGGAAATTGCTTATTTTGGTAGTAACTGATACATTTGACGTTGCCAGACATATTCATAGTTACATACTCTGTTGACCCATCTGGCAACGCTGACAAGCACACGCCATGTTTTAATTGCGAAAACGCAGGCAGCGATTTCTAAAGAAAAACAAAAACTAATAAGGAATAGTTAAATTTTGTTAAAAATTTCCAATTATGCGTGGTCGTTTATAAGTAACTTTTAATCAAAGAAGTGCTAGTGATTTGTGCAACCTAATAAACACCGCCAAGTGGCTAAATCGCAACCCAAAGAAGAAGAAAAGCCTGCAAGCCAGCGAGTAAACCAAATATATCACAACCATAATAAAAAAAAAATTACACATACAAGCGAAATGCTTCAAATAAAAACAACCAAAAACAGCAAAAACGAAATTGTTGTGGTGGAGAAGAAACCAAAGATGCAGTCGCCAACGACAAGCTCTTCGATTATTACATATAGCCCGAGCAAATTTATTGCCAGGGCTGGCACAACATACACAAAAATACAACCACACACACAGACTAAAACAAACACAAACATAACTAGAGCTGCAGCTCCAACTACAACAACAACAATAGCAACGGCAAATGCCAAAATAGCAGGAGCGTCAAATTCCAACTCTTCCTACTATGTGGTTAAAGCCGGACAAATAGGCAGCGCCGCCTCCATATTGAGTTCGCCGCCCAAATCAGCCCAATCCACAGCTGTGACAACACCGATTGCAACAGAGAGTGTAATAATAAGTTGTAGCCATTATTTCTCAAAGTCACGCCCATGCCATTAACCATAAACCATTAACATCCTGCATGAGTTTCTCGCCGTCTAACAAGCTCCCACATCCGTTTAAAATCTTCTGAAAAATAGACATACTTAAATCCTTTTATTTAATTTCTTCTTGTAGTCCAGCACCATTTCAGTACCCAGTGAAACATCCATGGAGCATACTTATATGCGTGATGCACCACGTACGGACTCATCCATAAACAATGGCTTGGCCCCGGCACGCACAATACTCGTGCGTCATGCTCCGCAGTGTCCAACATGCCACACGTACCCAACGCACGAGGAATCTGGAGATTCGCAACAGGTGGCACATGTTCCGCCTTACGATGAAATTGCGGCTAAGGAACTGATGAACGAGTGCGCACGCATCGCCAAATATGTGAGGAACAATAATTCAGACGAGCAGGATTGGCAGACTCGCATTAATCAGTAAGCAATCTACATAGATCTTATTGTCCACTTTATTAATCAATCTTCTTAATCTCTTAAGCATTGGCTGGACATACACGCAAGACATATTGTTTGATAAGGTTGCCGCTATACTGGACCAGGATCAATTGGCGCGTCTGGCCAATGATAAGCGCCAGCACGAGGCAGTGCATCGTCGAGTGGCTGTTGATAAGTCGAGCTCTCGAATGCGTCGCGCTTTGGCTAGTGTTGCTTGGGAGCCGAGAACCACGCAATGGTTACATGCCCTGCTCATGGAGCACCTTCCACCATCCTATATGGCTTCCTATCTGGACATTATGCAAACGCTTAAAAGCAAGCTGCCCACGCTCACGGACAAAATGCTGTTCAGTCGTCCGCTTAACAACAGCCAAGAGCTGCTAGCTCCTGTAATGAAGAAGCGATGGCAACCGGACATTTTGGCCAAGTCGCGACAACTGACTCACAATGCTATTATGGTGGCAGTGCCAACAATGCCCACCACCGGACCAGTTCCGGAACGCATGCAAAACTGGTATCAGGCCCTGGCTAGCATAACTCAAATTGTTCAAATCACACTGCCCAATTCAAGTAAGTTCATTATTGATTTGAATTAAATATAAATGCATTTTATGTATCTAAACTTTGGACGGCTTATATTAGATGATCGCGTTGGGCGTCAGAATCTGGATCATGTGGCCGAGACAATTGTCTCCCTGACGCGTGTGCGCATCCACGAGCTGCGCACTGAGAATCCCAACCGGGGCATTATTCTGATTGGCTTCAATGCCGGCTCCGCGCTTGCATTGCAAGTGGCCATGTCGGAGAGCGTTGCGTGCGTAATTTGCATGGGTTTTGCATATAATACGTTGCGTGGTCCACGTGGAGCCCCTGACGATCGCCTGCTGGATATTAAGGCGCCAATTTTGTTTGTCATTGGACAGAACTCAGCACGCAGCAGCCAGGAGGAAATGGAAGGTCTACGCGAGCGCATGCAATCCGAATCCTCGCTGGTTGTCGTTGGCAGTGCCGATGATGCATTACGTGTGCCTAAAAGCAAGCGACGGATCGAAGGCGTCACACAGACCATGGTGGACTCCATGGTGGTGGTATGTCTTTATTGTATACACATTTTTTTATGATTTAAATCCGATATTAAATCCTTTATTCGTTCATAGGACGAGGTCTACGAGTTTGTCAACAAAACGTTGAGCAATCCGCCAGGTCCACGGATGCCCACCTCACTGCTTGGCAGTAGTTCTTATCAGCGCACAGCCAAACAGCAACAGCATGTCCTGGTCGATGGAAATATTAATAAGGCGCAGGTGACACAGGCCCGCAAGCGTAAGGCTCAAGATGGCCAGGAGGAGAACAGTGTGCAGACAGTTAAAACCAAATTTGTGCCTCACAGTGAGTAACTAAATTATTTATCACAAAATAGCAAAGTATCATTACGCAATTAACCATCATTAATTCACTAATATCATAATCATACCTCGCAAATCCGCATGTTCTCCTTTGCATGTTGCCGCACGTTGACCGCAAATCCATTTGCACCAATCCACTAATTTCACTAAAACCACCCAAAAAGAAACCCGTGTGCCCAAGTTTCCCAAACCAAAGCCACCACGCCTCATTGATCCGTTTGCAGTGAAGCGAAAGGGTAAATCTAATGCCCAAAAAAACTTTGAAATCAGGGATCGTAATAATTATATAACATTGATTGAATATGGGCACTTCCAGGAACCCGAATGCGACACACGTACGGCTTGAAAGTTTACAAAAATAACTTAAATTTGAAATTAATTTTCTGTTAACCTCATTATCAAAAGTCTTGGACTAGCATTATTTTTAATAAGTAGTTTTGGATTAAATTAAATTCTTTTGATTCATACTGATGGTTGCCATATTAATACGTATGCAAGGGTTTTATCTAAAGCTTGTTTTCAGTATTTTAGGTAGTTAATTAATCTTTGTATAAATTAATGTAACAACTGTTTGCAAGATATATCAAACAAATTTAATAAGAAGTGTGTGTGATGTGTTCTCTCTGAATTTGGGATAAGATTGACCTTTTCCTGAAATGCCCATATGCATATTATTCTTAACAAATTAACTCTCATATTGCTTCATACAAATTTAATTGTTATTTTTATCACAATCACATTTCTTATTTACGATCCCTGCCTATAAATGCTGATCATCCCCCGTTTCATCGACTAACAGTTTGCACATCCACAGTTGGACGCCCCCGGACGCGTCCGTTGCCCAGCGTTGCACCCGCTGGCGTTAAGACTAGCATTACTGATAAACAGTCACTTAGCAATGACGAGATGAATCTATCAATTGAATCAATGCTGGAGGAAACCCTTGACTATGATGAAGGCCAGCAAACTGTTGCTCCTACTGTTGCAAAGGTTACGACGACTGTTGCCAAGCAGCCACCGACAACGGTGTCGTTATCATCCGGCACCAAGATCAAGATGATACCCTCGAGTCAATTCGTGCAGCTAAAGACGCTGCCCACGCAGAGTAAGGTGATCAACTACACTATCAGCAAGAACAACAACAGTCCCACAGCAACTGGCACTACCGCCAGTATTGGCAGCATTGTGAAAACGTTACCCACCTCCAGTGGCCAGCAAATCTTTACACTTAAGACGCCCACCGGACAAACGACACAGTTTGTAACCGCTGCCTCGACATCTTCAACGGCGGCACAGCAAAAGTATACAGTGATTAAAAATGCCAACGGGATGACAATGTTGCAGCTGACAAAGAATGTGCCAGCGCCGCCAGCGATAGCCAGCAATGTGGATCTATCAAATATCATTGATATGCCAATTGTGTTTGCGGACAACGAGGGTAACATTGCCGACCAGAAGCAACAACAATCGGAGCAACAATTGAGCAGTAAGAACTTACAAAGTATTCTGTATAATTAACAAAATTAATATATATTTTATTGTAGCATCCTCTTCGGGCAGCCCATTGATTCTTAGTCATAAGATAATCAAGGAGGCAGCGAATCCAGTAAAACCAACAGGAATTATCACCAGCAACAAGGGCAGCAACATCGTGATCAACAAAGGCATTCAACAACTCTTTACAACTCAAAGTGGCACCGTTGGTGGCACAAATAAGCTTGTCTATCTGAATCGGAGTACCATGAAACCGATGGCAACTACAACAACATCGACAGCTGGAACACGACTACCAAGTGTCGGCACAGCGCTACCCATACGCATTGTAAGCAGTCCCAAGGCGACTGTGACGGCGGCAGGAACGCCCACAACGAGCAGCCAAGTGCTGCTGGATGCGGCCAATGTCAAGACGCTTAATCTGCAAGCAATTAAAACGTCTACGGGCACTCCAGTGATAAACGCTGCATCAGGAGGAGCACTGCGTCATACGGGTGGCGTCGTTAGCCTGGGGAACAAAACATTTTCGCAGTTTCAGGTGATCAACAGTCCTGTGACAAGCACAACAATTGCCGGTAGCGATGGCAAACAGCCCATTCGCAACATATACTTGAAGTCTGCAACGGGCCTTAAACCCGTCCAAATGATAGCTAACAGATCCCCAGCCATACCCGCCATAGCTCCCGGAGGAGCTGCTGTGCGTCGCGTGCTTAACATTGGCGCTGTCTCCAAGCCAACCACTGTGACAGTTTCCGCTCAGCCGGGCAAGGATTCAAAGATCATCAAAGCACCAACGACGCCGACGACGACAACAACAACAGGAGGCGCAATGGGGACGTCAACGCAGGGCAAGGGCGTGGAATAAAATAGAATCTAAACACATTGTGTTTAAGTTTATTTAAGTGAGCTATACATTAGAATGTACTTGGACTCTAAAATCCTCAACTATGCCATAAGTTATATTATATCAGTTGTGTAAATAAAACATGTTGATTCATTAATACATATATAAACAAAGAAATGTGTAATAATTTTGACGTTGGGCTTTAAAAAAAACGTGGTCCCGATTTTAAATTCAAAGCAGAGAAGGAGAACGGCTTGTGTTGCACTTATGATTATAATATATGTATGTATGCATTTACATCTAGCAATTTGATCAAATTCCTGAGTTGCTTTAAAAAGTTTTGAATTACTTTTAGCTTGGCTACACCGTCGGCGTCGACATCAGCGTCAGCACAGGAAGCAACGTTGCGACTGTGGCGTGAGAATTGAGCAGCGCATGCAAAACAATGCCACAAATTTCCAGTTAACAGCAAAGGCCCATCAATTGCCTTGAGGGCCAACTTCTAATTGACAATTTTAATGCGTGAATTTAAATCGAAATTCCACTAATTTGACAAAAAAAAAAAACCATATATATGTTAAGCGCCTTGGCGTTATGTAAGCCCAGATTCACACGCTGCACTGGGTCAGTGCTTGCCAAACTGTAGACAGGCTAAGAGCATTTTCAATATTTTGCTAAGAGTTGCATTTTTCACTGCATTCGAATGGGGTATATTCGACAATTTAAACAAGAAAATGACAATGGTATGTCTATAAAATGTATTTAACTTTTTTTAAATTGAAAACTAACGTACAACTCTTTAATGATAGTTAGGTTATTATATTAAACTTCTATTAAATACATTACATACCAAATTTTTTGATTGGGATTATAGCCCCGAAAAACAAGAAAAATCTGCTTATATTGTAGAATTTAATGTTCTTTTAATTTGTTTTAATAAATATATTAATTTAAAATGTTTAATTTGTTTTTAGCCAAGACTTACCCAAAACATATTTACTTAAACTTGTAATGCAGCTTTTAATATCACTGGTGTTCATAAATTAAAAAAAAATTTGAGTATTTAGCGTAATGCACATCCCATTTTTGATTATTATTATGATTATTATTTGTTTAATGATAAAAAATTGAGTTTCAAAGTAAACAATAAAGTGAGTATATATAAAGTTAAAAATTTAAAACTCAAAAGATAAAAAAGTTGAAAAGTTTGGCGGTATTCGAAGAGTATTTGGCAGTCGGTATATCATTAGTTTGTCTGTTTGTCTGTTGCATGCAGTGAGGCTACAATTTCATTGAAGTGCCCTAAAGAACAGAACAACAAGTTCAACTACAAAAACAATAGCTAATTCTCTTGCTGTTGTTGTTCTTGGCCACTTGGCTATACAAATTTTGTGCTAATCAGCAAAATTGTAGGGAGGAGTCTGAAAACTGAAGGCTGAAGTCGAAAATAAGAATGTATATCTTATTTGTAAATGTGCATGTTGTATATATGTACATACATAATTATGTATGCAAGTATGGGATATATATTTAATTACATTTGTGTACAGTACCCACAATGTGGAGTTATTGTGGTGCAGTTTGACGTTGGCGTCGCTGCCTTATTTTTTTGACTTTGACTTTGGTCAAATCGTCAGACATTCGAGGGCTGAATTTAGTAATGCGGCCAAGTTACAAGTGTGAAGAGCGAGTTTCTTAAAGAGGATGCCAAAGCAAGGATTAAAAAATATTAATAATTAAAGTGATAAGAGTGAAATAAATAAGTGATAAACTGAAAAGTTTCTACAATAATTTAAAGTTATTGAAATTTAAACAAAAGTTTTTAGTCTGTTGGTCTCAATTATATTTAAAGTCTGAACATTAAGCATGGGCTTACGCAATTTTCCATTTGTGTCGAGCTTATTCCCAGGTCTTAATGAAAATATCAACAAAAGCAAAACGCATATCGAATTTGATTTAAAAATGTTTTCGCGCAATTTTATTATTTTTTTATGTTTGACCACCTGCGGTTTGTGGCGTTTAATTTGCGGCAATTTGTTGCCTGCTGTTGTTGGTCCAGTTGCTGCCAAACTGGCTTGGCTACCCAAAACTGCCACAACTTCAACTCCGATTTTAACTTTGACTTCGACATGTTCACAATTTTTAAATTATTTATTTTTTTAACATTTTTTACCCGCAAATCTTTTAAAAAATTTTTCAAACAGTCAAATAAAAGTTATGTTTATCATTTTCAGGCGGTGTAATTGATTGTAGATTGATAGATTCAAGAAAAAGATTAATATGCTGTAAAAGTTAAACTCCATATTGCGATTTGTTTGGAGAATGGACTTGACTTCTTTATATTCCGCTGGAATATGGTACAATTAGATCAGATTATATGCTGAACATACTAAGGTTATGGGAATAACTTTAAGGTTTTCAGGCAGACAAATTATACACTGTTGGTCAAGTAAATGATTTGACAAAAAAAACCTCGAATAAAAAATATTGCTTACATTTATTTTTAAATAGTGGCTTTTGGTTCTCTTAAAACAATATAAACAATATTTGTAGACTGATGATAAATTGATCAATCTAAACTTTCGATTTTAAAGTGAAAATTTTACAAAAGTAGAGCTTTAATTTCTTCGTCGCATCAAAAGTGAATTGCTGATAAGTTATCCCAGAACCCTAGTAGATCCACCAATTGCCACGCCCCATTTTCCGCCCTCTGCAGCATCCAGCAAATACTCAATCATTGCTGCATAATCAGATGGTCGACTGACTGAGAATGCTGTCCGCTATTTGCATTTGAAAAATATTGAGAGTGTCGCACACACACTCACACACACAAACAGCAAAATGCATAGAAATCAGATACATATATAGATGGATAGAAAAGGCAGTGTGTGGCAGGGAAGGGGAAGGGGAAGGGGAAGGGGAGAAGAGAGACCACGAAATTGCAACGTTTGTATGGAAAATGTAAGTGGCATTTGGGTTTCCCTCGTTTTTCCATGCATTTTCACATCATTTGCATGTTATTAAGCTGCGCTGTGGAGGAAGGACATAGATAGAGAAAAGCAAGGGGAATAGAAATGGGGTTAGGGATGGTTATATGCCACATTTGTAAAACAAACTATCAGCGATTCCCTTTGGCTTGTCTGTCAGCAACTGACACTTGCAACTATGCAAAATCAAATGACTTTCTCTCGCTCTCTGCTCTCTGCATTTAGTCTCCCTGCTCGTCCTTAATTTTGTAAGTACTTTCCATTCAAAAGTCGCGCCTTATTGGTGTTTGTGCTAAGGATTTGCTTTCAGAATTCATCTTAAACACTTTGCAAATAAAAATAAAATAAAAACGGTTCGGGAATTGGCCACTACCTCGCAATCACGTGGTGTTCAGACGCTTTCGACGTTTGATAATTCATATTTCATGTGATGTGACGTAGTGGAACATTTCTGACGTTTGTCGCAACAACAAAAAGTACTAAATAACCCAGAGATGTGCCATGTAAAAATCTAAAAATTAAAACAAAAAAAATGGAGAAATTGTCAGAAAAGTTGGCTAACCAGTCCTGATATATAGGCATATTCCTAGGCGGTGAGTATCCTGTGAAAGGTGTCAGCAATGACTTATAAAATTTAATGACAAGCTCGAAAAGGAAAAAGTTAAATTTCAATCAATGTACGAGTAGCTTGGATTATTTGTTGTTTTTAAGATAACTATTTTTCAGCTTTTTCAATGTAAAGTTAGATTTTCAGCTAACTAACTGGAAGATACTTTAACCTTAAAATTTATGCCGAATTAAAAAATTATGCCTCACTTAATATTTATTCGGACTTTGAAAAATAAGTACTGAGGTTATCATTTTATTAGATTTTAGGTTTCACTTAACCCCATTTTATTTACAATATCGAGAGTTATCTCTTGTTTTTTAAACTAAAAACTTAAGTACAGCAGCTGATTTTGAATGAAAATATAGGAAAGTGCTGATTTTAAATAATTCTTATTCCATTTATCTATGTAAACTAAGTTGAAATAAAATAATTATAGTTTAATAAAAATTTTCAAATTAAATGAATTTATATTTATGCTGAACAATTAAGTTTTAAAACATTAATCTTTTTAAATGCTTGTTAAAATAATCATAATGACCACAGTGCATTAATGTGCTTCTAGAGACGGTCAAGTGAACAGGTTAGAATACACGAATTTTAATTATTTAAGGCGTGTCACGAGACCAACTCTAATTTGTACAATGAGCGACTTTTTCTCACCTTTTCAGCCATTTGGGGACCGTTGAACTAAAGTTTCCTATTCATACAGCTTAAACGCAAAAGCCGCCAGAGACAAGACAAGTCGGGAATTTCCGCCTACAACTCCGCTTCTTCCCCTTTTCCCGGGACTTGGCAGCAACCTTGAGGCAACCGCCATGTGCTAAAAATAAAAATCAACTCATAGCTCAAGCAACACTGACAATATCCCCAAGGATTTGAAATGGAACAGGCTAACAGCTTCCCCGGTCCTATTCTTCTTTCTCAGCCGCAGAATAATATGAATTACAATGTGCTTGGGTCGAGTGTAATTCGTGTAAAGTGCCCAAACCCAAACCCAAAGCCCTCCTTATGGTTAGCTTCTGCTGACAACGAGATGGGGCAGGTTGGTTGTTGCCACACCATATACTTGTTGTTGCTGCTCCTGCTACAAGTATTTCTGCTGACAACGCGACAGTTTACAGCTTGAAATTCGGATTTTACATAAATTTATTGCCTACTTTCTTAGTTGGTAACGATGAATTTTGCATAATTACAGTTTAAATAGCACTGCGTGCGACTACACAATAGACTTAAAAAAAGTAAATAATGTAAATTACATTTAAATAATTACAAATTAATATTAAAACTAAAAACAAAAGCTGATGATTATAGGTAAAGTTCAAATCTTATACAGTAGATTAAATATGTTTTCAAAATATGTGCATTTATTTAGAATTTGATAGATTTGCATGGGTTAGTAAGTTTTATATATTATTTTTGTATTTTTTTTATTTAAATACATTTATCTCAACTTTCCAGTTTAAGAAAAAATTAAAGTCCACGTTTTATGCACAAATTAGTGTTATATTGCAAAACAAAAAATTCAAAATCTTGTATAAAAAATTTATAGTAAGCGATAAAATTAGTAAACGTATTAAACTTTCCTTGATAAATTATAAGCAAAGTTAGCTTGATTTAAATTGAGAATTCTCTAATATCGAAGGCCACATTCAAAGTAAAAAAAACTATGCCAAAACATTTTTTTAGTTTCGCATGCGACAAATGCTGAAGTCGTTCTCGCAGTACAACAGGTCAAGCACAGATTTCAGCGAAACCAAAGGGATTAATTTTAGAATATTTAGAATTGATGCATCTTAATAATGTATTTTATTTAATTCAAATTTATTAAGTAGTTAATTTTTATTTAATTTATATCACTTTCGCATGCGACAGTTTGTTTTATCATGTTTTTTGTTTGCTTTGTATGAAATATATTTTAACCCTTTAGTTATTTAAAGGCTTAATTATCAGAATAAGTGTGTTTACTTTTTATAATTTTCAGAAACGTTTAAATAAAATTGGTAAAAAAACCCATTCCCTGGAATATGTGAAATTTTCATGTTCGGGATACATGTTCAAATTAAATATATTTCTAAGAATTCTTCACGCTTATAGTTTGTAGTGAAAAAATATTGAAAAGAGCTTTTTATGTTGAATATTTCTCACTTAATAAAAATTTTCATATTTGGATATAATAAATATTTTACATTTTGATTTAAATTTATTTAATTACATGTTATATTAATAGTACTTTCGCTAATAATGTCCCTAGAAAAAAAAAAATTACATCAGCCTATGAGTGTAAAAACAACTCTTTATTTATATAAATTTTATGCAATCGTACTATATTTGTTATGTTATTATTAATGTTCCATTTTTAACCTTTATAATTGCATCATGGTTACAATAATAATATTATATAATTATAAATCAGAAAATAAAAGTTCCCATTGTTTTTAATAAAAGCAAATTGCATTATTCATAACATTGATAATTATGGCGGTATTATTTACGGATTGCACCTATATACACGTAACCTGAAGCCTTTTCTTAAGAATATTATATATGAATCGGGGTATAAAAGAGGCTGCTCTGTAGTTTGCAGCCATCAGTCGTAATAGGTCTTAGGATTTGCATTACAATCGAATCAAAATGAAAATTGCCATTGCGCTTGTGTCCCTTCTGGGAATAATTGCCTGTTCCCTGGCCAGGAGCACTACCTACAATGATTTGGTTTGGGAGTCCTACAAATTGGACTTCGACAAGGTCTATGAAAACAAGTTGGAGGAGAGTCGGCGTAAGCAGATCTTCCAGGATAACAAGGATGCGATTGATGCCCACAATGAGCGTTGGCTCGCCGGTGAAGAGACTTATGAGATGGGAGTCAATGCGTATACCGATTTGTTGGATGAGGAGTTCGCACTAGGTAAAACTGATGACTCAGACGAAGTTGAAGATCTTGCAATGAAACCAACCGATTATTTGAACGAGAGAGCGAAGGAATTTATCCCTACTCATGTCGACTGGTCTAAAAGGGGTGCCGTGACTCCAGTTGCAAATCAGGGTAATTTCAACAATTCCTGGGCCTTTGCAGCAGCCGGTGTCGTTGAGAGTTTTAGTTTTATTAGAACTGGCAAAATGGTTGAGCTTTCCAAGCAAAACGTGATTGATTGCTGTCCCCTTAAAGACAATCTAGTAGACAATGTTCTGCTATGCATCTTACTGCAGGGTGGCATTGACACAGAGGCATCGTATCCCTTCCGCGGATCTGCTGGAAAATGCCGTTTCAATAAGAAGACTATTGGAGTCAAAATCGATGGTTACTTAATGGTAAGGCGTGGCAATGAGATCGAATTAAAAAGCTACGTTGCCTTAAGTCCAGTTCTTGCTACCATTCCATTCGAGGCGATCAAGAGTTACAAGAGCGGCGTATACAATAATACTAGATGTTCACAAACTTCAAATTTTTCTGTGCTTGTTGTGGGTTATGGCCATGACGACAGTTCCGGAGATTACTGGATCCTCAAGACTCCCTTGGGCACCAAGTGGGGAGAGAAGGGGTACATGAGACTCGCACGCGGCAAGAATTTATGCGGTATTGCAAACACATATTATTGTCTCGCTTATTAAATTTTTATATATTTCAATTCATTTATAAATTTTTGACATATTCATCTAACTAAACAATTATTATTTACTTATGCAACATGTAATACACCCAATTTAAAATTTTTTCTTATTTAAATTCATAAATATTTTTAATACAATAAAAACATGGTTCCGCAACTAATAAAATTTTTTAAATATGTTTCATACACCACAAATCTCTAGAGAGTTAAAATAAATTACTTTTAAGAACAGCCGTTTGAAAACTTTGGAGTTCAGTAAATGTCAGATATTTCATTTTAGCGATATATTTATTTCCGAAGTCACTAAAGTCGACTGCCTTAAATGAATTTTAAATTTCAACAAAGCTATTCATTTTACGTCTGTTTTATATAATTAATAAATGGATGAAAAATTTATATCATTCCGTTTTATAACATTTAAAAAATAATATAGTAGTGTAATCAATAAATTTTATATTTTACCAGTTCTTTCCACAACTTTTTTAAAATAATTTTTATAATTTCCAGAATATTGGAATATTGGATACAATATTAGTATATTTGTTATAGCAATTTATCCTGGGGAACATATTAGTATTCGTGAATTTTTCACAAACATATCGAGCCCTATTTGCATAAATAACGTAAGCGCCATATTTCCAAAATTTTTCGAAGCGGCAAACGAAACACGACACACGTTTATTCAAAATTACTCTGAAAATGATTTGGGAAGAAAACTTCAAATGATGTGAGTTTTTCATTAATTCTAAGTTTTTGGATTCGGTTGACTTTGACTTTTTTTTATTCATTTTTAACGTCTTAGGTTTTAGGTCGTTTGTCATGCATCACAGTTCGACAAGCATTGCAAATTGCTAAATATTTCGCAGTCATTTCCTGTTTAGATTTCTTGATACTCTTCTTCTCTCCCACTGCATTGATTCACTTTCGCTCATTTTGCGCTGACCTGCTTTAATATTTTGATTTTGTTGTTGTTTTTGTTGTTGTTGTTGTGGCTACTGCTTCTTGTGTTATTTATGCAATTTTCACTTTCTTGCAACTGCAACAAAAATGTAAATTTTATGCAAATTTGTTGTTGGTTTTTTCTGCGCTATTGCTGCCAAACATTTTCATTATGTTAAAACGCATGCCACACCCCACCTGGCCCCGCTCCCGTCCTTGGTCAGTTGGCCAGTCACTCATTGGCGTTTTGCCGGCTGTTGCAGCCGGTTTGTCTGGCCCGTCTTGAGTTCAGGTCTTTAACATAGTAAATCACGAGGTTAGTGAGGCGTGTTGGATGCCTTACAGTTTTACAGCCATCGGCAAGCCCATCAACACACTGACTGCAACGACTTTCACTGCGCTTCTTGCAACATTGTATGAGAATGAGTACCTGAATCGAATGAAAAGATCATCACTGAGGCAAACCAGTATTTATTTATATGCCAAACCTTTTGTAAAAATAAAAAAAATTTTAAATTTACTTAAATTGTTCAATTAAGGCCATAGTTCCTTACGTTGTAAGTATTTTATTTTTTGATTATTTGTTGGTCTACAAAACATTTTGTTGTTGTTTAAAAACAAAAAATAACGGGATACTTTAATTTTAAAGGCATTTAAAACATTTTTTTAGGAAATTAAATAGCTGAAAAGAAAACCGGTGTACTAAATGTATCCTGCTTAAAGAAAACTGCATTTAGGAAATAAATAAATTTAAAATTACTTTCTATTATGATTTAAAGCCTTAATTTCTTATATTGTTAGTATTTTTTTTTCGTATAATAATTTAATGAAAATAATGTTTTATTGTTGTTAAAAAAATAAAACATTAAGGACCTTGAGATAGCCAATTTATTTTTGGATGGAAAACAATAAATGAAATGGTGGACTAAATGTATCAAGATTAATGGAGACTGTTGTTATTGAACGCTAAATAAAAAAAATAAATAATTTATGTATTTTAATTATCAATTTAAAAATATTTCTTGATAATGTTTTTATTTATAGAATATTGGATTGTTGTGAAATAATAAAATTTAAAATGATACACATATTTTAAGGGTCTTGCGAAAACTATTTTTTGCAAGAAATTAAATGAATAAATAAGAAATAAATAATAGTTTAATTTATAACTAATTTCAATTGCTCTCATAAAGATTTTGTTTTTTTTTTTTTATATTTTTTATACCCTGAGCCCATTAAAAATGGGCAAAAAAGGGTATAATGCGTTTGGCAGGATGTATGTAACAGGCAGAAGGAGGCGTGGCAGACCCCACAAAGTATATATATTCTTGATCAGGATCAACAGCCGAGTCGATTGAGCCATGTCCGTCTGTCCGTCTGTTTGAACGCGTCGATCTCAGAAACTATAAAAGCTAGAGACTTCAAACTTGGTATGTAGGTTCCTGGATACGATGGTCAGATCAAGTTTGTTTTTATTTTTGGATCGGACCACTATATCATATAGCTGCCATAGGAACGATACATCGAAAATGAAGTTTTAGTATGAAAAAGTTTTGTGTTTGTTGAGATATCAGAACCAAACTAATAGATTATGTATCGGAGCTGGTATTATACATCCTGACCAAATTTGGTTGAAATCGGATAACTTTATCACATAGCTGCCATAGGAACGATACATCGAAAATGAAGTTTTAGTATGAAAAAGTTTTGTGTTTGTTGAGATATCAGAACCAAACTAAAAGATTATGTATCGGAGCTGGTATTATACATCCTTACCAAATTTGGTTGAAATCGGATAACTATATCACATAGCTGCCATAGGAACGATACATCGAAAATGAAGATTTAGTATGAAAAAGTTTTGCGTTTGTTGAGATATCAGAACCAAACTGATAGATTATGTTTCGGAGCTGGTATTATACATCCTGACCAAATTTGGTTGAAATCGGATAACTATATCACATAGCTGCCATAGGAACGATGCATCGAAAATGAAGTTTTAGTATGAAAAAGTTTTTTGTTTTTTGAGATATCTTAACCAAACTGATAGAATATGCATTAATGTTAGTTTTGTACATTCTGACCAGATTTGGTTCAAATCGGCGTTATATATCATATAGCTGCCATAGGAACAATTGGTCGAAAATAAACTTTTATTGAAGACTACCTGGGCTCAGGGTATCCTACTGTCGAGCGTGCTCGACTGTAACCGCTTACTTGTTTAATTTATTTTTTAAACCAATTTTGTACTATAGTCAAAAATAAGAAAATATTTTTCTTGCTGGGCGTCCAAACATTTCGCTGTAGACTGTGGTCAATCCCAGTCTCAGTTCCAGTCTCAGTTCCAGTCTGAGACCCAATCCGAATCCCAATTCCACTGTCAGTCTGAGTTTCAGACACATCGTAAACTTTGGCAAAATATTTCCTCATGTTGTTGTTTTGTTGCTTACGCGGGTGGCCTCCATCGCCACTTGCTGTCTCGATTTTGACTGCCCGCAGCTGCGCCTTTTGTGGCACACCACCCTCCTGTCCCCCTTCCCCCTGTCTATCCCACTCATTTCACCATCGTTTCTTAAACAACAATTTAAAATTGTTAAAAAAAATATTCACTGGATTATGCGAAGTTTTCATTTTCGGGATACATGTTCAAATCAAATATATTTCTAAGAATTCTTCACGCTTTAAAGTTTTTATTGAAAAAATAATGAAAAAAGCTTTTTATGTTGAATATTTCTCACTTAATTAGAATGTCCATATTTGTATATTATAAATATTTTACATTTTGATTTAAATTTATTTAATTACATGTTATATTAATAGTACTTTCGCTAATAATGTCCCTAGAAAAAAAAATTACATCAGCCTATGAGTGTAAAAACAACTCTTTATTTATAAAAATTTTATGCAATCGTACTATATTTGTTATGTTATTATTAATGTTCCATTTTTAACCTTTATAATTGCATCATGGTTACAATAATAATATTATATAATTATAAATCAGAAAATAAAAGTTCCCATTGTTTTTAATAAAAGCAAATTGCATTATTCATAACATTGATAATTATGGCGGTATTATTTACGGATTGCACCTATATACACGTAACCTGAAGCCTTTTCTTAAGAATATTATATATGAATCGGGGTATAAAAGAGGCTGCTCTGTAGTTTGCAGCCATCAGTCGTAATAGGTCTTAGGATTTGCATTACAATCGAATCAAAATGAAAATTGCCATTGCGCTTGTGTCCCTTCTGGGAATAATTGCCTGTTCCCTGGCCAGGAGCACTACCTACAATGATTTGGTTTGGGAGTCCTACAAATTGGACTTCGACAAGGTCTATGAAAACAAGTTGGAGGAGAGTCGGCGTAAGCAGATCTTCCAGGATAACAAGGATGCGATTGATGCCCACAATGAGCGTTGGCTCGCCGGTGAAGAGACTTATGAGATGGGAGTCAATGCGTATACCGATTTGTTGGATGAGGAGTTCGCACTAGGTAAAACTGATGACTCAGACGAAGTTGAAGATCTTGCAATGAAACCAACCGATTATTTGAACGAGAGAGCGAAGGAATTTATCCCTACTCATGTCGACTGGTCTAAAAGGGGTGCCGTGACTCCAGTTGCAAATCAGGGTAATTTCAACAATTCCTGGGCCTTTGCAGCAGCCGGTGTCGTTGAGAGTTTTAGTTTTATTAGAACTGGCAAAATGGTTGAGCTTTCCAAGCAAAACGTGATTGATTGCTGTCCCCTTAAAGACAATCTAGTAGACAATGTTCTGCTATGCATCTTACTGCAGGGTGGCATTGACACAGAGGCATCGTATCCCTTCCGCGGATCTGCTGGAAAATGCCGTTTCAATAAGAAGACTATTGGAGTCAAAATCGATGGTTACTTAATGGTAAGGCGTGGCAATGAGATCGAATTAAAAAGCTACGTTGCCTTAAGTCCAGTTCTTGCTACCATTCCATTCGAGGCGATCAAGAGTTACAAGAGCGGCGTATACAATAATACTAGATGTTCACAAACTTCAAATTTTTCTGTGCTTGTTGTGGGTTATGGCCATGACGACAGTTCCGGAGATTACTGGATCCTCAAGACTCCCTTGGGCACCAAGTGGGGAGAGAAGGGGTACATGAGACTCGCACGCGGCAAGAATTTATGCGGTATTGCAAACACATATTATTGTCTCGCTTATTAAATTTTTATATATTTCAATTCATTTATAAATTTTTGACATATTCATCTAACTAAACAATTATTATTTACTTATGCAACATGTAATACACCCAATTTAAAATTTTTTCTTATTTAAATTCATAAATATTTATAATACAATAAAAACATGGTTCCGCAACTAATAAAATTTTTTAAATATGTTTCATACACCACAAATCTCTAGAGAGTTAAAATAAATTACTTTTAAGAACAGCCGTTTGAAAACTTTGGAGTTCAGTAAATGTCAGATATTTCATTTTAGCGATATATTTATTTCCGAAGTCACTAAAGTCGACTGCCTTAAATGAATTTTAAATTTCAACAAAGCTATTCATTTTACGTCTGTTTTATATAATTAATAAATGGATGAAAAATTTATATCATTCCGTTTTATAACATTTAAAAAATAATATAGTAGTGTAATCAATAAATTTTATATTTTACCAGTTCTTTCCACAACTTTTTTAAAATAATTTTTATAATTTCCAGAATATTGGAATATTGGATACAATATTAGTATATTTGTTATAGCAATTTATCCTGGGGAACATATTAGTATTCGTGAATTTTTCACAAACATATCGAGCCCTATTTGCATAAATAACGTAAGCGCCATATTTCCAAAATTTTTCGAAGCGGCAAACGAAACACGACACACGTTTATTCAAAATTACTCTGAAAATGATTTGGGAAGAAAACTTCAAATGATGTGAGTTTTTCATTAATTCTAAGTTTTTGGATTCGGTTGACTTTGACTTTTTTTTATTCATTTTTAACGTCTTAGGTTTTAGGTCGTTTGTCATGCATCACAGTTCGACAAGCATTGCAAATTGCTAAATATTTCGCAGTCATTTCCTGTTTAGATTTCTTGATACTCTTCTTCTCTCCCACTGCATTGATTCACTTTCGCTCATTTTGCGCTGACCTGCTTTAATATTTTGATTTTGTTGTTGTTTTTGTTGTTGTTGTTGTGGCTACTGCTTCTTGTGTTATTTATGCAATTTTCACTTTCTTGCAACTGCAACAAAAATGTAAATTTTATGCAAATTTGTTGTTGGTTTTTTCTGCGCTATTGCTGCCAAACATTTTCATTATGTTAAAACGCATGCCACACCCCACCTGGCCCCGCTCCCGTCCTTGGTCAGTTGGCCAGTCACTCATTGGCGTTTTGCCGGCTGTTGCAGCCGGTTTGTCTGGCCCGTCTTGAGTTCAGGTCTTTAACATAGTAAATCACGAGGTTAGTGAGGCGTGTTGGATGCCTTACAGTTTTACAGCCATCGGCAAGCCCATCAACACACTGACTGCAACGACTTTCACTGCGCTTCTTGCAACATTGTATGAGAATGAGTACCTGAATCGAATGAAAAGATCATCACTGAGGCAAACCAGTATTTATTTATATGCCAAACCTTTTGTAAAAATAAAAAAAATTTTAAATTTACTTAAATTGTTCAATTAAGGCCATAGTTCCTTACGTTGTAAGTATTTTATTTTTTGATTATTTGTTGGTCTACAAAACATTTTGTTGTTGTTTAAAAACAAAAAATAACGGGATACTTTAATTTTAAAGGCATTTAAAACATTTTTTTAGGAAATTAAATAGCTGAAAAGAAAACCGGTGTACTAAATGTATCCTGCTTAAAGAAAACTGCATTTAGGAAATAAATAAATTTAAAATTACTTTCTATTATGATTTAAAGCCTTAATTTCTTATATTGTTAGTATTTTTTTTTCGTATAATAATTTAATGAAAATAATGTTTTATTGTTGTTAAAAAAATAAAACATTAAGGACCTTGAGATAGCCAATTTATTTTTGGATGGAAAACAATAAATGAAATGGTGGACTAAATGTATCAAGATTAATGGAGACTGTTGTTATTGAACGCTAAATAAAAAAAATAAATAATTTATGTATTTTAATTATCAATTTAAAAATATTTCTTGATAATGTTTTTATTTATAGAATATTGGATTGTTGTGAAATAATAAAATTTAAAATGATACACATATTTTAAGGGTCTTGCGAAAACTATTTTTTGCAAGAAATTAAATGAATAAATAAGAAATAAATAATAGTTTAATTTATAACTAATTTCAATTGCTCTCATAAAGATTTTGTTTTTTTTTATTTTGTCATTTTATTTTTTTTAAACCAATTTTGTACTATAGTCAAAAATAAAAAAATATTTTTCTTGCTGGGCGTCCAAACATTGCGCTGTAAGACTGTGGTCAATCCCAGTCTCAGTTCCAGTCTCAGTTACAGTCTTAGTTCCAGTCTCAGACCCAATCCGAATCCCAATTCCACTGTCAGTCTGAGTTTCAGACACATCGTAAACTTTGGCAAAATATTTCCTCATGTTGTTGTTTTGTTGCTTACGCGGGTGGCCTCCATCGCCACTTGCTGTCTCGATTTTGACTGCCCGCAGCTGCGCCTTTTGTGGCACACCACCCCTCTGTCCCCCTTCCGCCTTCCCCCTTCCCCCTGTCACTCCCCCTCATTTCACTATCGTTTCTTAAACAACATTACACCCACTGGCAGCTACCTGATTGTTATTTATTGTATGTTCGTCTGCTACTTTTGTACTCTATGTACCTGGTTAGACATTACGAAAGAGAGAGAGAGGGAAAGGAAGGGACTGAGAGAGATGGAAAGAGGGACTGAGAGAGATGGAGAGAGGGACTGAGAGACTGCTAGTTCATAAATCGCATAATGAGTTCAGCAGTGAATGCAAAACTGTACAACTTAGACACACACACACTCACATGGTGGGGTCAACGAGTGCGTTGCAGGGACAGAAGATGCTGGATGCGGATGCGGCAAGGGGGGAAGGGAAGGGAAGGGATGGCGGGGGGTACGAGGTGAAGTGCATTGTTAACTGCAACTGCAACCCGTTAAGAGGCTGTTTACATGCTCGGATAAGCATCGGACCAACGACTACAAAACATTGTCAGTTGCATCTAGTTATCGTTGTTGTTGTTGTTGTCGTTGTTGTTTTTCTTGTTGTTGGCGCATCAAAATTTTGTCTGAATGACGTAGCACAGTGGGCAAAACCAAAAATATATCAAAGGAAAATAATTAAATAAAAACTAAAAGTTATGAGCAATTTTAAACATTCTAGCTAGAAAATTTATTGATAATTTAATACACATACTTACCGCATAATGTTAAATAATTAATTTCAATTAAAAAAAAACCTTGGTTTATTCTTTTTTAATATTTTAAATTAATTAATAAATTTTAATGCATTAATAATATTTAATTTTAATTAGTAGTAATAGTTAGTAATATTACATAAATAAAAACGACTTCCACAGTGCGCTGCTTGCCTCACGTGGCTGATTTCATAAAGACGATAGCCTGCCGCAACAGAAGCGACAGCAACAACAACAACAATAACAATGGTTACTGTAAGCGGAGGCATTTTCATTGGAACAACAAACAAACAAACAAACAAACAACAACAACAACAAATATAAGCAACATTTGTCTCAGGAATATATAATGTATGGAGTCTCTGCTATGTTCTGCTAATTTCAACCTTTCCAAAGACGCGTCTTCTGTGAAAAATGAAACGCAACTCTCATCTTGAGTAACTTCTCTTCTTCTCCCCAGCTTCATTTGTTTTCCACCCGTCCCGTTCCATCCAAGCTGGTTCATCTGATCCGCTAAAGCCTTGATGCGGCAGCTTCTTGACTGGACTTTGTTGTTGCTTGTTTAACAACCAGATTACCAACAACAGCAAAAGCAACAACAACCGCTTCTTGTACAACATGATAACATGCGTTGTCGGCATCTTTTGACCCGACCACAATCATTTTTGTTCATTACTGTAACCAGGTTTCTAATAAGAGTACGTGCAAATTTATTGCGGTTGCAGTTTTCCAGATTTGGAAGAAACGTTCAATTTTTATAATAATTTCAATCTTTATTTTACTTTTACAAACTCACTTATTCTGATATTTACGTACATATGAGCTTCAAATCAGAAAAAACACAGTTTAAATTATAATAATTTTTTGAATCTAACATTTTTAAATACATTGAAATTTTTGTTACATTAAACAATTCTAAAACAATTAATTCCGTTTAAAAGTTGCAAAATGCCATTGGAATAAAAACTTTGAAATTTTGTCCTTTGCTCGCCATTTGTCAAATAAGTTTGCAATTTCAATGAAAATAAAAGTAATTTGGCTTAAAATAGAAATTCACATAATAAAATTGCATCGGGCAGCAACATTTTGGGCAACAGGAAACGGAAATGGGCTAAGCGCTTCCTTTTCTGCAACGTGTGTGAAATGAATTTGCAAGCTAATCGAAAGCTGATGAATTGAATTGGAAGTGGAAGTGCAATGCGAACTGCAACTAAATGCACTCACAATGCGATGCGTTTGGCATCTAATCAGCCGCAACCTCTGCCGCTGTCGCTGCCTCTGCCTCTGTCGCTGCCTCTGTCTCTGTCGCTGCCTCTGCCTCCGTCGCTGCCTCTGCCTCTGTTATCGCTGATAATTGCATGGTCCATGGCTGGATTTGGACGCAGGGGGGTGGAGCGGACTTAGGCGGATGGCCGAATTTGAATTCGACTTTCCCCCAACCATATGATCTAATAGGGCGTGAAATTTGAAAGCTTTTGCGTAGTAAATTCATGTGTGCCAAATTGCACCATGGAGGGGCTCGATGTGGTGGGGTGAAGGGAATGGGGGTAGAGGGGACTGGTTAATGAAACACATTGCATGCTTCGTTCGCAATTTCCATAGCCAGGTTAAAACGAGCTTCGTGTCCAGCTCGTCCCGTTCCGATTTGACCTTTGGGTTCATCCTGTGGCTCACGTTTATTGACTGCAAAATTTCATTTCCTGCCAAACCAAAAATCGTTTATACATAAACATCAATAAAATTTTGAACAAACTTGAAAAATGGTTTCAACGTGTCCAGGTAGAAAATTTAAATAATTTATAAGTTAAGCGAACACTTAGTTTAGGCTGGAACACTTTTCAATTCGACAGTTTGAAGAAAACCAATAATGTTTGCAATATAATTAGCACAACATTAATTTATATACCCAACTAAATACATTTTTATTAACTTTTAAGGCTTATAAAATTGTTTAAAATTTTTATAATTTTTACTTTTGAATCGAATACTTTTTAAAAATGTATTTCTTTTGTAGTGGCATAAGTAAGTTAAAGTATTTAAGCAAAAGACCGCTAGCAGCATTCCATCGTTATTTTGTCAGTTATCGGGTCACAATAACCACAATAAAAGGGACCGTTGAAGCGCCTCAAGAAATCGTTGAGCTACAATATAAGCATTAAAGGCTTCACAGTTGCAACAATGTGGCAAATGGACGGCAACAAATGTTTTCAATGGTTTGTCGCCCCAACAATAAAAAGCAATCCAAGACACCCGCGTTAAAGCATCCCCCACCACATCCCGCCGAACTCGTGAAATGTCAACGAAGCGGGCAAAACAGAGAAAGCAACAACAAGAACCAATATCAACAGCTGTGAGCGGAAAAACCGAAAAGGTAAATTCAAAGTGAGCCCAAATGACCCAGAACTTGTCACTGCCAAGCGTCTAATAAAGAGAGGGTGAAGGGCAGTTTGTCCACTCTTCGATGTTTTTTACTCAATGACAAACTGACCAACAACAAAACCGCGGCTCTAACAGCTTTAACATTTATTTACCAATTCTGTTCCCAAGCTGTTAACTAACAGACTTTTAGTCCTCTCGGCAGACAAAGAGACCACGCATTTCTCTTTTTGATGCGGAGTAATTTTTAACCAATTCTTTATTAGCCAATGTTATCTGTAACAGGATAAGTATAAGAGTTTCGGCAGACAGTTTACAAATTGAGGGTCTGTTAAAAGGTAATCAGGTACGAATGCTACAATTGCACAAAAATTGGAACATTTCTTGAATAAGGCAATTTTTTTTTCAAAGTTTAAAGTTTTCAAAAATATAATGAAAAAAAAATAATAATCAGTTTGGAAAAATTAAAACTTAAAAAGAACGAACTTAGATTCAAAAAAATGTTAAGTATAAATTTTTAATCAAAATCGGTTCAGATTTGATAAAGTCCAATATACAGTCAGTAAGAGCGTACAAGAGGCATTAGAACACAAAATAGCATGAAAGAGAAATTAAAATCTGAATGTCTCTTAATTCGTAAGAGTCGTTGTTGTGATGTCGTTTTCAGCATTTATCGATGACACACATTTATCGTCCGACCGCCATCTAAAAATGTTCAGGCGCGCATTATTAAAAAAAATTAGCTATAGCTGTAATTCCTTAATTTTGAAAAAGATTATAAAAATTTAAATCATAACTTTGAAATTCAAAAAAATTAATTTAATGACTTTAATTTAATAAAAAGTTTCCAAAATTTTAGCTTAAAATTTAAAGACGACATAAAATAGACTCAGTTGTATAATTTGATCTGAATATGGAAATGGAGCTTTTTTCGAGAACCAGTGGTGCCATACCGTTTCCTGGGAATCAAGGCTGCCACATTTTTTAACGCATTCGGTGACTCTTTTGTGTGTTGGTTGCACATTTGTTGTTTTAACAATACGGGCAATAAATGTAATATAAATCAAATTAAAATTGTGTTTAAACACTGGTGGAGTGTACACATTTGTTTTGTCAAGAAAAGCTGTTGAAAACCGACGGTATCTACAATATTTACAATACTTTGAGTAGATAAATAACATATTAAACGCAAAACAGTTTACTCGAAAATGGCTGACAAACGGAAGTATTCGGTGATATTCCGTTGTACGGTGCCCAAATGCACGTATACGACGAAACGCCTCTACAATCTGGAACGTCACGCCAAGGTCCACACGAAGGAACATTGGCGCTCCAAGCGATTTCCGTGTCCGTGTTGCGCTTATGCGGCTGCAACACGAGCGCATCTAAAGCGTCACATGGGAACCAGGCATCCGTCGGAGGATATTGCGGCCCACAATCTCACGGGTCACGCCTACGAGGACCTCGAGCATATAGACGAGGCGAAGGTGAAGCAGGAACTAGAATCGACGGAACTGGCGGCCCCCGATCTCACGGGTCTCGCCTACGACGAACTCGAGATAGAGGAGCCGAAGGTGAAGCAGGAACAAACAGAGGACCTGGAGCAGATAGAGGAGCCGAAGGTGAAGCAGGAACCAACGGAACTGACGGACGGGACTGACCTGAAACAAGAGTTTATCGAGGGACCCGTGACAGTACTGCAGATGGTCACGCCCCTAAAACCGGAGACGGAACCGCTGCCGGGGGAAATTTACTGCAGTGTAACACTTGAGGGAGAAGCCTTTCGGTTGATTCCCGTGGCTTTGCTTCCGGCGGCATTAGCAGCGAATCAGCTTTAACATACGCTTAGACTACTTCTACTTTCTTCCCTCTAGGAGGGATTCGGATTATTACAGGTCTACAGACTATACCTCATCTTAACTAAATAAATTAAAAATAATCATTATTGCAGGTCGTAATACTGAAGTCTGGAACTTGGAGCATTTATCAACAACGGTTACCGTTATTTGTGCAGATGTAACTAGTCAGGACGCGGGGAAATCAGAAATCAATGCTCCCGAGAAGGATGGGGAGGAGGAGGATCATGTCAAGATTCTGAAAAATTGGCAATTAAGTACGGAAGATCATTGCAAAGATCACGGAGTTTATTTGCAGGCAATGTGGGAATCGAATCGGGCATATTCAGCACTAAATATAAGGGTTATTCCACCCAGATAATAAAGTGGAATAGTGAAAATTTAAATATTATTTTAATTTTAATTTTAATATTTTAAAATTAACAAATTTGTAAATATGAAAACACTCACGGGCCTATTGAATATTTAATATTAACTTAAACTGTTAATTCGACGAAGGACTATATGGCTAAAAAAATGTATATTTATTTATAATTTATTTTTAAAAATATTGTAAGTTTTAGTTGAAGGTGGAAATATGATTATGACAATTAACTTATATTAAAGATTGTTCTTTTCCGTCACGTAAATTGAGCTCTGAAAAATTATATCTTATTTATTCATGGAATCAAACCGATACAAATATCGGATCCGTTTTTGGTTGTGGTACGTCCCAAATAAACTAATTCGGCAAAAGGCTCTAATTCGGGTTTGCCCTTCGGTTTCAGAATCATTGCCGATTCGTTAAATTTTTAAAATGTTTTAATAAAAAAATATATATTCAAGTATGTTAATTTTACATACTTACGTATGCATGAATGAAAAACATAAAATATAAGGTAAATTACAAGTTAATTACGGGTACGGTTTCGATTTCAGTACTACAAATGAAACGGTTAGATTCGATTGACGGTTCCAGTTCCACTTCTAGTATTATTTAGTGTATATAATTGATAAAAATAAATAAATTTAATAGGATTTCTATATTTAGTTTTAAAAACTCACTGACGAAAGTTACTTGCTTAAAATCTTGTTATATAAATGAAATAAAATAAATGCTGTTTTACAATAGAGTTGTTTATAAGTCTACAAATACAAACATTTTTAAACGCCAAGGTAATTTAAAAACAAAAACGGCGACAGGTGAATAATGAGAGATTAACATTGCAATTACTCTTCATCTGTTCAATTCTCTTTGGCTTTGCACTGATTACGCGTATAAGAGTTTAACAGTATCACTTTTGATGTTACTGTTAAGTGATGCCATTTTGAGTATTACAGTGAGACTTTGGGTCCGCGATATAAGAGCTGCTATTAGTCTGAAAACGACTTCGACTTGGAACGGTTGGTGTCAGCGCGTTGCGCTATGTTAGCGGCCAAATCGAGTGCGAGTGAAACGGCAATAGCAAAGTAGTGTTCAGTGTGTGGGAGTGCGAAGGGGTAGTAAATTTAAAACGGAATAACGGTGCATACGAATGCCAAAAGCGCCGAGTGCAACTAAAGCGCATATTATATTCCCTCAAAATTTCAATTATCAATTTCTGATTGTTGTCAAGTGCTGCAGCAGCAGCCAAAGCTAACAAATACCAAGTGAAGTGCAAAAACAAAAACCGGTTCGCCTCTGCAGCAGTAACAACAACAACAAACGAAAAGCAAAGCCAAAGCCAAAGCAAAGGAAGGCAAAGGCAGCGAAAGAATTTTTGTTGCTCTCTGTGCTCGTGTGCGTGTGTGTCCGCTTTGTGCTTGTGTGCGAGAGTCTTGTGGTCCGGCAGCAGCATCTCTCTCTCTGCCCAAAAGAAAAGGCAGCAGGAAAAGGCAGTTGATATTTGTTGTTGCCACTCTGCCGGCGCACTGCTGCTAACCGTTTGTGATTTGTTTTTGGGCCCAGGCGAAGAATTCATATAGCCAATGCGCAAACCTGTTCCCCTTGCAGCAGCAACAACAGCAGCAGCAGTCAACTTCAAATGACGACAACAACAAAAACGACACCAACAAAACAAAACATGCAAAAAAAAGTGGCACAAGTGAAAATTCCTGCGTTGTGAGTGTGTGCGTTTTTTTTTTTGACAGTCTTCACCAAAAGTGAAAATCAATTTGCTGAGTGTGCGCGGGCTAACCAAAAGAGAACGACCGAGCCTGTGAGCGCGAAAGAGTACTAAGAGAGCGAGAAAGAATACTACGCTGCGTCGTCCTTTTGGGACACAAATACTAACCCACCCAGGCGAGAACGAGAACGAAAACTTAACGAAAAATCTACCGACTGCCGATAACAACAATACTAACAACAACAACTACAACAAAAAGCAAAAAGTAAACAAATTGCCGCCCCACAAAAGCAGCAAAAATAACAACTAAACAAAAGGTCAGTATCCAGCTTTGTGGGTGACCATATTTATAGATTAATTACGGTTATATTTAAGTTTAGAAGACAAAAAATAGAATTTATTTTGGTAAATAATAGAGGTTTATACTTTATAAGTCAAATTACTGTTATCAAAAAATTGTTTCAATATATGAAAATTGTTAAGCCCATTTCATCTCAATATATTTTTATATTTATAAAGATCAAATAAGAATGTCACCTATTGGTTTATTCAAAACATATACTAGACTAGCTGTAAAAAAAGAAAATGAAATTATTCTTACATCGAGATTTTTAGTTTAACAAATTTACATAAATATAATAGTTAAATTTACTGACAAAAGCCCAAAAAATACCTTGAAAGTTTGTCGTTTGGGAAATGCCTATGGAAAAACAGGTTGATAAAAGTTGTTCTGTCTGAGTAATGACAAAACAATCATAAAACAGAATTGAATGTGAAATTTCGAACAGTTTTATACAGATCAAACCTTCTAAATCAATTCCCTTATAATATTTTCTTGCCCATGATCACCCTAATTGAGTATTTGTGAAATGCTGTTATTCACTGATCGTTGCACACTTGAAGCACTCATTCATTGGCTAACCACGTGTATTCTAAGCGTTATCGCACCTACAAACGATAACTAAATACTACTCTTTTTATTGCACTTCTATTGACCTTCGCTTGTGCTTCGCTTTTATGGCGCCAGCAGCATAAAAAGAAGATACGCCAAGAGCCAACGATGCGATAGAATTGCGAACTTTAGCTTTTTTTAATTGCAGTTAAATTCTTGATAGCGTACACATAAAAACTTTTTGAAATTGCCTAAATGCAGTTCTTGAACTTAATTATAAACTGAGTTCGGGGGGAACCTCTTTAGTTAGCTTTTGTTTTATTGTTTCGCTTGCTTAACTACGACTACCAAAAAAAGTTAATAATTTTTGGCGTGCCAACTCGTAGCAGTCAAGTTTTTAATGTATGTTGTTAATTTGAATTGTTATCAGATAGAAATAAACTATTGTTGTAACACAGAGTTAAATACAAACATGAACACACGTAACGCTCGTCGCAGTCTCGGTTTGGAATTTTCGTCTTATTTCTGGGCTAGGCGCACGTACAGTCGCCCAGTGTGACCAGACCGTAGCAAACAGAGATCGGATTATACTAGTCTGGGTACAGAATAACATAGAAAATACACACTCTCGCTAAATTAATAGTTATTAAATTATTATTGCTTTTAAAAAGATTATATTCTTATTTTTTTAAAATTATTGGCCTGCTTCTTTGGCCTACAAATTGATAAATCTGAACAATAATTTTGAGCATTTCACCAAATTAGCATAAATTTATCAACCAAATTGCAGATACCAAAATCAAAAAAATCGCAACTTAACAGATGAAAAAAATTAACTTTTATGGTCACTCAGAGAAACAACAAATTTTGATTTATTTAATGAGCAAAAATTGTCGGCCGTAGGCGGCATCGACTGCGACTGAGGCAGCGACCGCGAGATTTGAGATTTGGGCACAGTTTGTTTAGGTGGTCAGTGGTCAGTGTTTTTTATTTTTTTTTTGCTGCGTTGCTGAAAGCTTTACAAATTTAAAGCAATTTTCGGCGTTGCTTTTTTTGGGGTCAATTAAATTAGACGACGCAAAGTCGTCGAGAGCAGTGAATGGAATTGCTTGAATTTTTGTTACTAGTTATTAAAATACAGTCTTTTTGTCTATAGAGTCAATAAAAAAATATTCGCTATAAAAATAAGAAAATAAGTATATTTTTATTTTTGTTTGCTTTAGACGAGAGAGATTCTTTACTATTTTACTGAAAAATTTGTATTTAAGTTCTCCTTATTGACAAAATTCCTATTATTTTATTTCAAGTTCTCTTGCATGATTTCCAAGTTGTTTGTTATACAGAATATTATCTGGAGTCCTTCGCTCAAGTTATCTGCTATTTTAGCAGCAAGTCACTTGATTTTATTGCTCTTGGGATTTATATTTCCCATTTTGTTTTCTTTATTCTTTTTTTAGTTTTGTTCTTTAAGCTTTTCTTAAGTCGGTATCCTTCTTGCACAACTCATTGAAGCTAATTATGCTGAAGTTCTAGGGGTTTTCTTTTCTGCTAAGCGCTTTTCTTTTCACTTCACTGCTCTTTTTCCCGCTGCTCTCTTTAATGCCCTTCGGGCTAATCATACTTGAGTTTTTCTAGAGAACTTCTTAAGCAACTTGCATTCATCATGCAAACAAAAGTTTCGCCATTCTCGAAAAAAGAAATAAAGGAAAAAAAATTGCCATAATGCATACACACAGAAGCACACACACACACAAGCACACACACACACAGACACACACACACACAGACACACACACACACAGAAGCAAAACAACAACAAAACAAAAAGGAAAATCGATTTAAAACAGATGATTTGACATGCGGCGCCTCTCTCGAGATGCGTATCCGTATCTTAGTAGCTCAACGCACACTCCCAGAACTAGAACCGGGCCCAGACCGAGGCTGAGGCATATTTCACAGACAGTTAAGATGTCTGCACGAGGCAGAGAGAGCGAGAGAGTGACAGAGAGATGCTGTCTCTGCACAGCACCCGCCTCCCTTTTTTCCACCATCTATGTTACGCATTCTTTTTGTGTGTGTGCCAAATTTTCGCTCGACTTTCAGCCAACAGCTGTGACCGTGTGTCCGTGTCCGGGCTTTATGGTATTTTGCGACCCGGGCCGGGGGTTTTGGGAGCGGGGAGCTGCCAACCGACTGGTGTCTTATCATTAACACGAGTCCTGATGTGCATTTAATGAGCAAATGATTAGCATTTTAAGCATTTTTATTGGTGCTTCTTGAAAGTCCTTTAGGTAGTTTTCCATTCCGTCTTGGCCAGCCCATAAATTTCCAATGTCTTCAAGAAGATAATTGAACTGTCAGGCATTTAGTTTATTGGCCATCGATTTGTTAATAGTTTCGTTCAGTTACCTCTCGCTGCACTGATAACTGCTGATAAGCCTTCGCACGGGCAGATCGCCACGTGTGCGGTTGCTTAATCGATTTATTCTGTGGTGCGGGTGGTGCAAGTGGTGCGGTTGTTGGGTAACCACCTTGCCCTTTTATTGAAAGCCTTTAAGCGCACCAAATTAATGATGCCAATGCGAAAAATGAGCTGATTTATGAAGCGCCACATTCCAAAGGGGCGAACAAAATGAATGTATCAAGAGAAGATAAAAATAGCAATGGGATATCCGCTACTGGGACGCAGATAGCGGTACTTAAAGAGAAAATTCTATGCAGCGGATCGATTCAATGCCATCATCTTTATACAGTCGAGACTTTAGCTAAGAATTTTTGTTGGCTCTAAAAACCAATTATATTATTATCCTTGAACTAATTTCTCTCTCAAACACTCGCACACTCACACACACACACGGACGCACACGCACACTAGCTCACTTTTTAAACAATACTATCGGAAATGTGCAAAAGCCATAAGGTTTGTCTTTCTCTCAGTAAAAATCAGTGAAAAGCAAAGTTCGAACTATTAAACGCGGCACAATGCCAAGCCCTAGAATCGCTAAGATCCCTCCACCTCCCCTTTATCCCCCTGGTTCTCACCCGACCTTCCGGCCAGCTGCCCACTTATATCCTGTCCGGCGCAGCAAATGAAATTAACTTGTCGCACAAGCCTCTGCCTCTGCCTCTGCCCTTCTCCACGCCCCTTCTGCCTCGTCGCAGTTACCAGTTGGTTTTGTAGGGAAATGGATGTGATTTTCTCTGAGCTGCATAATGCAATTAAAAAACATTTTCTTTTGTTTTGCTTTTTATTTTTCTTTTGCTTCCTCCTTTTTTTCTCTCTTTGTTTGCTTTACCAACGCAAAAAGAAAAATCAATAAGAAGAGCATGTGAAAAGTAACTACATTTGTGGTCACAATGTACAACAACAACAACAAAAAAAAAAACAAAACAGCTACAGCATTTAAAATCACTGAGAACAGCAGCTTAACTCGACTTAAAAATACCCGTCTGTAGAATTAGTAAATTATACAGGGTGATAATTTCGGCCAAGAAACTATAAAAGGATGTAAAATATATACTTTTTTTGAAGTTAATTAAATACTTTGCATTTTATTCCAAATTTCTATTTGTAAATATTAACCATTAAATTTCAAATCGTTACTTATCGTTTAGTATTAATTCATTCATTAGTATTAATTCATTCTAGTTATATTTTCTTTATGTTTTGTTATTTAATTTACATTTTTTTTGGATTATTCACAAAGTAATACTTAAAATACTGTTGCTTAAGATGAATTTTAAAATATATATAGGATATTAATAGAATATACCCCTTAAAACCAATTTTTACGCATATAAAAATCAATCTGGCACAAGGATACATGATATACAGAGGTCCTCGAAACGCAAATGTGAAATGTGGGCGTAATGTGAGAGTGAGAGTGTGTGGAAGTGGTTACGTTTTAACTATAAATGGGAGCACAATGAGCTTTTGCATTATGAATGAGGCACAATATTACTACGCCTGATAGTTGTTGCACACACACACACACACGTGCACACACAGTTGAGGATAACCTTCGACGGGCTATCGAACCCGAATCCATAATAATATTTGCAGCAGCTCTTAGGATTTAGCCCGAATACTTGAGAATGCTCAGCTGGCTTTAAGCTGTCTTATGGTAAAGTCAAAAACAGATACAGCTATAATAATAACAACCATAAAACTGGATCCGTAATTAAGGTTGCCTTTAGCCACATGCCGCTGTCTTGTATTTTTATCTATTTATATATTTATTTTTAGTTTTATTAATCTCGGATGACATATATTTTTCCGTTATTTATAAATTTTATTTGGCATGGAAAATATAAGAAAACAAACTACAGGCAGACTGAGGGGAATGGTGATTCAGTTACTTTCGATAAGTAGTTACATTGAAGGCATTCCTTATCGCATTAGAATTTTATATTTTCATTGCATTATAAATATATATATAGAACTTTGCTTGCTTCTGGCTGATATTGCTCTCAATTGCACGCGCTTCCCTTTGAGTCAGTGTTGTGGATAATTGTGGCATGACTCTGCGGATGCTTTTCCACAATCGGCAATTCTCATGTGCAAATTTCTGTTTGGTTTATCAGTTGTTTCGGAACAAAAATTGCTCATGCAAATATTTGCTGTTGCTTTATGCATATTTTAACGTACTTATTCCCTGTAAAAATTGAAGTGGTATAAGAAAGGTTTGTTTAACATATATAGAAGGTTAACAGGGTATTACCAAGTTTCCCAAGTCTCTCAACCTCTTGCTTGCCACAACAAAGTGTGGCAACCTTTATTCTGGTTTCCCTGGAATTCGTATATAGGGATGCCCTGCCACGCCCACAAGATAAAACTTCGCAACATAATTGAAGTGCAGATTCATTCATTCCAATACAATTATAAGCAAATCAATTGTTATTAGTGTTATTGTTGTTGCACAACAACAACAACAACAACAACAACACAACTTCTAAAAGTACATGAAACATTAAAGTTTATGAAGTTCATTAAAAGGAAGGTGAAATGTGCGTCAATGCCGTCAAATCAGCATTTTCATTTGCATGACTCCAAGTTAGAATCCTAATGGAGCTCGTCACGCCATTTGGCCAAAAGTAGCAACTGGCAAGTGGCAAAAAGGGAGAGTCGGTTATATAAAGTTTGTCCTGCGCAGAGTGGGAAAAAGGAAGGATTTGGAGCACGCAATGCGTTGATATGGAATGTGACAACAACTTTAAGCAATGCGTAGAAAGTTTTCCAAGTTGTTGGCCAATAGGCTTATGTGCGGCTCAAACTCAAACCGAGTCGAACGAACTTTATTCAATTTTCAATTAAACTTTGGTTTTAGCTAGGATAGAATATAAACCAAATGGTACAGCTGATTAAAAAATATATCAACAAAAGCAATAACAATATAAAACTATTAATTAAATTACTGAATTATTTGATTATAAATTTTGCCAAAGCCGCGCAGAAAACTTAATCAAAAGAAACGGCAGGAAAAATAAATAAAAACATTTATAATATTTTCAAAACAATCTTGCAACAGTTTCCCTACTCGTACTAAAGAAACTCTTGACAAAACGTAACAAAAAACTGGAAAAAACTTATATTTTTATTTCCGTTACTTAAGTGCAACTAAATTACGCTAATTGTTTGGCTGTGAAGAGCGTCGAGTGGTCTTGAATCATGACCAAAAGAAAGCAGAGAAAAATGGCAAGAAATGCGCAAAGTAAAAAATGAATACAAAACAAAATGTTAGTGAATCAAGCGAAGCGCAGGAAAATCTCAGCAAAGAAAAGTTTATAGAAATAAAAACCTAATAAATTATATAAAACTTGCTGATGAATTTCCCGGCAATGCTTTCAATTTTGTTTAGAAAGTGCCACCGCCACCGCCACCGCAAACAAAATAAGACAGTCGAATGACACTGAATTAAAATTAAATGCCAAAAACAAAGTAGAAATACAAAAACTGAAGCCACAAGAAGTGGCAGAAGAAGAAAAAGAAATTAAATTAAATGAAATGAAATGGAAAACAAAATCAATGGCCAAAATGAAAGCGAGGCGCGCGCGTTGCATTTGAATTTTTATTTTTACTCGTATTTGAAAAGGGTGTGGTCCGGTATTGAGAGGTTGTTATATTGATAGATGTCTATGTCAGTGTGTGAGTACAGGGAATTTGGACGTCGATAGCGCTACAAATATTTAACTCTTGTTTTGATTTAATTTCTTGCGAAATTTGATGGATCAACGTATGGATTAACAAAGTTCACTTAATATTAATGACGTTAGCAAAAAATATTTGCCGTATAAATATATTGCCAATATAACAAAATAAACGGCGACTTGAAAAATCATTATTAATTTTTGATGGAAGACTGCCACAACAAATGCCGTTCAGGGAACGAGAAAAAAAATGGGCTTAAATATTTTATGAGCGCGGCATTTGTCAATATGAAATTGGCACAGCAAGCGATCGGGCAAGTGGGTAAGATAACAATTACACTGTCCAACACAAGTGTGAAAAATTATTTGTCGCTTACCCTAAAATATCATTTTTAAAATATCTAAAGTTTAAAAAAGATTGAAAATTAACTTTTTAATAAAATACAAATAAAGATACAAATTGTATATATATATTTTTTATATATGTCAATTATATGATGATTAATAAGTATTTGAATGTAAGAAAAATGTTTGTATTTACTTCAAACATTTTAATTTTTGATTATTAAAAATGTATATTTGTCGCATTAAGAATAAATTTATTTAATTGTAATTTTTGCAAGCTAAATCCTTTTTGAAGGATAAATTAAAAAATTTGAGCAACATTTTGGACGTTTTTTTGTAACGGTTTTAGCTTGAGCTCAATAATTGCTTGATCTAAATTACAAGTAGTTCAGTGTTAGAATCTTACTTGAAGAGGAGAATCGTATAGAACAGAGGCAAACATCATTGAAGAGGCGAAGGCTTAAACTCATTTCCGCGCTGCTTTAGCGACAAACTGAATGAACGACAATCAATCAATCAATGTAACAATCAAGCATTGTGAGAGAGTGATAGATGCTAAGATAATGGGCCAAAGCAGGCAGAGCAAAAGGAGAAATGGATAAAAAGAGAAGAAAAAGAGGCTAGAATGAAATTTAATAAGTGCTAGGAAGCTTCCGCATTGAGTTAGATGCCAAGCAACAGCAGCAAGAAGAAGAAGAAGACTGAAGATTCAAGATTGAAAAAGTGGACAGACCGTGGGCTAAAAATAATAAACAAAATGAAAAACCCGTTTAGCGCCAATGGCAACCTACAAAAAAGTGTATAGAAAAAATATTAATAGAATATTAACGGGCTGAGTTCTGGGGCCCAAAAGGGCGTGGCATGCCGCAAAAGTTGAGGCGTTACTCAGTTATAAAATGCAAACAGCAACTGGCCGTTAAGCAACAGTTAGGTAACTAACTGTAATCAATCAGTGCGGCAGCCAACTAATGAGGGGCATAGAACCGAGATGAAGGGAGGAAAAGAGGGGAGTGCTGGAAGGGGCGGGGAAGGGGATTGCCAGGAGTTTAATTAAAGGCAACTTCTAAGCCGCTAGCAAAAGTAGCAGCACAAATATTTTCACAAAATTAAACAACAAATTGCGTAATTCGCAGCTGCATGATAATAATAAACATAATGAAGGCAACAGGGGTTGCAGTGGGAGGGGAAGCAGGAGGAAAAGAGGGTGGTGGGGTAGGTGGGAGTCTGTCGGGCGCAATGCTTTAATGTTTATTATTCTTGGGGCAACCACCGCCCCACATCCCTCTCAATGACTGTCAAACTGTAAACGAGTCTGTGTTTTTGGCCTGGCAATTATTTTGCAGCTCATTTAACATTTTCCCTCATCGAGATCAGAGTTGGATTTGGATTTGGCGTTCGAAAATGGAGTTTGAGAGTTTTTTGTGGCAAATTATGAAAACCACAAGATGAGGACTGTTCACAATTGTTATGATTGTGGTTACGTCTCGAACATTAGTAATAAATTTCATATAATAAGTTGGCTCTCTCTCTCTCTTTCTGACACTTCTGTCACTCTCTTTCTCTCTTGGCAACTCTCCCAGTGGAAACAGAAGACTCTGAGGCATGGCCAAAGAACCTCCGGGGCATATTTGTACACACACTCACACACTCACACTCTCATTGACATTAAAATGCAAATCACGCCGATGTCTGCTTATAGGCCCTGGCACAGGCCAACTTACGTACATATTAAGATACAGATGCACGCGCGCATACAGATACAGATACAAATAGGGAGAGATACATTTACAGATACATATGACCATTTACGCGCACATAATTGTGTGTGCTCTGCGGGTGTGTGCATGTGTGTGTTTGGCATTTTTCTTGGGGCTCGTAACTACATAACAAGATTGGTTGTTGTTTAGGCCTTTGGCTTTCATCATGTGATTTGATTATGTTAGCACGGCCGAAGGAGCAGCTGAATATCAAATGTATCCGGTTACTTAAGTCTATATATATATCTGTTTATTTCAAATATTAAATGCATTTAGCAATAAAACTTTTTTATTGGTTCAAAAAAAAAAATTAAATTTACAACTTTTTGTAAAATATTTAAGAAGCAAATACTTATGGAAAAAGATTTTATGCTCTCACACATTTTCTGTATTGAATGTCTGCTTTTGTTCTGTTTTGCAAGAACAACACCACAACAAGTGCGTCAAAATCTTCAAACAAAAGCGCAAATGAATGAACAGTGAATGCCAGTTATGTTGGCGTCGTTATCATCATCATAATCATCATCATCATCACTGTCGTCTCTGTTGAAAAAGGCCTCAAATATTTGCTTAAGCGGTGTGGTATATAATGAAAGGTACCTTTGCTTGGGTCTGAATAGATAAGAGGGCTGCGCCAGAAGTATCACAAAAATTGAAATGTAAATACATTTGTCTGAGACTGAAATTTCAGTTAACTGTATGTAATCATGGAAGTTCTATTTACTTGAGGAGATCCTTCTTCTTAACATACTTTTTATTCTATTTGATATTTCAATTTTTTAAATGAATTCACACCTAACAAATTCTCAATATTTATTGATTATTATTCAATGCACGAGCATTTTTTGAGCTGCCCTCGCACGTATGATGTATTTGTATATTCACAATAAGAGTACATTCATTCTCTTCTTGTTGAGTGTAGCATAGGCTCAGTACACACACATATTTGTTTGCTACGTTTCTGTATGTATATTTAAAATGGCTGCCATTTTGAATGAAATGAAAGCGACAAGCTATAAGAATGTAATATTCGTTAGTTAAATTTTTATTATTTTTCCTGCGAGGGATTTAAATTTCCCAGTCGCAGTCGTTGAATTGTCGTCAGAACTTTTCCACTGAAACTGAAACGCAAGCACTAAATATATAAACATTGCAGAGAGCTGTGAATTGTATTTCAGTTGAAATGAAACACGATAGCATAAAAACCAGTTGGTAAGTAAATAAATGGATTGTGCCAACTACTATGTACAGTGGAATTTCTCTATAAAGAACTAATCTTTAAGCTGGTTTTATATCAGTCCAAATTAATAATAAAAGTCTACTTCAAAACTTAAATAAATCAAGCCTTGAGCTGAACCAGTTTGTCTTAAGAATAACTTAACTTTTTATATGACCATACAAAATTTTGTAACTTTTTTATTTCTATAATTCTTGTAAAAATGTTCAATTTCGTAAAGTTATACTGTAATATCTTATGAGCAGAAAGCTTCATATTTGATTTTGGCCATAAGTGACACATGGCCTTTTATTGATTTTTTGGTAGCTCTCTTGTAGGCGTTGCACAAATTTTCGTACTTCCATTTTTGTGCATTCCCCTTTAACGGCACCTTTTTGTTGTTGTTGATGTTGTTGCCAAATAACGATAATATGACTGTCGACAATTAACGTTCAATAAATACTTATTTAATATTTTTTGGATTGACAAATGATTCGACATTTGATTGATGACATAAACGACTCGTTGACTCCCAGTGCAACAGTGCGTATTAGTGCCAAAGCAAGCAGCTTCATGTCATGATCAGTAGAGTTGCCTATTTTATTCGAAAACAAGTTCAATGCTCAAATTGCGATCGCCACGAAACTTTAATCAAAACAATTAACGCATAAAAGTCTTAAGATGAAACAAACTCGGGAGTTTGACTTTAACTCGACAAAAAACAACTTTCCTAAAGGTCGGTAACCGGTTTTCCTCGTTTTATTTGGTTTGTTTTTGGCACGAATCTTGTGTGAGGCATAATTTGGATTGATGGTCGAACAATCGCCGTCTGGGCCAACATTCTTGGACAAAGAAATCAATTTTGACTGCTTCATCTTTACACGTAATGTGCGTAATGTGTTCTTGGCGTCATTATAAAACCGTTTGACGCTTAGCGCCTCGGTTACATGTTCGAATACCGTTAGCACAGCGTTTTACGACAACACCTTATTCTTTCCCTCTAGTCTGGGCTTGTATGTCTGTATGATTGTGCATGTGTGTAATGTGCGGTAAATGTTCCAATTGGTGCACAGACGTCTGCAACCAAATTCAATTTGTCTGCCTCTTGAGTTGAATGAACCTCAAAAAGGTCGACCGATTGTCGCAATACTGCAGTATAATTTTTATTAAACAACCTTTCCCGTTATCAATTTGCCATTTTTAAGATTTTAAGTTTGATTTTCCCCAAATTATTGGCAATTCTGGATGATATTCAATGACAAACAAATATTTGATGACACTATTTTAAATTCATCTTTATTGTCTTGAATTGATTATTTTCTAATGTAATATACATTTAGTTAAACAAGCTTTTTAAAACACAAATAAGCTTCCCATTTTTAATAATCAAACATGCCAATGCTTTACTCATCCCCTTTGTCATTAATTTTCTTAGAAATCATCCATATGGAGGAAAGAGGCAGAAATACCTGCTCTTATGTGAGTACCGAGTACCTCTGAAAACTCACAAGTTGAATCCCTTCCTTATTTGAGTATTCTTTGGCTCATTACCTGTTTTTTTCTCCTCTTTGTTTTGTCATTCTACTTAATGTATTTCGAGGTTGTTCTAACTTTATTCTGCGATTGCTGTTTGATCGTTTGCTTTACTTTCATTTCACACACTCTTTAAAATTCCAAAGCAATTTCTCACGCGGCGCGTGATTTAAGTAATTTTTTATGATTTATTATGCATTTTTTCTCTTTTTTGTTTCGTTTTATTTATATTTTATTGATTCGAAGAGCTTCATCCATCGACTTTACCACTTTGCTGGCTCAGCTTCTTGACGGTTTCCTCAGCTCACCTGCCACATTTTCTTGTCATTCGTTTCTTTTGTTGTGGCTTTTGCTTGTTGCGCATTTTTCGGGTGCTTTCCAAGTTTTTCCTGCTTTTGCATTCGAATTTGTTTATAAAGAGACATTTTTTCATTTTCGTTTTCGTTTCATTCCGTTGTATTGAAGTATTGTTCATATCACAATCTGTTTCGTTTTTATTTTATTTTTTTTTTCTTTTCTTTCTGTGGCTCAGCTTGTGGCGTATCTTAAGCTTTGATGGCTCAGCATTTACATTTCATTTTGTATTGAAATTCATTTTAGTTATTTATGTTCAAGCTGCGTTTTTTTTTTTCATTCGAATTACCCCTACAACAAATGGATCGTTGATTGGCGGCCCTGAGGAGCCCGAAACGGAGGCTTTCAAGTGTTTTTTTCTGTCTTATTTTTTAATGTTGTTTTTAGATGTTTGTCTGGAAATTAGTTGCTCATTTCGTTGCAGAGAGCGGGAGTTTGTTACAGAGGGGAAATGAGTATTATATTGGGTCTTATGCAATTGCAACACTTTGAAATTTGCACATAAATTGCATTTTCTACATAACCAAATCTAATTGGCAGTCTCTAAAGGATTTGATTAATTTATATAAATTTGTAATTAATTAAAATGCTGAAACTGCATCAAAAGTGCTGATGTGCATTATCATTGTGCAATTACTGAAATTGAACTAAAAACTAACTAACATTTATCTGAACAGACGGGCGACTTCATTCAATTGTCGAAATTGCATAATTATGTCGATAAGGCAAATTTACAACGATGCGTGTGTGTATGTGTGTGTGTGTGTGTGCATTTCAATTTGCATTAATTAAAATTGACAGCCCACAAAAATGTTGCACACAGCTTGAAAGTTAGGCGCAAAAAAGTTACACATTTATGTTTGAAAAGTTGCCTCTAGTGAAGGCATTAAAACATTCGAGTAAAATGCAGCCAATGATGAATGTGGCTCAGCAAAGAAGCAGTAAAAATAAGAAAAAAAGTAAACGAAAAAAAAAAATAATTATATGGCCAACTTAAGCGACTGGACCAGTTCTTTAAAATGCGTGAAATGGGAAAGGCCTTTAACCTTTTCCTGACTATGTGTGAGAAAGAACTGGGTTGCACTCAAAATGCACTAAATACCTTACTTTTATTATTTAAAATGTGTGCACTGTCTCTCTCACTCTATCTGTCTGTGTATTGGTGAGCTCTGTATCCCATGAATGGCCCCAAAAGGTATGTTGTGAAAGCTTGTCTGTGTGTATAGGTAAAAGCTTTCCTTTTAGTAGTGTATAGATATATTTAAATATAAATAAATATAAAAAATATAAAGAAATTTAAATGTAGGATTAAGATTTTACTACGTTAAAAACCAGCAGTTGCCCTGGTGTGTGTTTCTTGTCGGTGTAAAAGCTCAAGTGTTGTTTGTGTCAGTCAGCGAACACAACGAGCAATCAGCGAACGACAAACTGCAATCGACAATCAGCAAATTGAACAGACTTACTCATATATACACATATGCATATATGTATAGCACCTTAATAATTGTCAGAGGCAAATACACTTTCCAATTAAGACGCCCGTCGCATGTTGAAAATGTTTCGCCTGCGGGATAAGTACGTGTTGTTGCTGAAATCTGCGTGACGTCTGACTCTGGAAACTGTGGATCTGAATCTCAATTTGTATCTATGTGCTTGTATCTGGGATCTGGTTGGGCAATGCTCACAACGAACAAATAAATGCAGAAAAAAAGAAGAAGAAAAATAGCGACGAAACTCGCTCAACTCAACTCAATTCTCAACTGAACTCAACTCAACTGAAGTCAAGTCAAGTTTAGTCATGTGTGGGCTCATTTACAACTCACTTTGGATGTGGCTGAGGCTGAGGCTCTGGGCTCATGCAGTGAGACGCCCACGTCAAGCCCAGATCCGAGCAAACCCGACCAGACCCCAAAGCAGGGACTAACAAGCGAAGTGCAACGTCGGTAGTCGTAACTCCACAACTCCATAACTCCATAACTCAACGGATGCTGCTGTGGCCCAAAGTCTGAAGTGTCGACATGAAGTCTAACAATTGCAAATGTTGTTGCCTTCGCAGTTGTTGTTGTTGTTGTTACTGCTGCTTAAATCGAATCTGAGTTTGAGTTATGAAATCGTTGCAAGCCACTTTAAAGACGTGTTCAGTTTTTGTAATTCGAATCTTATTTGTTGGCCAACAACTTGAGTTCGACCCACTGGCCGTTTGTCATGTGGCTATGTCAAGTTCATAGGCAACATTAAGGTGGACAGGACGGGGGCTGTTCAGGGGCAGGATGACGAAGGGAAGGGGGCTATTATTAATGCAGTTTCACACGAACATCAAAGATGCGACGCTGCGTAGACTAAAAATTATTTATATAAATTAGCAAAGAGAAAAAAGGGGTGTTGTTGATGTGGATACTACAACGAGGCTGTGGCATGACTCTGGCTGCGGCACCATCTCCGGCAGCGACAGCGACAGCGGCAGCGGCAACCGATGCAATTTTATGCGCAGACGCCTAAATTGAAAGCGACGCGAAGCGGCAGCCAACGAGGCGTTCTACAGTAACAGCAAGGGGGGTACAGTTTGGCAGCCACTGTAGTGGCATAAAGCAAAGAATACACACATATACACAGATATACTTATTTAAATACAAATCTCTAGGCAGCAAGGGTCATTAACATGCCCAGCAGAAAGAGAAAGAGCGCGGCTGAAAGAAAGAGAGAAAAAGAACCCAAGCTAACAAACCAAACAGCAGGAAAAAAGCGACAAAAGCCGTGTACTAAGAGGGCCATGGGGCATGGAGCATGAGGCATGCAACATGAAGGCGAGCGGCATGCGAATGCATAGCGCCTGTGTATGTAAACAGTCGCCCGACAAGCTCGACCCTGCACTAAAACCAGTCTGCAATTGTGGGTGTCTGATGCCGCCTAGAATATTACTGAAGGGGTGAGGAATATGGGAGGCGGGAGGAGAGAGGAGGTTGGAGTGTGGGAGAATTTGGTGAGTGACTCCGACTCCTAGCTCTGACTGTCGCGATGACGCTGTTTGTTGTGAGTTGTACGTGACGCGCTCGCAATTTCTAGCTGGCCAATGGAATGGGCCAGGCTCTAAAATACTAAAGAGGTTCAGCTTGCGGGTCAGAGATGGCTACGTTCAAATGTTACGTCTATTTCGCATTTTTCGCCTCGTTAATATTTTTTAGAAAATCAAACAATTGTCGATGACTTTGTATTTATTTAAGGGTTTGCTACAATTCATTAATATTGTAATTTTTTTTTTAATTTTTCTTGAATTTCAAAAATACAAAGTTTCAACAAATATGGATTATACTATTAAAAGTTCATACGTGTCTAAGGTAAATGTTTAGTATTTTTAAAGAAAAACAGTTTATTTTAAAATATTCAACTTTATTAGCTAGTTACAAATTAAAAATGGTGAATTTCATTACTTAGTATGTATATTAAAATTATGATATAATTATTTCATAGGAATTAATAATGATACGTATTTGCTTATAATATCGGATCAATTTACATCGCAATATTGTATTCCAACGTGTAATTTGTAATAAATATTGACTGTCATACTTTCTGTCTCTTTCAGGTAATTAAAATAGAAGATTACAAGAAATTCAATGGAAGATTTTAACAGCGTAATGCGATTGTACTCCGAGAATTTGGGTAAAATAAATAACGCTCATTAATTAAAATGCGCAAAAGGCGTTAAAAATGTTGCCAAATGGTAAATAAAAACACGAAAATAAAGAAAATCAAACAAAAAGCAAAACCTTTTGTTTGCATAAATTGCTAAACAGACGGACAGACAGTTAATATTTGTGTGAAGTTTTTGTTGGCTGAAATATGAGACCGCACTTTACGATGTCCAATTTGTTAATGTCTCTATAGAATGCACTATAGTCGATTTGGGCTCAAGTTAATGACCTTTTGGACAGGCTTAGAACTAATCATCCTCTCGACTCTCATCGTGGTTATTGTTATTTGTGTAGCTGTTGCTCCGACACTTTCTTACCAAAAACATTTCCTGTTGCTAATATGGCTTAGACATGCAACAATAGTACCAACGACTGACTTTTCATTATGCTATAGAAGCCTATAAATGTGTGTAGGGAGAACAGCGGTTATTAGCTTGATTAGCTCAGGTGATAAACGCAATTTGGTAACTTTCACTACAAAAGACGGCCCAATGCCAGCAATTAGCTACTGGACTAGTTAATAGCCATGTTGTTAATCAGAAATGACGACTCTTTGCTCCACATATTCCATCATAATGATATTATTATGTACCTTTCGCACAGGTCATGTCAGGTCACACGTGTCACACCATATTTCATCTAGAATCCGGTTGCAGATGTAGCATCCCAAATTTCCAGCTATCAGCGCTAAGTTGACAGGCAAACATCACAGTGAAAACTGAAAGTTCTTCTTCCAACTCTATTCATTGATTTGTGTGTGTCCAGAATTAGCATTTTGCTTTGTTTGTCTTTTGGGAATGAGGAGCACAACCCGTACAATGGGAAATTTTGTACAGTTTACGCTCGGTTGACTTTCAGAGTGTCGGACGAGCCTCTAATGGATTCTTAAAGTGACCAAAATGAACTCGTTTGGCATGTGCCCTCTCAGTTGATGCTAAGTGCTGTCAATTAGCCAAAGGTGGGGTGAATTTGGGGGGAAACTCTTTAACAGCAGGCGACCCTTTAGTATTCTAGCATATTGATGAGTCTAGCCAATTGATTTATGGAACACTTTGTGAGGTGATACATCAGATGTTGCGAGTTGTGGTCTCTATTAAATAATGAAATGGCAAAATAAATTTACATTGGGGTTTTTAATATGTAAAAAAAAACCATTTTATTATTTATCCATAATTTATTGGAGAAGAAAATAAATGTACAACATTAATACCCTCTCATTTTTCTTCCGTTCACATGTCTGTATGTCCATTTATCTCTTTTAATGGAAAGAACGCTTAAAAATATATATATATTTAATATACGAAGAGATATGCAAATATTCTCTCCCCATCAATATTTTTATTTGATCAAAGTGAAGTTTTTTTAACAGTGAAATATTAAGTCATAAATTCAAGTCTACTTTCATTTCACCATTTAAATCTGTTCTTAACTTAAGACTTTTTAGTCTTTTGAAACACTTTAAAAGCTATTATATTTTAATAGTCTTTTGTTTGTATTTAGTTTGTTTATTTTGGCTTCTATTTCTACTTTTTAACTGCCATTAAAACGAGCTGCGAATCATAACAAACTTGCATTGTCTGTGCGAAAAGTTACTTAACGTTTTGCCGTTTGTCACGTTAAAAAATGAGTTGAATTTCGCTTATGTCAACATTTCTTCGACACTTTGGACTACTTTTTATGCTTTTTACATTTACTAAACGATCGTTTTTTATTAAAATCTTTTTATTATGCTGATTTATGAATGCGAAATATCATCTTTAACGCGAAACTTATATTTTTTGTCGCATATTTTCGTCGCGCTATTTTGGCATTTTTGGCACTAATTTGACAAGGTCATCGGGTAGCTTTTATCTTTGTGTTGTGTTATGTTGTGTTGTCTAGGGGCCGCTTTTGTTGTTTTTTTGTTTATTGAAATCACGACCACGTTCGAGTCGAGCTCGAATTGAATTCATTTGCAGCTTTTATTTGGGTTGTTGTTTATTAAGCGTTTCTCTAATTCCCCCTCAGTCTTTCTATCTCTTTTTTTTGTTATATTTAAATTATTTGCATAAACATTTGACGACTCATCTTGAGTCTTGACATAGGTGCGAAATAGTTGCTGTGAAATCTATTCATATAAATTAGTGGGTCATTCAGACTTGACCCCAAATAAATTTTAGCCACCGCTGACAGCGCAACGGATTTCCTGTTAGAAAGGCTCTGGGAGCGTCTTCCTATCTCCCTCTCTCTCTTGAGTCATTCAAATTCAAATCGATTGTCCAAATTCAGTTCGTGACTGGCAAACGACAGACAATTAACCCCACAGTCCACAGTGACCCACCTGCCATCCAATTCATTTTGAACTGAGCCAGACTCTCTCTCCCTCTCTCTTTCTTTCTCTCTCTTTCCATCTCTCCATCTCTCCGACTATCCTGCGCCTATCGTTACGTAAGTGCTGCCTTCAGGAGCCGGGACACTTCGGCTCCTGCTTTAATTAACGAGCTGGATTTGTGCGATAAGACTGCGACGACAAAGCTAATTAAATTATAAACTAAACCCAAGCGGGGGAGATTGTGGGCAAGAGGGGACCGAGACGAACTTTATCAACTCCTCCAAATGGTTAAATAATACGTAAATAAATGAGCGCCCATTTTTGAAAAGCTCGACACGAACAGCGCTTCCAAACCGAGTGACAGTGGTGAAGTAGAAGGAGGTGAAGGTGTTGAACTAACAATCATTTTACACTTTAATATACACTTTAAGAGGGGGAAGCATAAATGCAGCCGACAACGCACAGTGGGACACCCATTGGTGTAGACAAATGATACAAAATTTATATATTTGAAAGTAGGTACAGAAAAATATTAAGTACAAAATATTAACATAATGAATAATTATAATAGTCGTACGGCATAAGCAGTAAATATTTCAGGAGTCGGTTTTTTTGATCTGTCAGAATTGGGTGATAATAACTATTATTGCAAAGAATATTACTAATAAAGATTATTTTCTGAGCAAACAGTCACTTCAATGCACATCATAATAATATTATTATAACAATGCAGAATCTTCTTCAAAAATAATATTCTATTGAGTATTTGGTCAATTTGTTACACTGTGCATTGCATTATTTGGCTAACCAAATATGAATTATGCGTAGTCAAAGACATCGTCGTGCAACGCGTTGCCATCAACGTTGTCCGCATGAGGCATTGTCATTGTTGAGCGGGGCAAAGGCAAAACTTTTGAGGCAGCTGTCGGCATTCCAATTGCGGCTTATGGCCATAAATAAACTGAGGGTTAAAGCTGGTCCGAGCCTTGTCATAACTAACAAATGTAATACTTATAATGCGATTCGAATGCTCTTTAAATCGTGATTCCACTTTACTGGAAGATTTTCAACGTGGACTGAATATACATAATATTTACACAATTTACAACTTAATAATTCTATTATGATGGGGAATTGCTTTTTCTTGTGAAGCAGGCTGTGATTTGGTGCTATTAGACCAAATTGCAACAGGGTGGCGATTCTCGACTTGAATTGGCTGATTTGCATGTGAAATGGAGAGAAAGAGAGAGAGCTAGAGAGAGAGATAGAGTCAGATGGAACAGGCAAGAAGGGTAGACTGAGACGGTGGGGGTACTTAAATATCCTCTAATGGCAGAGTGCATCTGATGAGATGCCCACTCAGCGCTGTGGCGGCCTTTCATTTAATTCAATTAATTAGCAACTCGAGCTGCAGAAAGCAGTTACAAATCTCATTCTCTCTTCTAACCAGCTTCTATTGCCTCGTCTTGTTTTGCTTCTCCTGCTGTCTCATCTTGGCCTTTTTGCTGTGCGGCGTGTGATGAACATTTCCGCTGAAGTTTGCTGCAATCAAAATTAATTAAGGCACACACAAAATGCAACTTGCCAGGCCATTTTTGCATGCCCCTTTTAGCGTCTGCCTCTTTATTGCATTTACAGTAATGTTGTTGTTGTTGCTGTTGCTGTTGCTGCACCTGCAACTCAACGTTGTCTTTGTCTTGACATGGACATTGCCACCAGCAGCGACTTGCAACTTGCAACAGCTGTATTTTCAACTAGAGTGCAACTCGATTCAGTTGCTCAAGTTGCGCATAATTAAAAGTGGAAAAACTGTTTCAACTGCAACACACCAGTAATTGGCCCGATCTTTGCCCGGAGCAATCTATCAGCGAGCTGTGATCCCCAAGTGGAAAAGTGTCATCCAATCCTTGTAGACTTCAACGATCGCAAGTGCCATGTCGTGAGTGCTAAATATTCGGCATACTAATTTATGGCTTTCTTACATTAAAATTAAAATAAAAAGCTGTTTTCAAATGGAAACGTTGTTAAAAGATAAACTATTTTATAAAAATAAAAATAATTTTCAGAAATTAAATATCTGAAAACATTGAAATTTCCAATATGGATTCAAATAAAGTAATAATATTTTGTATATTAATTGTTCTATTTAACATAGGTCCTTAGGGTTATAGAAGAAGAAATATTGAAAATAATTCACTTCAGTCAGTCATTATTATTTATTGTTTTTTATGTGATTTGAAGAAGAAACATTAAAAATAATACACTTTATTCAGTCATTATTTTTTATTGTTTTTTATGTGATTTGAATTTTTTGAAATGATATACGAAAATCAACATTTACTAACTTTGTACCGTTCTCCAACAATATTGCTGTGAAAATGTTTTGCCATAAAAATCTTAAAATGATGTCAGTTGAAGAACTTTCCCAGGCTTCAAGCTAGGAGAGCGAGAAGTGGAGTACTTGCTTGAAGGTGGAGAAGAGATGTATCGTTCAAAGTGAAATGTATAATGAGCATAATGTTTGCTGCTCTGCACGATGCTGATGCCGATGCTGATGCTGATGCTGATGCCGATGATAATGATAATGTGTGGCTGCCACAACTGCATATGCAACGACACCTGAGCATGAAGATGACAAACGGGTCGAAGGCAGCGAGAGAAATTTGAGAAATGTGCACAGTAATTAAATGCAAAGCTTCAAGCGCGACAGCAAAAGACGACGCTAAAGATAATGCATAATTGTGCAAGACAAAAGGAAATGCTGGCAAATCAGAGCCAAGAACTGAGAGCTGAGAAGTGAGTAGAGCATGCAAAATATGAGAAGACGAGAAGAAAATTTCAAGCGTGTTTGCATGCCACACAGTAAAACAGCGTCCAAATTAATGACTGAGTTTCACATGGCAGCCAAAGACAGAGACAAAGTCAGAGAAGACAAAGACAGAAGATGATAGAAGACAGCCAGATATAAAAAAAAAGAAGAGGAAAGAAGCGGCTGCTGCTGCTTCTGTTTCTACTTCTGCTTCTGTTGTTGTTGTTGCTGATGCAGACAATTGGCCATGAAGCACATGTGTGTGAAAGCGGAGGAGAAGCCGCTACAGTTGCAGATAACTACAAGATACAAGTGGCCAGATACAAAATAGAACAAGAACAAGCACAGCAACAATAATAATAATAATAAAAGCAACAACAACAACAACAACACTAACAACAACACTAACAACAACAAGAGCAACAGCGGCATGTAATGAATGCGTGTAGGAAGCAAACAGACGAGACGAACAAGTGACTGGCGCTACAGATGCACAGAAAAACAACTGAAGAGTGTTACAGCTGAGAATGCTCGATAATGAGATACCCTGCAGAGATATGGAGAGAGCTGACATTTGCAACCCAAAATAAATTGTGTATTATCAATCAATTGTCGATCAAGAATCTAATGAATCGATGTTGGAATGTTAATGAACTATGGTTAAATTGTTTTACAAGAACACCTGATTTCTATTTTCAGCATTCAAAAAAAAAAAAAGAATTTAAAAACAATCATAAGCATTCAACTGTAGTATCACAATAAACTATCTTGTTTTTCCAGTTACCAATTGTTAATTTTAGCAACAGAATTTACATTTTTCACTAACCTTAAAAAAAGCATGTCCGATTTTTCCAATTTTTTTTCGAGATTTATCTTTAAATTTGAGTTCTTCTTTATATAAGCCTAATTTAATAAAAAATTGTCATGTATTAGGCGGATTTGTTTATAAAGGCAATGCTTACTCATTTATTTCAAGTAAAGGACTGATTTCTAACTGAAATTAACTGCTGAATAACTGCAACAAAAATCTTTTCAATGGCTGTAATATATGTCTTGAAGTCAAATTTATAATAAACTTGTCTTGTAGTTTCATTCACCAATTCTATCGATAAACTACACCTGATGCTTGGTAAACCTTTCTAAATTATTATTATTTTGTAGAAGTAAAATAAAGTAGATTCTTTGTAGAGTCTTAGCTGCAGGGAATTTCGCCGACGAAGGCACATGAAATGCAACTGCGCTATTTTCAAAGTAAAGTTTTATGTAATTAGCGCTGTGGAATGCAGGCAGCAGTTGCAACAACGTCCGCCTCCGCCTCCACCTGCAACTCTACCCCCGCCCCCGCCCCCTCAGCGTCTTGCACTCACTGCTACAACAATTTTCAATCAGTTGATATAAGAGCAGGTGCCAAGAATGACGCAGCAGATACATAGCAGAAATGCTAGGTACAGTTACAGTTAGTTGACTGATTGTCTGGCCTAAATGCTGCAAACGTTTTTAGAGCATTTAAAGGCTTATACTCGCCGGTAGCCAGTAGCCAGTAAACAGTAAACAGGAGCCTCGAGGCAAGGAGGAGACACAGCTCCTGTGCTCCTGTGTGTGTATGCTGTGTCTTTGTTAGTTGCGTGCAAACTGTAACTATGAGCTAGCAAACTGTATTTGGGTTAGAGATTGCTCAAAAATGTATAAAGACAGAGAGAGCGACAAAGAAAGAGAGAGAAAGAGAGAGAGAGACAGAGAGAGAGAGAGAGAAAGGCATCTGCTGGCATCTCTGGGGAGTAGTTTTGGGATGCCCGGGCTCAAGTTATTTAAAGTGCCTCGTCTTAATTGTGTGCCAGGCACTAGAAACTCGTAAGAACTTGCAATGAAGCTGTCGAATCTACGGGCTGCTCTCGCAAATTTATTATTTATGGGCCGAGTCAATTCATTTGCTGGTTTGCTGGTATTTAAAGCAGGCTGTGGGTGGCCCACTCAAGTTTTTAATTTAGCAAAAATATGGCCAGGCCAAGTAATCAAGTGGCCAAGTAACTTTGTGAACGGAAATGCTACAAAAGTGTGGGCGAAAGTGCTGCAGGTGGCAAAGTGGAGAAATGTCGTGTACTCGTATCTTGTAAATTGCATTTAAATGCAAACGAGCAGAAATGTAATTAGAAAATTATTGCGAAAGTCAGGTCTTTAACATTATGTTTGTTTAACTAGAAATGGGAAAAGTGTAACAAATCTATCAAGATAATATTTTTTTAAATGGAAAAGAGATTTGACATGAGAAATTTCCATATCGTGTTGGTTTACTGTGATAATCGAATTGTGCATAATCGTGCTATTCCCACAATTACAATAAAAATCTTTAAAAATTGCTCACGATACTCGATTGACAATTACAATTTGCTAAAAGGCCGCAGCAATCGATGGACAATGAAAGATTATGGCACACGAAATTCATCCAATTAAATTTGGCCAATGCCACAGCAGTCGACACTTGCCGCAAAAACGTTGTTCAAATATGAATCCCATAAGATGTACGACAACAACGACAACGACAATAGCAAAGGCAATATCAGCTATAAAAAGATATACCGTTAGTGGGGGCGACACATTGACGATGATATGCAAAGCGCAGACAGTTAAATGAGTATAGAAGCAGGGACAGAGGTGTAGAGGTGAGTATAGAAGCGGGGACAGAGGTGTAGAGGTGAGTATAGAAGCAGGGACAGAGGTGTAGCAGTGTTAGCAGTCAGTAGTAGCATGCAGTAGCAGCGGGTGTTACAGCCAACAAAACAAAAGGCGCACATGTGGCATAAAAAACATAAAGAGTGAAGAATGAAGAATGAAGGAAGAGGGAGAAGGGAGAGAAGCACGGAGAGACAGTCGCTGTCACGTGGGAAATTTTCAAGTTCAAAACAATTTTCCAAGGCAGAGTCAACTGTAAAAACGAAAAGCAAAGAAGAACAAGAAGAAGCCAACATAAACAACAACGAAAACAACAACAACAACAGCAACTGCAAAAAGAACAACAAAGCGTGCACTCACGTGAGGCTGATATTAATCGGCTTTTGAATCGTGAGGCGGGCCAACGTGGAGGCACACGAACACATAACACATAAGTATTTACACAGACATGCAAATACTGTTAGTACTCGCGAGTACTTAAAACCAATACTAATACTAATACGAGTACAGCTACAGATACTAATGCGCATACATGTTGCACTTGGTGTGTCTGCATTCTGCCTTCTGCGGAAGCGAATGGCAAACAGGTTAACAACAACAACAACAACAACAACAACAACAACAACAACAAAAACGAAGACGACAACAACATTAACGTCAACAAAATACCAGAAACAATTGCTACGGTTGATAGGTAGAGATGAGCGCGTGACACGCTGGATAAAAACTCACATAGCTAAACATCTATCACTTTTAAATTACCATTACATATTGTAGCAGGCTGATAGTTAAACCGATATCCCATAAGTTTAAAATCTACCTACAAGATCGATTAAGAATATCACACGGCTAGATGCCGCGTGGCAGAAGTTGTTAAAGAGACGACGAAGTAAAGACTTAATAAAGAAGATATAGTGTTTTACTTACCCAGTCACAATATCATGATGCTTTTTGTTTTTCAAGAACAACCATAGAGATTATTTTTAAAAAGATACAAAAAAATTACTAAACTTTAAAGTATATTTATTAAATGTAGCACCCATAAGTAAAGTTTAAAATTCTTATCAAAGTTTAAAATTAAAGTTAGTTTTTAACATTGTATAATTACAATAGCAAATTAAATTTTAGTGTACATAGCTTACATTAATTATATACATACAGAAATATAAATATGTATTTTTTGCTACAAATAAATAACATACATATTTTCTTCTAAATATATCATTTAAACTAAAATGATGCTAGGTTACTTATTACTTATACTTTATAAGCACGGTAGTTTGTAAAATTTGCCACATATGTGACTCACGCTACCATCTCTACCAGAAGAGGGACTCTTCTCAGGAGTTATCTATCACAGCCAGCGCTCCTCTTCAATCTCGATTTCCGCTGCCACCGTTCGGCATGCTCAGCTTGTTGCCGTTGTGGCACGTCGCGTTGCACCTCCCTGCGATTAGCCCCGCCCTGCGGACTGTCTTGGCTACTGTTTAATGGCCACCCCAGCGGGCGTTTTGTGGCATACCAACAGTTAGTATTAATTGACGTTAATAATGTTCCGATATCAAGATTTATGCTGAGAGAGAATCTCATCTCTTCATCGAGGGGCTTCTCTGCATTGCAATGCAATACTATTCTATTTGCTGGGCCCCGACAGACTTGCAGACTTGACGACAGGTTTGCGAGTGTTTGCGTTGGTCCATTGCATCCAACGGTTCTTTGCCAGGCCCCAAGCGACAGTCCCATCAATTTTACAGCTGCTTCTTTGTGTCAGCATTTTGCATTTACCATTTACTATTTCCCATTAACAATTTACCATTTACCATTTACGTGTAATGGAAAATTCTTAACTCCACTAAGATGATTATCGCGGGTTGACAATTTGCCGTATAGAGTATAGAGTCGGGTCATAATTTAGTCATTCTTCTCGCTCATAAACATTTGTCACTTTGATGACTGCCTGACTGACTGACAAATTGGCACATGCAAGTTTACGACCCTGATCTCCTCCGTGCTCATCTAATGGCCGAGTGAAGCTCCAAAGCTCGTCAAGTCATAAAAAATAAAAAAAGAAAATCGCTGATCATAAAAAAATGTACTTTATAAAAAATATTTATTTTTAATTAAAGATCTTTTGCCTAAGCCAAAAACAACGAAGACTTTTGAGCTTTAATTTGAATATAATACAATTATATTGTTGAAAACTAGTTTAGACTTTATTGTTTTTCTATATTGAACATTTCATTTTATAAACAGGCTCTTTAAACGACAATTATGGCGAATGAGAGTTTTGCAAAAAATGCAAGTAATTTTTGTATGGTACTTTTATATATATTGAAATAAGTAACGCGTATTCTTTGGTCGGGATTTCGACTATAGGCTTTTCGACTAGTTTTGAACTTAAGAAGTGAAAGCAAATATATTTTAAATTAAAAGAAACTACAGATTTTAAGATTTGTCATTTCAAACATTAATTGTTCAAATATTTTGAAGATTTTTTATGTTTTCTGGCAAAAGTCTTAAATCTGATCAAGTTTATGTCATTTATACAGCTGTAAGTCATCTAAAATTCAGTTGGGAAAATTTAGGGCTACGAGCTACCGTTTTGGTCATGACTTGAGTCACTCACCTAGTGAATCCACAAATAGCACTTAAGTGTCCAATAAAACCTCGAACTTTCTGTAGACGCTGTAAGGGCAGCTGGTCAGTTGGACAGCGAGATTGCATTTTCATGTGACGAGCACGTTCCAAATCGCAATGGGTCATAAAAAGTACTTTAGGACGGCACAAACTACAAAAACTACAAGAAACGAGCGAGTATCACACAGTTTCTTACACCTTGTTGAAACAGAGAGAAGGCGGGAAGGGAAAAAGGGTAATTAAAAAGAACTTAGCACATGGTCGCGACACGAGCGATAACAGCAACTAAGAAAAGGCCAGCTGACGTGAGGCAAGTAGTGAGTGGCAAGTGGCAAGTGGCAAGTTCCAGCGTGTCGCGAGAGAGTTCATAAATGTCAAGTTCAGGGTTATGGGGAAAAAACCAAAACATAAAGCCGGGAAACGCCCTCTGGCATGGGAAGGTGAAGGGGCAGTCGTCAGTCGGTCAGGTACAATGCTTTTAAATGCTTCTTGGCCAAGCTAAAGTCAAAGTCAAAGCAAAAGTTAATGTGCCAGCGGCAAGAACAATAAAACGCGTAATTAATTTGACGCACTGCATCTTAATCTGTTAATTCTCCCCTCCTTTACTGACAACTTGTGAGAATCGCGTCATTTCCCCCTTTTGTGAGAACTTTAAGTTGACTTAATGAGCTTTTTTTCTTTTGCTTTTTGTGCGAAAAACGATTTAATTTTTATGTAAACAGTTCAATGAGCCTAGGGATCGCGGGTCTCTGAAGACTTGAACCAATTAAAAATTAATTAGGCACATGATTTGATTAGGTTTCATTATCTATAACACTTTTGTACACTTCAGGGAAATAGTGCAGCTATTTTTATACACAATTTAAATGACTCTTTACAGGCTACATTCCGGCTAGCAGTTGTATTAACTCTAGCTTCTTAAATCAACATTCAAACCGAATACTTTCAACAGTTGTTTAAAAACAGCTGGCAACAATTGTAGAGGTTAATTATTATTTTTTGTTGGGGTTTCTATAGTACGACCTATATTAAGTAAAGTACGCTTCCCATCAAGTCTGAACAGTGTTCAAAAAGAGTAACTTCAAAATCTTTTATTAATAGCATTTAAGAATCGTCTTCTGTATTTTCGGATTTAAAGTATAAATTGATTTTTTTATAAACTTCAGGAAGCTTCCAGTAGCTTTCCAGTAAGCTTTCTTTTCCTGGCCATAATTTTGGAGAGAAGAGAGTATAAGCAAGTCGTTTAAAAATTTAAGATACATATATAATTCTTCGGTCGAAATTTTTAAAGTCATTCTCATCAGAGTCAAACTCTCTGTGAATTGACTTAAAATCTTTTTATTGTTCATGCCACTATATAAGTTGGTTTCAGCTTGACTTTTCAGTTAAAAAAAAGTATTGTTCAACCAAGAAGTTTTTATAAGTAAAATCTTTGAATTTACCGCATTCAACGCGAAGTCCAAAGGGGGCTTAAGACCTGGCATAAATCTTGGTCAGCGTCAACAACAAGTTGCTGCATTAAAAATTCATTTATAATGGCCATAATGTGTGAGAGGATCTAAGAGGTTTTACCGTTTCGGTCATATGCCATATGTGGAAAAGAGAAGCTGATGAAGAAACATAAGCGGCTTAAGTTGAGGCCCAAATGCAAAACTGCGTAATCAAATGCATGTAATTTGAGTTTAATGAGTGTCAAAGTTATTAAAAATCATTTGTTGCCCACTTTTGGTTAACCATAATGCGAGAGCCAAGTGCCAAGTGGCCAAGAGACAACTTCAAGATGATTGCCATTAAAGGCAAAGTTCCCAAAAAAATAAAACCGTTCAGAGCCTTTTTGCTAACTCGTTTTTGGCAGTCATTGCAGCTTAATTACATACATATATGTGTGATGGCTATGTAAGTGTGTGCGTGTCATGTGTTGGAGCTGAAATTGCTGTTAATTATGATCAAGTTGTTGAGGCTGTTAAACGAACTAAGCACCACATCTTTTAGCAGACACGTTTTTATTTGTGGCTTGTAAAACACAAGATGCCAAATTCAACGACAATTTACATAACACACGAATCACTCCCTCCCTGCAACCTCCCCTCCTCTTTCTAGTCCAAAATTGAGTGATTAGCGCAAAATGCAAAGCATGCAAAGCTTTAATCCCCACAAAATGAAACTCAAATGGCACTGAGCGAGGTCTCATATAGAGTTGTTTGGTGTCAACGACAACAATAGCAACAACAATGATTACAAGATATTGACAACAACAGTCGGTCAATAAATCACAAAAAAATAAATTTACATCAGACGAATTATATATACTCTTATTAATAATTGGAATTGCAATAATTCAAATTTGATTATTATTTACTTTTATAATTGTGCCTTACAATATGATTTTATAGCCAGTTCAGTAAAGGCCTTCAGGCTGTCATATATGTTATTTGTATAAACATTTCCTAGACTAAATCTTTACAAATATTTATGGATACATATGCAATAAAAGCTGTAGATTCAGTTCCACAATAAGCTATAGATACAAATAAGAGTTAAGACTCAGATTTAGGGTTGAAGACATATACAGAGGTAGTTATAGATACAGATACTGCCAAAAATATATATATTTATTTTATATTTTATTTTACTTTATTTTTTATTATTTTTTATTATATTTTTTTTAATTACTTTATATTTAGTTTTATTTATAAATAAACGACTAAATGTAGGTGGCAATAGAAATATTAATAAGATATGGTATTAACTCGCTCGGATATAGATAAAATTGCATGTATAGTAATAGATTTTTATATAGTTATATTTATTGAAGAATAAATAAACACAGATACAACTGCCAATACGACAGATGTATATAGATAAGTATGCACCTTAGTTATGGATAGAGTTGCATGTATAGTAATAGATATAGACACAGTTACAGTTATAATACCAAACACATTTCTAATAAAGTAAATTAAAGGTTTTGAATGCAGAGTACGCAGAATCCTAAACTACTCTCCTTGTCCCACCCCCCTCAACGGAGTAGAGTATTCCAATTGCCCGCTAGCAAAAAACATATGCTGGCATCTCTTCTTGTTGTTGCTCTTGTTGTTGTTGTTATTGTAGCGCGAAAATTTGTTAGCTGTTGTGCTGCCAATTGGCATGCAACTCTTTTTGCCATGGCTGTGGGCGTTGAACGTTGCACGTTGAATGTTGCACGTATTGTGTATGTAACCACCCACAGCTTTACGCAGCGTTATGTTATGCTGTGTATCGTGAGGGGATGCAGTGGGGTGGGGCAATAGGGGGGGGGGGGAGTGGCACACTCAACTATGTCCATTGATTTGCTTGTCGTTTGCTTTTTGCTGCTGCTGCTGCTGCTGTATCTGATGCTCACATGGCGTATGATTGATGGCCCTGCAACGAGTTGAGGCAACCAGACGCAAAATATGAAATTAGCCTTCTTGGAGTTTGCCAAAGTTGTTGTTGTTTTTCTTTTGGCTGGCGCAATAAATTACGTTTATCGAGGGAAAATTGGCAGGAAAAATATTTGCACGTTAAATAGAAATTAAGAAACTGCGTTTACTCGAATTATTATCTCACTCTCTTTTTCTCACTCTCTTTCTCTCTCTTTCATTCTCCCTTTCAGCAGTTACTCGATGATGTGCAGTTTGACCACCACTGCCTTGAATCTGGCCTAAAGGCGAGAGGTAAATATAAATTTTATAATATTTCCTTGCATTTAAATGACTTTTGTTTATTATTTATTTCTCTTTATGCTAAGTATGTTTTTGTTTTTACGATTGTCTGTTGCTTTTTGCTACCTGGTGTGCGCTGTGTGTGCGCTGTGTGTATGTGTGTGTTGTGTATGTATATGTCCGTCTGCTACCTGGCCTGCATTCAAACCGGTCGAATCAGTCGAATCGTATTTGCATTGAGTTTTGTTCTTTTTTAATCGGCGTTTTAATTTATTTCCATTGATTGCAACAACCAAAGCAGCAACAACAACAACAACAGCAACAAATGAGCCATACTACATATCGCTGAATCTGTCGCTGACTTAATGCCTCGATTTGTGTACAGTGACGTAATTCGGTTGCTGAAATTAGCTGGAAATTTGTTAAGTATCGTTAAAGTCATTCAGTCAGTCTCTGAGTGAGCCATAAAATCCATTTGAATTGTGAAATTTAATATCTTTTTCATTTAGTTGCAATTGCAATTAATTTCTGTTTGCATTATAGATATTTAGTTAGTTACTAGTATTGGGTTTTCCTATAACACAGTTTTAGGGTACTTAAGCTGTCGCAAACTGAAATCCCAAAAACAATAGTCGAAACAATTTCAATCAAATAAATGCCAAATTGTCAGAGCTATCGAAAAGTTCTTTCCACTTTTTATTCTCTTGTTTTTATTTTGGTTGCCTTTGTTCTAAAGCATTTACCTGGTTTCTTTAGAACAGGAAGTTGGTTTTGTGGTTGTAGCATTCAGTATCAGTTTGATTTTTAGCGTAATTTGCTGTGGTTCCTGCCCCAAACTGAGTCTCTATTCAATGCTATGTCCATTCAGTATCGCTCACACATCTCAGCCATCTTTCCAGCTAGACAAAGACACGAGCCAATGGAAGTTGATGAGAATGAGGATGATGATGATGATCATGATCATAATGATGATAGTGAGTGAGTGACAGCTCCAGGGAGCTCAGTTGATGGACACAAAAAAGGGTTAAGGGCAAACGTTGCGGCCAGCTCGAGTATCTGTATTTGTATCTGTATTTGTATGGCCGCTTGGGTCAGAGTTAATTTTCTTATTGTATTAGTCTGCATTCTATACAGTTTGTTTGGCATATAATGATGCCACTTGATTGAAAATGAACGTGACTGGAAAACAAGTTTTCGGGCTTTTTCTTTATACTTCTGTTGCTGTTGCTGTTGCTGCTACTAGTATTGTTGTTTCCACTTTGCTTTTGACTTCGGATACAAACACAGAGAACGAGAATACAAAAAATAGTTAAATAAATTAGCCAAGAAACTTTGACATTGCCATAAACTACAACAGTGACATGTTTTGCAGCATTGCTGCGTTGTTTACAGCACACAAATCTCCTCTTTCTCCCGTCTTCTCCTCCTTCTTCATTCTTCATTCTACCTTTCTCCACTGCACAACACCCATCGACAAGTTTCGAGAGCAAGTTCGAGCTCAGTTGTAAGGCGTTGAGCATAATTGTATTTAATATTATTTAATTAAAACGCACTTCTTGTTGCCAGCCAAAGGATGAAGGATCCTAAGGATTCTGCAGCCAGGAGCCTGGAACTCTGGACTGTGCGTCGACCGCGGTCTCCTCCATGTTTTCTAACCGAGTTATGTGCGCATTTCCGTTTCCGGTACACGCAAGACTGCGTCCAAGTAACTAGAAGTTATTCGAATTGCACAGTGGAGCAAGTTTGGAATATATATTTAACTTGAATAGCGTTAAAATAGGAATTATGATTTTTTCAAAATGATTTTTTACGAATATTAATTTTCTTCGATGCGTTGGGAAATTAAAATCAGAAAACATTATCGTTTAAAATATATACTTATTTGTGTACCGTTTTAAGTATATAGTTTTGGTTGCACTGTATTACTTGAGCTGGAATTTATTAAGTTGTGGGTGGGGTGTACTTCTGTTATCCGCCTTGTTGCAGTTTGCCAATTTGTTGCCAAGACGAATAATTTGCAACATCCAACAATAATGTAATTTTTTTTCCCCCACCCTCATATCTGCTGTCTTTCTCACTCGCATCCGAAAATCACAGTGCCTCAAATTAAGTATGGCCATTAAAATGACAAAAGTAATTTACTTTAAAGCTCTACGCAATTTAAATTCATGCATGACTATTTGCTCGTTGTGAATGAATACACTCATGAGTGCGACTGACATTTAGTTGAACAAATCACACACACAAACACAAAGTATACCCACAGGGTACAGTGAGACAGGGAACTAATTTCAACAAAAATCCATTCGTTGCAGCACCTTTAAAGCTTTAACTTTGTAGCTTAGTGTTGTTTAAGTTGCAGCCTTCGGTTAATGGGGCATTGGAGCACTCATCGGCAGACCTTTCTGTTCCTTGCAATATTCATCATCATACACTTTGCAAATTTCGACGGCTGTCAGAACACGTATACGCCATGTGTCACAAATACTTAAGTTAAACTGCCAGCCAGCAAAAAAGTCCGACAGTCAGATAGACTGGCAGCACTTGAGTGCATCAAGCTCAGGGATAAAGAGGGAAATCTTTCTTTTTCTTTTTGTCGTTTTTTACGAGCTGATTTTGAGTTATAGAATCATGTTTTTTAGTTATGCTGTTGAAAATGTGTTGCTCCACTAAAGTTAGAGCAAATTTAAGGTTATGTTTATGGCCCAAATACTTCTCCTCTCTAATTGGATGTTTGATGTCAGTTCAGAAGAGCAAATAACTGTCAAATGGACAAAGAGACAGACGTATGAGCAATGTTCACTGCGAGCAATGTGGAGTGAAGTTGATGTTGCGCCACCTGGCGGACGAAATTGTTGCTTTGATAGCACACAAACAGGCACACACACACACACACTGTCACACCTTCACCCGCACAACAAACGCAACTGACAGCTGTCAAGTGTAGAGCGTCGAATTTGGTGCAAACAAAACAATTCGAAGGGGCGAATCGACAAAAAGGGGGCGGTTTGTGGGGGTGGGCGGTGCTGTATGATAGTCCATACATAAATTTTGATTTGCTTTCGCATGTCAGAACAAAGGTCAAGCATAATTTTTCAATCAAACACGCAGAGGGAGGCGATTTAATGTTAACCTCCCCTCCGTTCCACTTTAGGCGTTAAAATGGATTTTTTTTAAATTATTTGTTTTAAGTGAAAAATTACCGCACTTAGTTCGCATGCAAATTGCTGTAATCTTTTGTTGCTATTGCAGCTTTGGCATAATTGTGATAATTGAGTTGCTGTTTTTTTTGTTTTTTGTATTTATTTTTGCCCCTATTAATAAATCAACGCGGCATATGGCGCACAGCAATTTAAATGGCCATTAAAAGTATTGGAGTTGGCGGGGAAAATTGCGTCTTAGCCGATGCCAGCAACTTTTTCAATTAAAAGCGATTGGCCATAAAAAGAAATGCAGCAAATGTCAGCACCAACTTTGTGCCAAATAATTCTTCCAAAAGATGCGAAGTGGAAAATTCAATTAAAAAGAAATGCTTCTGGGATTGTTTCCATTGACTTCGACACATTCACCTGATAAAGTTGCTCCAACTGAATGAAGAATGAGATTATGACACAGATATGATAAGCATTACCAAACATATCATCTTATATTTTCATTTTTAATTATCAGTTGAATAACCACGCGGCGTATGCGTAATTTGGCCAATGCTTTCAATTAAAAATTATTAAAACCAAATTGTATGCGTGCTCTTATCAGTTGATCACTCAGTTGGCCCTCTCTCTCTCTCTGCTCATTATCCATATCAAATGCCAATGCCTTGGCCACGTTTTCATTGAGGGTCTGACAATGTTGTCGAAAAGTCTTAAGATAATTTTCACCGGTTGTTGTCGTTGTCGACGTTTTTTTGATTGACAGCCAGGTAGGTGGCCCAAGGTGAACGGCTCTTGTTTTCAGTCGTCCGTCCACTTGTTGAAAATGAAGTTTATTTAATTTATGTATTTCGGTAAAATGTACTCAGTGTTTTGACCGTGACATCTTTACAATTATAGTGTTTTCAATTTTTCTGTCTTTTCGGGGCACTGAACTACGAAAAGAAAATTGGAGCGTATGTGTAAAAGTTAAAGTTAATAGGTCAATTATATGATACGAGTATTACATTTAATTGATGAATAGAATAGATATTAATTTTATTTTATTACACAGGTGTTGAAGGTCTTAATTATATTTCTGTGTTAAGAATGAGCAGACTGTAGGTTGCCAGAAATGTTGTGTGTTTTCTAGCATTATCAATCGGTCTCAAACAAACATTTTTGGGCGCACCCAAATGATTTATAAGCGAGATAACAAATAACTCAGATTGTGTTAGATATAAACTATTTATATTTCCATTTCGATAATTCTTCTTCATTAAAAAGAGGTTTGTTAGTAATAATAAATAGCTTGTCAAAATCACACTCTCTTAGTTAAAATTCATACTCCACTTGATTTCTCAATTCTTTACCCAATCACTTGAGAAAGTGGCAATTATCTTCGATTATATTTAGAGCAGCCAATTACAAACACATTCTCTCGCTAACACATATACGTTTATAGACATTTAATCTTGCTGGAAATATGCAAACTTTATTGACTCAATCGACAAGTATCTAAACACTTGCCTGACACAATTGTCGACTCTGCTGTTGTGCCGAACGATCAGTTGTGGTTCCAGTTGTTGACATTTCTATCACCCGCAACTTGTATCTCTTTGCTAAGTCTAATCTAACGCCCCCGTCGAAACACTAACTAGTTAATACAATCAACACGGCCGCAATAAAACGCGACAAAGTGCAGACTTGACGGCCCCATGCAACAGTCAAACCCTCCCCTCCCCTTCTCTCTCTTCCCCCTTTTTGCAGCTCTCAACTCGGACTACATTGCAATTGACGATGACATAAAAACATTCTCCTGTTTTTTTTTCTTAGTATTTTGGTTTTTTTTTTAATTCATTTTTGAGGTTAGCGTGTGAATTTAATTTGTGTATAATTCCAACGGCTGCAACTGCAATTGCGGCGTGCAACTTGCAACTTGCAACTAGCAACTCACTGCGGCTGCGGCTTTGACTGCAGACTCTGGTCCCGACTATAAAATGTCAATATCAGAGAGTAATCAGCAGCGGCAACAACAACAAATGTTTTTTTATGTGCCAACTTTTTGCCCGCCTTGACAATTTATGGGGAAGTGTCTGTGCAACTGACACAATGACAGTGCCCGATCGACCAACTGACTGACTGACTGACTGACTGATGGAGCGGACTGCTTTTTACAAAGCGGTTCGGTGCGTAGGCCGTGCGAGGGAGCACTGTGGGGAAAGGGAGGGGAGTAAGAAAAGTAAACCAATTTACAAATTACGTTTTTAACGCTAAGTTAACGCTGCACAGTGGTTCTCTTGGTGAATTTTGCTTGTATTTTTTAATCTGGCTGTTGCTGTATGCTCTGCAATTTGTGCAATTTATAAATAATTTCTTAAACATAGTAGTTTTTAGAATAATGATTCGAAATTCTTTGATATTTAATCAGAGCCAATATGATCAAAAGAACACCACTGTGCGCTATAGAAACGTGTTTTCAAGTGATTCTACTTACTTGCTCATTGCCAGTGGAGTACACAGACTAAAAGATAAAAGAAGGAGATCGAGAGAAAAAAAGAGATCGAAGCAGACGGGTTAAGTGACTTGTGGTTATCCGACTTAATATAAAAATGAATATAATAATGTTGTTCTATTTCATAAACTATTTTCTCTTTTCAAATGCTTGCTAACACTTATCAAATTATCCTTTTTTTGCTCAATTATTTTATTATTATTGTTATACAAAGCTATTTCTAAAAATTCCAATTTTATATATTCACAAGACGTTAATCTATTCAATAAACTTATCTTAATTTGCATATCTTAAATTGTTTAACTAACGAGAACATCGACTTTTTTTAATTACAGCATGATGCACATTCCACTTGATAAGCTGTCCATTCAAGGAAAAGAACTCAAAGAAATGTCCAAACTAATGGCAACCGCCAGTTCAATCAAATAAATGCGAAATTAACAAAAACATTAGTTCAATTCAAACGAAATACCACATCAAACTTTATAAAGAGAGAAATACAAGAAAGAAAAAGTTACGCTTAATAGCCAAGAGCATAGAACTTGGCTTAAACTTAATTTAGGTAAATAATTAGTTTGCCGTTGTGACACTGTTACAAGAAAAGCCGCCAAAATTACGACGTATCACCCACCCACGCCCAAAGTCAAACAGAACCCGGCCAATATGGACAACACGTCCGGGCCGGGTGCGTTTGACGATGAGCCACCTCCAGAGCCCCGAGATGGTTGGCTACTGGTGCGTATCCATGTGCCGGAGCTGAATGTTTACAAGTGTCTGCAGTTTCCATCGGAGCGTCTGGTCTGGGATGTCAAACAGCAGGTGCTCGCCTCTCTGCCAAAGGTGAGTACAACTTTCTCTTTCCCTTTGCCACGCCTCGACTGAAGCCTCCCAGCTAAAGTTAATTATATGCTGGTGTATATAGAGCAACCTGCATGTCACGCATTGTGCATGACCCTAAAAACTACAATCCGAAAATCGTGTATCTACAACAATCCCAAGATACAACCGATCCCTGTGTTCTATTAGTGTTGTTAAACTGTCTGGATAAGATCTGGTAAACTTTACGCGAGTTTCACTTGCACAATTTATATTTACTCCATGGAAGAGATTGCATAAAATAATACCGAAACTTTAGATAGTTCTCAGATAAACGTCTGCTGGGGTAGTTCATCTTCGTAGGCATAACGTAGCTCGGTGAAATACGAATAGATCACAACCCAGGCATAGATCAGAAGAACTGTAAAAGGTGGAGTGTTAACATTTACTTAGCGAAGATTTCAGGTTGACTTACCAATTGTTATTACAAATAGAACGATTATAATCCAAACGAAAGAGTACAATATCATAGCCACTATGTGGACTATTATATAGAACGGGGTTAGAGTCAGAAATGGTACGAACAACAGCTCATTGTTCTTATTAGAGGAATCAATAGTTAGTTGTTATTTAGTTATTAAAATTTGCGATTAATCCTGTTACTCACATTATGCACACCAATACAAACCATTGCTGCCGCAATGATGCCGAAGAAGGAGAAGACCATAGTTGTCTTTGGTGCAGCTGGTGCACCGTCTTTTACACCACGTTGATATTCATTGGGGAAGATGCACTCCATCATGAAGGCACTGCCCAGACAAAGGTATACAAACCATGTCAGAAATATGCATCCCAACAATAATGTGCCAGTGCGCAGAGTGAAGCAGAAACAGCACTTGTTCAGGAGCTTTACAAAGTACTTGCAGCGACAGGCCATCTTGAGTTAAGATTAATTATCTTTCTGAATTCGGAAACGCCAAGGAAACGCCAAGGTCTTCCCAAACTTCTCGAAATTTTGTTATAAACTCGAAACGTTTGGAAAGTCAAACTAATTTTTTCTTTGTGTCAGAAATAAAGTAAATCTGATATACAACTGAAAAATACGAAAAATCGATCTATAAAATATGAGCTCGATTGCTTAGACCGAAAAACACCTAAACATATGATAGTAGAAAAATAAAAACATTTATGAGTTGGATTTTTAAAACTTGCAATGAATTTTAATTATATTTGTACAGCATCGGTTGAAGCTTTAAGAAGATCGTCGTAATAAGAGTGTACAACCATCAATGAGTAAAGCATAATTACTAGAAATAGTTAAAGTTTAAGACAACTTACAGAATGTTAACTACATATATACTCACCAAGAATACAACCTTCAATGATAAGGATTATTGTGCGTGTCTGGTAAAAGAGAACATCTACAACGGTCAGAATTATATTCGAGATGAATATGATCAGAAAAACAATGACCCAGACTAATACAAGACATCGATTTTCCTGGGTGAAGTCAATTACATTTAGATATCAGATATAGGATAGTCAGAAATAGGACAAACCTTGTAAGACCCATGGATGAGTAATATTGATGCAATAATACCTGATGTTAGAATAATTGCCTGCACAATATCCCAGCTGTTGCCCTTAGAAGCTATTAAGGAATATCGGATATAGGAGTAGTATATGAATCTAGAATCTGGTCACTTACATATAAAGAAACTTTGCTGGCCATGGATGGCCATTTCGATAAAGAAGAAGCTCATAAAGATTGTACCGATGGTCATGGAAGCTCTACGCAATGGCACACAGTAGCAGCAACGCCGAAAGATCATAATGTAATTTTATTCACCTAAACCTAAACAAATATAATCGTATTTTTCCAGAAAGATTGCTTAAAATTTTGACGGCGATTTCTTAGCAGAAGTGTAAAATTTAAGGAGAAATTCAAAAAAAAAAAAAAAATAAATTTTGAAAAGAATTATTATCCACTTTCTTTGGGGTACTTCATCGGTAAAGTAGATCGATGAAGAATGACAAAGCAATTATCCAACAATAGATGTATATACCTTTAAAATGTATAGAGAATTATCCGACTATTCCATTGATCAATGATAATTTTATCGCTTACCCAAGGATGCAATCATAACAAGAATTAAAAATGCCGGCGCTTGATAAAAAACTGTCAGAACGAATGTGAGCAACATAATGAGAATATGGATACCAACGAGAAATAGCCAAGGGATTACGAAAGAATGGAATCTCCTAAAAGGGATTTAATTGTAATTATGTGATTTAAATATATATAAACAAAACATTACCTGAAATGTGCCATAGATTAATGAGCATGCACCGAGCAGCAATATTATCGATCCGACGAGTACTCGTATTTGCACTTGACTATTGAAGTATTCATTCAACAATGTCTCTGCGTGATAAAGAAATCAAAAGCTGAGTATCAGCTCTTGAGTTCATTATTGATTAGGTATGTCTCACCTGGCAAAATGTTGCATAGAAAAAAGACCATCATTATAGCTGTGAGCCCATAGATCACAGTACTGGTTATGCTGATGATAGTACAGCCCCTCTTTAGGCTAAAATAGAAACAACACCTGGTTAACATTATTAGCGACTTTTAACCACTATTTATGTATTTAAAAAATATACAAAAATTTATAAAATCTATATGAAAATTAAGACTTGGTTTGCTTGAATAGAAATAAATAAAATATTTCCATTTCAAAAGACATCGATTTTTAATAAATGGAATGTATTCCAGGGAATGTATTCCTTGGTATGTTCAGTATCCTTTTCTTGGATACAGAATTATACAATAATTTCAGAATGTATATCAGCAACTGTTCAAATGTATAAATTTCAATCAAACAAAGACTGAGATTCGCCGACAAAAGTCGCAATTGGAAAGTCGATTAATTTGGTTGAAAGGGTTGTTTGTTCATGTACCGCTTAAAACTCTAACGGTTGAACTTTCATTCGGCACAAAAAAAGAATAACGACTGTTGCAGCGCCCGCAGCTGCCACGTGCCCCAACGGCCACGCCTTTTTATTGAAATGAAAACAAGTTGCAAGCATTCAATTTCAATTTGAAGTTCAATGCAAAGCCAATTTCCGACATAACAGCAAATGCCAAGTTGCAAGTCGTGCCATTCGCCTTGCCACAAAAACGTGACGATCTAGCCGAAAAGATATTGACAATTGAATGACAGTCTATCCAAAAAAAAAAAAAAAAACCAAATAAAATATAAATCTAAACAGAAGAAAACCAGTTTTAAGAGGCCCTAAAGGGCTTACACTTTTTAGTAAACGTTTTCCCAAAAAAGGGCTAATTTAATAAAAGTTTGGTAAACAATTTGTTGCCAAAACATTGTCAAAGTTGATTGTCGCTATTGGGGCAAAGACCACACCCATTTCAATATCAACGACCTCTCCGAACTGAACACTCTGTGCCAAAATGTGAGCTTAACAAACGACCTCTAGCTAATTGCATGGCTCGGTCCGGTCAACACAACACAACAAGTGACAGCAACAATTACAACAGACCAGCGGGCGTTGCATAGTTGTTGTCTCGGTGTGTGGTGTGTGTGGTGTGTGTGCTGTTAGGGGGGAATGGGGTTTTTATATTGGGTGTCTCTGTCAAGTGTATGTGGACCTAGACGTATACGTAATGCAGAGTTGCTTTTGCTGGGAACCAAATGCCTCTGCTGGTTTTTTTTTTTTGGCATAACAGTTATGTGGGTGTCCAGTTAAATGAGAACTGTGAGTGAGTGTCGTGAGTGTTATTCGTGACTGAGATATGAGTGCCTGCCTATGTCGGCGTCTTACTATGTCCCTTTTGAAGTTCTCCATATCGAATTGCTTGTAAATACGTGTACATACAAAATATTTAATTAAGTCTTATAAAAAGTCAGCTAGCATTTATGAATCAAGTTCTAATTGCTGCGAAATTAGTTTAGAATGTTTTGTACGATATCACTCAATTAGGTCGTCTGAAAGTGGCAGTTAGAACTCACGAATTGAGGTGGAACTCATTTCACATGCTTCGTTGATTTAGTCACAGTTTTGTGGCGAATTCTTCGCAGTTGACTGTGACTCAAGCGTATCTGATCTTAATCTAAACGCTTGCCGAGACTCAGCTGGTCTATAGCAATGTGCTGTTCGTATCTTATCGCCGATTTATGCCGATACACATTATATATATTACTTAAGAGTACCATAAACAACTACATCACGCTTTGTACACACCATTTTATGAAGTGGACAATCATCAGCACAAATATTTGCAGCTCACCAGTTCTTTTTCTATCTTTCACTCTCTCTCTGTCTATCTCTCTTTCGCTTCCCGCTTTCCCGCTCTATCTCTCCGTCTACTGTTTTGATTGTGGCTATTTTTGAATTGAGCACAAATCAAAGGCAAATATCAGCAGAGTGTGCATTAAATTCACATTTAAAAGCGCTGGTGGAAAGGGCATTATCAGTCGACTATTATCGGCCACTCAACATGGATCCAGAGAACTATCTCGGCTATCTTTGCTTTATCACTCTGATATTATTCTTTTGCAGTCAAGTTAATGCGAGACTGAGCAAATAATTACACAGACTTGTACTTGTGTAAATTTCAATTAAAGTTCCCCCCATCACATCACAGCACATCAATCAATCAATCAAACAGGGAGTCAATCCATCAGTCAGTCAGTTTGTCACTCACTGCTCCAGTTGTGAGTGAATGCGTGTGGGCCATGCGTTTGTGTTCTTAACTTGGCTCTTTTGCTCTTAGCCTGGCTTCCGCCTGCTAATCAAATTAATCTCACCTGCCATTGAGCGAATGAGTTTTATTTTATTTTAGCTTTTTAAGTGGGCGGGTCACATAGAGCTTACCGGTTTCTCTAAGTTGTTTTGCATGTAATGCGCAGCTTTTTTCGATGCCAGTCATCGTTTATGGTCTGAACTTCGATTTGCCATCAGGTACAGCCAATAAACAACATGTACGCTAATGTGTTGCAAGTAATCAAATTGAAATAGCCGATGCGAGAATACTCTTCTTTTACTCTTCTGCGACTATAGCATCTTCTACTACTAATATTGCTACTACTATTAACCTTAACTATTAAAATTAGTACTTAATTTTTACCTTAACTATTTACTTATCCTTTTATTTCTACTACAAATACTACTCCTGCTTTTTCTACTACTAACATTACTACTATTACTACTCCTACTTCTACTAATGCTGTCTTACTATCTTCTCCACTACTATTCTAGTCCCAATACAAATGCTAACTAGTTCTTTCTCTACCTTTTCTATGTACTATTATTAGTTTTGTTTTTACAACTTTAGCAACATCAAGCTTAATCCCCATTACTAATTGTATTTTGACTTTTTGTACTAGATGTCGTAGACGTCTACTACTTTCATTCATAAAATGATCTAATATCAAATGGGGTTTATTACCAAATAGTACAATTATATCTAATCTAAGAAAGAAAACACTTCTTGTGAATTACCAATTAACTATAGTCCCCTCTTTATTGACACATTTCTGGGTTGTAATCTGTTTCCGGTGGGCTTTACACACCTTGATGATAAAAGAAATATGACCTGATCTGTGAGTGTATACAAATCTTTGTCACTTGCTTTAAAGTTGCCTCTAGAGAAATGCAGCGTGTGTTGAGCTGAATCGATTGTGAACTAAGCTTTTAAGCACAATTGAGAACGACGCATTGCAAGGCGGACAGAATGACAGCGTGTGAGAGAGTGTGAAAGAGAAAGAAAGAGCGGAGGGAAGAGAAGAGGAATAGCGACTGCTTTATAACCATGAATGAACAATTGCCATCCCCTTGTCCGCTAGTGACTCAGTCAGCAGTTGAAACTCATGATTTTATGGCTAAACTTGAATCAATTTAAGTGTTTACCATTTTGAATTGGCCCATAAATCGTAAACTGTAATTTGTACAGCCTATTATTATGGCATAAATAATGGTCTAACCAAGGAATGATCATAGTTTAAGTTATTTTCCCATGCGTAAGATAAAAGCCAAACCAACGTCGTGTAATTAAATCAAACCCAAATGTCTAATGCCTGAGCTTAACAAGTAACCACGATTTACCCGATTTCTTAACAAAACTTCTGAGCGCCTTCAGTTGAGAATGCGAAAATGTAGACATTTTGCATAGCTTCCCTACATCGCATTCTCCCTTTTCCATTTTCCAATCCCAATCCAAGTCTTAAGACAAGACAAGCCCTAGACGCTCGTTAGATTTAATGAGACTGCATAGTTTGCGCACGCACGACATCATTTCTTGGCATATAGAGATGTGGCAAGTGCCACAGAGACCCAGTTCCTAGTGTGTGTGTGTGTGTGTATCTATATATGTGTGTAAGTATAGCAGCTCTATTGAACCGTTAATTTGTATGTCAACTTAACTTGGCACTTGTCACAAGCTGCCGCCTGCCCCGATGTCGTCTCCTTTTGCACTCATTTCCTTAGCTTCTTTTTTTCAACACACACACACACACACTCGCATACATTCGCACTAAGGACACATTATTCAAACCGCATTTCGAGTCCTGCGACGTGCCTGATTCGGAGCCTGCAGAACGGCATAGTTTAGCGCCCTTTGTCGCTGCTTTTTCTGTCTTCTTCTGTCTTCTGTCTTCCGTCTCTGCTTTTTCTATTCAATTGCGCATTCACTTACATTGGAACCCTTGGCACAATAAAGATGGCACTGATAACACCCAATGTGCTGAACTAGATAGTACCTCTTTTCTTCTCTCCTCCTCTAAATTTACTTCTGCCTCTTCTTCTCTTTTTCGTTATTTTTTTTTCGGCAAGATAAGAGAATTGGGATTGCGCTTGTCAGGCAAATGAAGTGGTTAAGTTTTATAGAGGCTTGATAGTTTCTGTTTTCGTATTCATTTTAAGGCAGCTAAAAAACATATTCTATGACTGCCATTAGATAGGTTCTGATTTATAAACAGCATAGAGTCTTTACTATCTCAACTTGTGTATTCATAAATTCCATTGTTATATGTTCATGTTGTGTGTCCCATCCAGTATAAATAATGATGTGTTTTCATTGTAATAAATGTCATAAATGTTTTCATTTTTAAAGATAATTTAGATTAAATTGAATTATGATTTGACTTATTTAAATTAAATATTATACTAGACCAAGAAGATTGATAGTAAAAGAGTTGACATACATTTAATCCAGTAAATGTTTTGGCAAAATATAAATTCAAATTGTTTATTATTTTATTTTGCTTTTTTTGCCCACTTTATTAATTTGTACGACCACATTAATCAGAAAAAATTGTTTTCTGATATTATTAAAGAATTAATTATATTCAGAAATAAATACTGTTCAAAATAAAAGGACACGTTTATAAATTGTGCCAAAACAGTTGCTTGACTACCTGTATGTATGTCAATATAATCGATAGTAAAATTAATATGGAAAATTTTGCAACCGTAACATTTAAATATTACATTCTGTTTGTTTTTATTTATTTATACATTTTAAAATGTTTAAACTTTAACAAGTCCTCAAAGAATCATTTGCATTTGTCATAAAAAAATCCGCAACAGCAGAAAATACATGTATTTATAACGTCAACGATATTTGCATTGGTACACACTGCGTATGCGTTATGTGTTTCTCTTTTATTATTTTCATGCTAAACATGTAAATGTCACATACGTTTCGTACATAATACCCAAAACACATTGATATGCAGCATGACAGCAACAAAATAACAACAACAGCCATAAACAAGACGTTGTTCTCTGTTTTTTTATATTGTTAATAATTAAAAATCTTTTTGCTTTCAAATGTTGTTCGTCTGCTGCTGCGCTACTTCTGCTTCTGGCACATTTCGCTTAATTAAATACAAAAAATTTAAACGAAACAAATAAAAATAATAAACATTTTTCTGCTGGATCCTTTTGGTATCCTGTGGCGGTGAAAATAAAAATCTTTCACTACCAAATTAAAAATGCACGCGTGTCAAACACATTTAATACGAAATTAAAATGATATATAACAAAAACAACAACAAACACAAACTACAACAAACAACAAAAAAACTGATGAAATGCTGCAAAATATTCATTTGCTCGACACTCACGGCGTATACGCAATGACGTTGACCCTTGGCCGCCATTTGCCACTGAATGGAAAACGGGAACGGGAAAATGATATAAAATCTGATTGAAAAATTACACAAATGGCAATTGCATTTGCACTTTACGTAACAATTTTACAAACAAACAAAACCACACATCGTCACACGTCAATACATATATAAACAACTGATATTGATACTTTATTGTTGGCCTTATAACGATACTTAATGACACTTAATGGGCGCTTGCACTTTCACCTAACGTAATGCGACGCGCAATCAATAATCGTAATGGGAACAACATCACAACAACAACAACAACCACATCACTGCAACCACATTACACTTACAACAACAATGCAATTCAGGTGGCTTTTTGGTTTAAGGTTGGTGTATGTTCATTTACAATACTTAACTAAATATACATAAATATAAATAAGAATGCTTGTTGTAAATTTATAGGCTATTTCAGCATCGACTAATTGAAGCAGTTTTTTTTAAATTTATTACTTGTGTTCGTTTATTTAGTTGTTAATTTAGGTTTAATTTTAACTTACATGAATTCTCAACCTCACGACAACTGAACAAGCGCAGATCTGAGAAATAAAACACCTACGCAAATATTTATACAAACTGTTTCTCTTGTATTTCACTCTGTAGGTGTGTGTGTGTGTGTGTGTGTGTCTGTGTGAGTGTGGCATGCTCCATATCTATAAGGCAGGCACTGTGCTACAGTCCATTCACACTCGACTCGCACTCCAACTATGAAATGTGTCAAGTACAGCAAACAGTTACAAATTTATGGCAGTCGAGGCACAACACGCGACCAGGATATACCCACCTTCCCCTCCCTCTCGCTCGACCTCTCTCACTCTTTTACTCCTGCTCCTCGGTATGTGTCACCCTGCACTCTGCCTGTAATTCAATTAAAATGCTAAGAGATTTTAGCGCTTCGGGCACAACAAATGGAGCGTTTGGACCTGGTCTTTGAGTCCTGGTCGGGTCTGGCCTGGCCTGGCATGTCCACTTCTCACTGTCAGCGTAACCAAAGTACTGTTGCTTCTATACCCTGTGAATGTGCAAAGACGTGTGTATTGGTTATAAAGTGATCAGAGCTTGTAGGAATATCTCTATTAGGAATGTATCAACTGTTAAGCAGCTTATATACGTATAAGTTATGATAAGATATTTAAATAATTTCCATTAATATTATTACTATCAGATTTGTATATTATAATTTTATATCATTAAAAAATTAAACATTTAAGGAACGTCTTTCAGTTTCTTATAACATTATTATAGTCAATACATTTTCTTTCACAATTATTATTAAAAACCTGTAGATTTATGCTATAACAGTTTACAGGGTATGATCATTCTATAATACAATCAACTTTCACATCTATGTCGTGTTATTGGAAAATATTCATTTGCATTGGATTTTTGATTTTTGATAATTTCCATGGTTATGTTATCACAGCCCGTCGCGCCGCAAGTAATATTTCAACAATGTTTTACAGAAATGCAAAACTTCTTCGTGTCTGTCATTTTATCAAAATCAAATGTCAAAATAAAACGTAAAATAAAAACAATTTTATAACTTGCCCGAGGAGCTGACAAGATAAAAATACAAAAAAAAATTTAAACGAAGCGCAGCATAAAAATTTGTCTCTGTTTTAAGAAATTCGAGAAGTTCTCTTGAGATAAACTTGTGACACGCTGTCTGCTGTCCTTAGAATTATAAATATTATACGGGCTTACGATCGTCAGACATGTACATATATCAAATATTTTGGCTGCTTTTGATAGCTCCGAAATAAATTCCATGGAACTTAAAGACAAGACAAAGTCAGACATTGTTTTGGCGTGTTAATTGATCAAATAATATACATCTAAATTAGGTAATAATTATTAAATCGTAAAGATTAACAGCATAGGTAAATCTTTGAAAAGCGACCGGTTGCTGACCTTCATCATGACCTTGACTCTGAACGAAGAGGCATTTAACAACAATTGTCAATGTTTTTTTTGTTACAATGAAAGTTGCATAAAACCAAGTAATTTGCTCGATCAAAAGCGCAAAAGCGGAAAAAACAAGCTAAAGCAATAGAGTGTGAGAAGAGAAGAGAAGAGCAAGAGGGCAATATATTTACAGTTGGCACAATGAGAAATAATTGCTATTATTTTGGATATAATAACAAAGCCAAACTTTGCCCAGTGGCTGTCAAACTGTTGGAGGGCGTTTTAAATCGCACTAAAGTCACTCAAGTGTGGGACTGAGTGTTAGTGTGTGAGTGTGTGCGTATGAGTGTGTTTATCTGCGGACGTAAATTGAGCATCACAAGTTCAATTTCACACACAAACACACATTCGTGATGCATATGTGTGTCGCCGTTTTGTTGTTATTGTTGCTTTAAACTGCCCTCCAACTAAATTTTTAATGGCACTTTTTTTGAGTTTTATTTTTTTAATTTTTCTTTTTTTGCACACATTTTTCCCATTTAAATTTGATGTTGGTTTTGGGTTGCTTTTCAATTTCCGACGCCAACGTTGTTGTCAGACCAACAAACAGTTCTTGTTGTTATTGTTGTTGTCGCCGCTTTGCGGGCAAATAAAAACAACAATGAAGCATTTCCGGTTACCATCTATCTGTGTGTGTGTGTGTGTGTGTGTGTGTGTGTGTGCAAGTATTTTGTGGATTATTTTCATTAGTTTGCGTCAATTTGTTTTAAAATTTATATATATACTTGTACATATATAAATAAGTTTGAATGTTGGTGCGGTTTATTCGTAGCCCGAGTTGAGCTGTGACCTCTCTGTCAGTCTCTCTCTCCCTCTCTTTCATTCTGAGCGGATATTGTAATAATCAATGTGTGGATGGGTCCAACCAGCATAACCATAGACATTCTGAAGCTGACTTGCTGACAGATGAATTTTTAAATTTAAAATAAATTTTACGATGAGTTTTCTCCATGATCAAAATATTTATTAAGTCAGCTAACCTTTTTTTGATGAGGTCTTTTAAAGTATAGAAAATGCAAATACCTACAAATCAATTTTTAAAAAATACAGATGGTAAATAAGTATAATATAGTTATACTTAACTGTCAATTGAATAATTTGTTAGCATTAAATAGTTAACTCTTCTGCTAATTTACTCATCCAATTCAATATCAACTCTTTGTCTTCTTGCAGGTAAGAACACGTCGTATCTGAAGTGCAATCAAGTATGTTCTCTTAATTGAGTGAGTACAAAGTCAAATCAGAGTCATAATGTGATCCAATCAACGCCATAGATACGACTATGTGTACTTTCCATTTTTTTTTTATGCACTTTGGCCCACGCAGAGCAGAGTTGAGTGCCCCATTTTATGGCACATTTCAGGAATATATCTTATGTCCAGTGCCCAGTGCAGAAATTGTTAAAAGGCGTGGGCCAGCCAAACACTTCAAGAACTCATATACTCATATGGGGAACTGTCACAAAGACAGACGGAGACGGACATGCTGCATAGAATCTGGATGAGAAAAAGAGACAACACGCACACACAAAGTTCCATAACAGTTTACGTGCTATGGCATTGGATGGAATTGCCCAGGAAGACCCCCTCAAATGCCCACGCAATGTTCCCAAGAGATTGTAATTTGATTCCTCTGGCCCTGCCACCCTCTGTGGCTGCCACTTGAGCTATTTTAGCGTTGTGCCAAAGCACCAAATGACACCAAGCAGGTCCGGTCCCCAATGCAGTTGAGGATCGAGGGCATATTAGACCCAGATCCCCTTTCCTCTCACTGTCTTTGCTTGTTACTATAACCATTGCAAATATGCCAGAAATTTTGTGGGCGGGGCCAGGCCCTAGTAGAAAACTTTGACGCCAGCGAAGCCTTCAAGCGATGGATGCAAAAACGAGCAGGGTGAATAAAAAGGTAGGAAGAGGAAGAGCTGGAGATGGAGGTAAAGGTAGAAATGGCAGAGATATCTCTCTAGTTCATTGCTTGTAAAATTTACTTTAGCACAAGCGCATCCAGCAACAACAACTACAACAGAAACAGCAACAGCACCAGCAACAACAATAAAATGAACAGAGCCACAACAACTTTCAGCCGGCAGCTAAACAAGCCAAAGATACTTACCTACAATTTTCTGAGCTGCCTTTCTTTTCAGCCTCTTTTTGTACCCTATCTGAAGTTATGCTCTTGGGTATTACAAAATATGTAACAGCTTTAATAAAATGTGTCTTTATCGATTTATTATATTTTTCCAGCCACTTTTTACGATAAAAAAACAAAAGCTACATATATATTTTTTTATTTGTATGCACATTAAAAAATATATATAATACATTTGTTGAATGTAAACAATTTAAATTCCAGAAGCTGAAATTTAATACATTCCCATGTTTTCAGCTGATTTGACAAATATAACTAGACAGTTTAACATTTTAGCGTGGAATGTGAAATACAGATAAATTGAAATATGGAAAAAATTAATTTAAAAACAGTTAAAAGCTATTGATAGCTTAAGAAACCATATGTCATAGCCATAAAAATGGCAATACCTTCAATCAGGGGTGCCACAGAAATTGAAACCAACCGGAAATCTTTCGAATATTCGGTTTAATTCACTCCTCAATATAACCAACTGGCAGGTTTTTCTCTTTATCTTTTCTTGAATCACTTTTTTTCGCTCAGGGTATTTCATCTTCGACTTACAAAATACAGAACTTTTATTTCTTAGTTTCTTTTTTTTTGGTGTGTGTCTTTTGGTCGTGTACATTTCGCTTACCTTTTCGCTTTGGCAGTCAAAGTATGGCCACAATTTGTGTAAGCATTTTACTTGGAGTTTTTTTTCTGTTGTTGTTGTTGCTGCGTTTTACTACTTTGTTGCGGCTGCATTTTCGCAATTTTTCTAGCTCATTTGCCCAGACACCGAATGTCCTTCAGCCACAGTCTTGGTCTCCGTCTCTGTCTCCGTTTCCAACTTTAACTCCGTCTCCAAATCCATTTGCGTTGCCAAGAGTCGGCCTCAGTTATCTTTGCCGCTGCTGCCATTTGGCAAATTAAAGTGCGCGCAGAGGCCGAAAGCAAAAACCCGTTTCGTGTGGCAGCCAGCGGAGGCAGTAGGCGCACGTGCAACATTGCGACTTTGCGACTGCTGCAATTGCATCTCAAGCGCGCCAAGCAATTTGGCAATGCATGAAAAAAAAATCCAAGAAAATAAACGAAAAAAACAATCGAAAGATTTAGATTTTTTCTTTTTTTTTTTTTTGGTGCTCATTTCATTTGTTGGAGCTTGCCGCTTGCCACTTGGTGGCATAATTCGCGCGCCAGTCGACGCCCCACAACGCCCCAAAAACGAGCAGCGAGGACATTTTCGACACTCAAAGGCGACTTGCAAGTGTTGTTGTTGTTCCTGTTGTTGTTGCTGTTGTTGTTGTTGTTGCAGTTGTTGGGGTCGGTCTTTGGGGAGCTGATCTGTCGATTTACGAGCTGTGATATTTCGTGCATTGCCTGCCAATTGCAATGCTTGTTATTGTTTTTGTTGTTGCATGTGTTTGTTTGTTATTGTTGGTTTTTGCTTTTGTTGTGCGCTTTAACACTTTAACTCCCAAGCCAGCTGTGCCCCATCGATGGCCAACTGATAGCTGACTACACTTACCTAACTTCCAATTTGCAGTTGCGTATTTCTATACATGTGTGTGTTGTGTGTGTGTGTGTGATGAAAGTTCCACTTACGCAAATTACAATTTCTTCTTCGAAAGTCATATATATGAAAAAAAAATTTTCTATAGAAGTAGAATGTTTGTAGTATAGGAAAATACTACTTATTTAGTAAGAATTTTTTCAATATTTCAATTGTTTCGAGCATCAGAATAAAGATATTTCTATGTTTTATTCTTTATCCCATAAAATGGGATATGCTATAAAAATCTTTGAGCTTATATTTCTATTCTATACTTAGTAAGAATAGTTATTCCAATGATAAAATAGTGTTATAAAAATTAGATTTTGGTCTCAGAACTTAGAGTTTTGGTCTAAAAAATGCGTCAACAGCATTAAATTCTTAAAGTTAGAGAAAACATCTTTTTTTTACGAACATTTCAAATGAGACCAAAGTCTTATTATTAAGATCATAAATTCTTATATATTCAAGACGACAATTATGAGTATAAGATTAAATGTTCCTAAAAACTTCAAACAAAAAAAAACTATTAATTAGGTTTTTACATTTTTGTATATTTTATTGTTGTTTTATTTTTATATATTACGTTTTTTTAGAATACTATTCTTAATATTAATAATTTGGACTCAAATGGTCTTATTTTAAGAATAAAATAATTAAGATGAATGTTCTTGAATTAAGTAGTTGGTAATTTTTTCAGTGTACTCATTAACGAGTATTGAAAATATTTTAATCAACACAAGTTCTAAGTAGTATAAACTATAATTAAACTATAATGCCTCTTCTTTGTGCTTTCTAAAAACTATTCATTTTTGCATCCATTTTAAATCCGTTTTATCCAATTGAAGTCTCTTAATTTTATTTTTGAATATATATAAAGCTTATCTTATCACCTGGTCTAAGTTTATATCGAATTTATGCGAATATTTTCGTAGTCGCTACGCATTTTACCTGTTCCCTTTTAAGCCACATTTAGTTAGAGGGCAACGGAGTTACCACAATTTTGCCCATTTGCCATTTGCCATTTTCCACTCCCGTTTAGAGTGCATCAATTGATGGTCGCAAAAGTTCTTGGAATTGCGCTTCGCTAGCGATTGATTTAATGCTGATGCAGTGGAACGGCAACGGGAATGAGATTGGCTATGGAATCAGGTAACAAAAAATCTACAACAAAAACTACAAGAAAGGCAACAAGGCGAAAAGGCGACGGGGCGGACAAGCTGATTCCTAGCAAGTTGAGCACGTTCCGTTGGCGTTGCTCTTGTCAAATATGGCTGCGGTCAGTTTTCTAACTGCATTGACCAACAACAACAGCAACAACAACAACAGCAACAACAATGCTAACAACAACATCAAGAACAGCTAGAAAAACTTTGGCATGGCAGCTGAGCAGCTGAGGCTGCTGACTCTGCTGCTGTGGAGCGCGCATAAATTTGGAATCCAAAGTTGCTTTTACCTTTTGCGGCCACCCTTTTTACATTTACCGTTAACTTTTTGTGCTACAAATTTGCGCTATGCGAATTTTCATTACATTTTTCGTTATTTTTTTCCATTTCCATCTCTTAGTTCTCAAATGGAGAGAGGCCAAGTGGCGCTTGGTTCAGCGCTGAGATTCAAATTGAGGCGACTCCCGACTGCGTGAATGGGGACATATTCCCCTCCCTCCCCCCCCCCCTCTTCCATCCACTCCACCTTTAAGCCTTCCATTATGTCGTTTGCTATTTTACTGACTTGGCTTTAACTCTAAACAGTGGCAGCTGGCAAACTCATTTAAGCCACGTTAACTCTCAGGTGGCTTTTTAAAATTTTTGCGAAAATCAAAAGAAATAAAAAAATATAAAAGAACTGCTGCCAGCTGGCTTTTATCATGTGCTCCATATGTATCCACAAGTACTTGTGTCTGCGCTCAGGCTGAAAATATTTTTTTTTACCATATTGATTGCATTTATTTTGGTGTGCGTGTGCAAGTGTGTGTGTGTGTGTGTGTGTGTGTGTGTGTGTGTGTGTGTGGCCGCCCTGCAATTTTCACACCTGCAATTTCTGTCTCCGATATGTTCGCATTGTTTACAATTCCGAATCCAATCGAAATGAATCGAAACGAAACGAACGAAACGAATTGACTTCCATTTCCATTCCCCAGGCATTTTAACAAGTCGTCGGCACTTTTGTAATTGCCGTGCAATGAGACACACGCGACGTATACGCAATATATATATATAATTTTTTGCTGCATTTTCTTATAACTATCCGCAATGCGAAGTCGTCTATAATTTCATAATAAGCGACAGTCAACAGTCGATGGCCAAGTTGATGGACGAGACTGTAAGTGTGTGTGTTTGTTACTGTGTGTGTGTGTGTGTGTGTAAGCCGCAAATGGAACTCGTTGCCACTCGACACCTCAAGGGAGGTCGCCAGCTCAATGGGAGGCGACTTAAGGGCCAGAGGCGTCTGTTGTCGGTGTTCGGTTTGATTTGTCATCGATGGCAATTGGAAGCACTTAATTGCTGCCTTAGTGACATGTAATTGCAGTTACTTTTGTCGCCAGTTGCCAGTTGCCTGTTGCCAGCTACTAGTTGCAGTTGCAAGTTGCCTGTTGCTAGTTGCCTGTTGCTAGTTACCTGACCTGGTTGCTGGCTGTGGTTCATCACATTGCTGCCGGACATCGTCATCGCATAGCATAGTTTCCTGTGGTGCTTTTTATGAGTCGCAGCGAGTTGCCAATTTGGGTCACTGCCTGCAACGTGCTGAAGTGCAACCAGACGGAAGTTTCGTTTGTTTACAGCCCGTTTCTAAGTTTCCTACACTACACTACATGAACAACAACAATAACAACATCATCATTTGACCACAAGGCGAATGGCAGCCAATGGCTTACAAACGTCTGAGTTCGGTGTATTTATTTCGAATTGGTCAAATGCAAGTTAAGCGGGTCAATCGAATTGTGGTTTGTGCATTCAGCTAATCAGAGTGAATCCCTGTTTTGATACTATTGCAGAGTTTTGAATTCAGTGGCAACTTTTGAGTGAATCAAATTGTGTGACAGCTTGTAAATATGGGTGGTGATAACTAATTATTAACAGGACCAGCATTACTAATTATTTTTATCTTAAAACTTTTAAAAGTCTAATCGGATTATCACAGGTACACGCTTGAATTATTTATTTATTTATTTATTTATGCGCGACCAAAAAATCAATGTATAAAAATTAAATTAAAGATTAAAAAATAAAGATAAAATTAAATATAAATTTAAACTGTAAAGAAAAAAATTAAATTAGAAGTAGAATTAGATCTGGGGTATGCAAAAATTATAAATGATCCAACATTTGTTGCAAGGATTCGGGAAAACCCAGAAAAACCCAATCAGATCAATAAGGATTAGTGTTGTTATTAGTAATTGTGAGATAGTTAAACTTGTATATTGTAACAAAACAAGATATTAGTGTTACTAAGGTCAGGAATTAAACGAAGGGTAATGGAAAAGTGCGGATTTTAGGGAAGGGAGAGAGAGCTCTGAGGAGAATTATCGCAACTGAAAGTTTTTTTTATTAAAATTCACACTTTAAATATGTTCTAACAATTAAAGATATGTTCTATCATGTTTGTTTTATTTAAAGCTATAAATGCTTTTAATATTCATTAACTTTTAAACATTTTGTTAATATACATTTCTCTACATTTATTTTATTTATTATATCCTATTAACAGTCGATTATACATTTTTAAAACATTTTGAAGATTTAAATTGGCAATTTTACTGTTGCTTCCAGTCTAAATAGCCCTTAGGACGTTATATTTTCGAAACAATTCTTAAGTTTATATGCCATAAAGTGCAATCTAAAATTAAATGAGAAGCTGCATTTGCAAATTCCTTAACTTTATTTCCTCAAATCGCGTTCCCGCAGGTTTTTCATTCATTTATTTGCGCATTTCGCGAGCACGATTCTTAAGAGATTTCATAAAAATAACAGAAGGAGAGAAATGTTTTATTTTCTGCTTAGACAGTTTAGGCCCAGGGGTGGTTATTTAAGGCAGGTTGGTGGTTGTGGTGGGTTGGTTGGTTTTAGAACTTTGCAAATGGTTTTTGCACGGTTGGCCTTAATTAATTTAATGTTTAATGCTCACTTGTTCATAGCAGAGAATTAGAAAAGTTTGCTAAAGAAATTATCGTGTTGACAAAAGGTGGTTGATGAGCAGGAGGGGGGAACAGGAGGGGAATTGGCCTCACCCAACTTGACTGCTGAAGTGGCCAAGACAACGGCTGACATAAATAGCAAAATGGCGAGAAGAACGTTAGAAAGCCAAGTGGTCAGAATCGATCGATTGGATTGGATTGCCGCACGTTTGCCATCAAATCGATTAGCCAGAGTCGAGTCGAGCGATCTCAATGAAATTGCTTGAGCACGCTGAGCGTGCCTTGACTTTGAGCCATTCTTGCTGTTGTTGTTGGAGTTGGAGTTGTTTATAATGTTGCGTCGTGTGTGTCGTTTCATTGTTCCACATTGACCATTGGCCAATGACTTTGACATAGAAACGAGCCATGGAAAAGTCAACGTAAATGGCCTTTCACTGTGCAGACGACTCAGCTAAAGGTATTTCCATTTGCAATCCTCCCTTGCTCCCCAGCTCCCCAGCACATGCCATTGCACCCCAATTCCAAATCCAATTCCAACTGCAACCCCTACACTGTAAAAAAAGACCAACTTCTAAAATCAAGAACATTCATCTTAAATATTTTGTTCTAAAAATAAGATTATTTTAGGACCAATGTGCTAAAACTAAGATTTTTAAACTAAAAAAATTTTAAAATAAGAATAAAAATCTTAAATTGTTAGGAAAGTATAAATAGGTTCTATTGCATATCAAACAAATGGTTGCCCCGTGACCCTCTGGTTAGAGAAACCGCTTCAGTTGCGAAGCAGCAGTAGGCGACGGTTCGAATCTCACTCGCGTAACAAATTCAAATAAAATTTATAAAATAACATTTTTAAAATCACTAAGACTAAAACACAACAAAATCCAAAAAATCAAAATTTAAAAATAAAAAAAATTATGAAAATAAAAAATAATTTATATTTTTTTGTTAATTTTTTGATTTAAATTTTAAGAACAATTATTCTTAAAATAAGAAGTTGGTCTTTTTTTAAATGTTCTTAAGATCAAGATGTGTTCTCTTAATTTAAGAATTGTATGTTCTCGACGCATTTCTTAGACCAAAAATCTTAGTTCTGAGACCAAAATCTTGATTTTGGGAACAGTTTTTTTTGGAGTGTACCCCTAAGTTGTGGCCACCCTTGGGAGTACTATTGTTGTTGCCACAGCGGGGTGGTGGTGGAGGAAGTGTTTTTGCTTTCAGTCTCGCTGTCTACGTTTTACGTCTTTACGCCTTTTTATTTTCTGTTTTATTTTCTGTTTGTTTGCTTATAATGCAGTCGTCCCCTCCTGTTCCCGTTCCCTTGTCTTAGTGAATATGAATATGAAAAATGCTGAAAGCATTTCAACGGTACTTTAACCCCACGACAACAGCAACAACAACAACAACCACGCACACCTTGGAATCTACATGAAATCCTTTTTGCCACTCCCCTTAAACTTATCTGCAAGTCGAGAGTCTAGAGTCAGAGTCTCTTGGTTTTAGCCAAATGGGCAGCATTTGTCGTCTGTTGTCGCTATTACTGTTGTTGTTGTTGTTGTTGCTGTTGTTGCTGTTGTTGTTGCATGCCTAGACAGGCCTACACAAATTTGTTACGTACTTTCCGGCGCATACATCCCGATCCTATCCCGGTTCTAGTTCCAGTTCCAATTCGCATTTATGTAGTCTCTGTCAGGTAGAAGAAGCACAGATGGGAAAGGTAAGGGAAGGTAGAGCGAAGGGAAGTCAACAATCATAACCGTTATATCAGTGTGTGTGTGTGTGTATTTTTGTTTTAATGTCTGCTTTAGCTTGTTTATGTTTCTGTATATTGCTGTTGTTGTTGTTGTTGTTGTTGTTGTAGCGGCATTCCCTCTATGTCTGTGCAAATATTGATTTTGTTGTTGTTGATTTGAATAATGTGAGAAAGCAGACAGACATTTGTTTAGGTTTAGAACTATGCATTAGTTTAACCTTTCAAGGCAAACTTTATAGACTCTATAATATGAAATTGAAAACGAACCTGTTAGAATCTTTTCCTGTGCAAGTTGAAGGTAATCCAAAACTAAACTGTTGAAGGAAATTGTATTTAGAAACTTTTCAGTTTATAAATTAAAATTTTGCGTATTTAATTTTATTTAATTGTTAATTTGTATATCCCTTTTATTTGTATTTTGAATACTGCTAAATAAATGCCTTATTTATAAGTTCGATTTCGGAATCGCTTTTAATATGAAATAGGAATTTTTAGTTGCCGCGAATTAATGTTATAAGTATGAAAGGAATTCAAAAGGTTATCTGTCTGATATACGATAGTGTAGAATATAAATGTTGTTTAACCAGAGATTAAAGTCTTATCAGTTGATTTAGCTGTTTGTGTTGCATTAGCACTTTTCTTTTTGAACTTTTTTTTAGCCAAGTTGCCAAGTTGGTCGTTGAAAGGTCTGACAATCAAAGCTTCTTTCTTTCTCTCTCTCTCTGTCTATCTGTCTCTGTCTTTCTTTTACTCACACGCTGTGTACCTTTCTCTATTGTGTACCGTTCTTTTTTGTGACATCCATTTGCAGAAACATTCTGACATTCTCTTCTCATTGCATGTCGTCGCTTTATTGCCAACTCTTGTCACCTGCAATCGCATTTACAACGCGTGGCTCTTGGCTCGTGACTCGTGGCTTGTGTCATGTTGTCCACGTCCTTTGGTGCAACTACTTGCTGCACTTTTAGTTTACCTTTCGACGGCTGCTGTCAATGTCCTTTGGTCCTCCCCGAGGTAGTGGGCGGAAGGGAGGGAGGCGGAGGATACAACACAGAGGCCTCGTAAATTTTGTTGTTTGTCTGAATGCAGTCGAGTGTAAAAATATGAATGGCGAATGGGCGAATGGGCGTCTGGGCACGCCCACAGCTCTGGGGGCAAATAAATTGCATAAATGTTAAGATATACACTAGTGTGTGTGTGTGTGTATATATGGGTGTGTGTGTGTGTACAAAGAGGGAGTTCAATGCACTAGTCTCTGATAAATGTTTAGTCAGCAAGCGTCTCTGCAATTCACTAGGCAAACGCGTCTTGCAACACTTTCTTCGCATCGCTGGCAATCAGAAGATGCAGCACCAACGACAACAACAACAACAACAGTTTCTAGTCTGGGCTGAATCTTGTGCTGTAGGTGGCATGACAAGGAACATGCTGCAAATAGCGCAATATAGGTGCAACAACAGCAACAGCAACACACCACAAAATGCAACGAAACTAGTTTCGTTTTTTTTTTATGATAAACATAGAGAGACAGAGCGAGACCCTAAGAGATGCCACTGCCCCTTGGACAACAAGGAGCGGACCAGGGACAGCGACAGCGACAGCGACAGAGCCAGGGCTACATCCTTACGGCGGCTGTTTTGCTTGTAAAGCTGTTACCAAAGTTGTTTCCTCTGCTCTGGTTGTTGTTGCTGTTGCTGCTGTTGTTGCTGTTGTTGCATTGTGTTCTTTGTTGTGTTGTGTTGTGTTGCTGATGGCGTTGACTTTGAAGCGGCTGCTTGGCGTCTCTTGTCTCTTGTCTCCTGCAGGCGGAAACGCGTCATTGACCTCCAGATGCAGCAGAGAAAAAGATGCAAAAGTTGCAAATGTTGCACTCACTGTTGCACGGTTGCAGTTGCAGATCGTTTCCTGGCCAAAAAAATGCAATCAAGTGAAATAATTGACAGCAAAAGCCAGGCCAATGTACGCATAAATTAGTCGCAAAATAATTTAACAAAAAATAAAATAAATTTCGTTAAGCCCTTGCGAGTGTCAACCAAGCAAACTGACCAATTTCTGGTCACCATCCCAATTTCCAAGTTCAACGGCGCAACAGTTGCCAAACGCTGGTCAAGAATGCGCCCAAGCAAACAGAACAGAAGAGAAGAGAAGACAAGAGTTGAGAAGAGAGCAGAACAGAACTCAATTAAACTCTCAAAGTGCCGAAACCGAAACCGAAACCAGTTTCATGGCTCGACAGATACAACTTGAACATTGAGGAGGAGGAGGAGGCTAGAGGATGGAGCTGAAGTTGGCCAGGAGACTGGAGTCTGGGGCGGCACATTGAAGAGTCGTGGAGTCTCTTTGGATTTGGATTTGGCTTTGGCTTTGACTGCGCCTGCGCATTGTTTGCTACAGAATTTACTCTAATTCAAAGTGTACCCCTCTCACTCCCCCTTTATCCCACAGTCCTATTCTCTACCTCTGCTTCATCCTCTGCCTCTGCCTATGTCGCTGTCGCTGTCATGGCTTTGTGGTTAACCACAGGCATCTTCGCCAACAAGCAAAATTTATAAGATGATGTGCCTGGCCAGCCCCAAGCTCCAAGCGATCTCTGTTCTCTGTTCTCAGTTCTCAGTTCTCTGTTCTCTGTTCTGTGCATTGTTCAGATTACATAAATTGATGGTGAAGCTGGGCTGCAACTTGAGACGCAGCACAAAATGTTGCAGAGTGAAGCGTTAAATGCGCCCTGGGCTCTTCTTTATTTCTTTTTTTCTGGTTTTTTTTTTTAACTTGCCACAATGCAATATAACGCAATGACAGTTGGCCGTCAAAAGGCAGTTCTATAAAGAATTATGATAATCAGCGTGAAGAGTCTACTATATAATTAGATAAGAGTCAAGTTCGTTCATCTTTTTGCAATCCATTATAAAAATATTCAACATTTTTTGCCCTCTCTTTTTCACACTTTTTTTTTATTATATATTTCGACCTTCCGCAGCATAAACCAGATGTTTAGCTCAACTAACTAATTTATTTTAATTTATTTGCACTTCAAAAAAAAAACTTTTTTGTGCCAAAAAGTTGCGTTCTATTTGCTAAACAAATTTGCACAACTGACTTTATTTTTAAGGTCGTCAATGAAATTTTGAGACCGGAAATTGTGTTTCGCACACCAAATAGAACTTTTTTATTTAAAAAAGTCTAGAATCGCTTTTCACATATTTTTACATTTAAATATGCATTTATAAAGTTTTATTAAATTCTTTAAATATGTTTAATTTCACATTTATTTTATAACAATTTTTGAAGGTTAAAATAAATGGTTTGCAAAATACTTTTAAGTAAAAAAATGTGTAACACATAGTTAAAAACTGTTAATCAAAACTGTCGATCAAAGATACATTAGTCTGTGATATATTTAATACAATTGATTTTGGTCAGCTTTATTTTACTGTCTCTTTCTTGTCACCTCACTTAGAATATTATAAAACAATGCTCCTCATATCACCACATTTTTGCATATTTGCACTGCAGTTTTACCACTCTTGCCCCACTGTACGATGACATTCTTTCTGCGGCTGTTATCTTTTTGTCGACTTTGTCAAGACTTTCGACTGTGTCGTGTTATTTGATACCTTCTGTTGCGGGAGTTTTGTGGCCGTAAAATGCTCGTAAACCAACTCGTGAAGTAACCAACTTTATTTTTGCAGTGTCTGTCAAACTGTAAGCTAAGCAAACTTTTGGCTGCCGAAAAATAAAAGATAGAAAACAAAAATAAGAAAAATAAAATGCTGACGCTAATGAGACCATAAATGTAAAGGCTGCCACAAAACTCAGGCCAGGTTGCAGTGCGAGACGGCAACTGCAACAGCAACAGCGACTCTAATTGCTGCAATAGAATGAGATTACGAGTAACTGCAACTGCAACAACAACAACTGCAACTACAACTGCAACAACAACTGCAACAACAGCAACAGCAACTGCAACAGATGGCCGCCAATTGTAGCGACCCAATTGCCAGTGGCTTGGCCAACTGGCTAGCAGGCTGGCTATTTACTTTTAGCTGGCACTGTGTCTGTTTATGTTTACCTGCTGACCACCTTCGTCTGTCTTCTTGTCTGCTTGTCTCTTTTTCTCTCTGCCTGACAAACAATTGCAACAGTCTCAGAGCAGCAACTACTGTTTGACAATTTATTAATGAATGCCATGCGTTGTTGTTGTTGTTGTTGTTTCTATTGTCGTTGTTGTTATTCTTGTTGCTATTGCTATTGTGCGTTTGCTTTTCTTATTGGAACAGGAAGTCGCTTATTTGCTGCAAGTGCGCATCGCATTGACATTTACTCTTGACGCTCTTGAGAAAAAACATTGAGAGGAAATTACCATTGTTCCCCTCTTTGCCTTTCCCCCGCTGGGTTCATTTACATGCTACTTGCAATTTGTTCTTATTTAGTTGATTTCTATCGACTCGTTGTTGTTTGTGTTTTGCATTGATTTATGGGCATCCACTTAACAACCAAATACGCTGAAACGAATGCAAAGTATTCCAACATTTGCTCCATTTTTTTTTTGACTACTGTTGTTGTTGTTGTTTAGTCTCTGTTGCAGCAACAGAGAAAACATAACAAATTTACGACCTGCAACAGCGCAACAAAATGAGCAAATTTTGTTTCAAAGCCGCTACAGAAAATCCTAAATTACTTTGCAACCTTTTTTTTTGGGGGGGTCAGAGACCGAATCAGGACCCAATCCAGGGCCAGGTCCGTGAACCAGACTTTATTTTTGATGAGTACGTGTGTTTCTTGAACTTATGCCTCTTCTTGCCTGAATTGGCAAAATCGAAATCAAAACTCATAAAATTGCAATTTACGCCAGCAACTTCACTCTAAGTATGGCGCCCACAAACAGCCCCTGAAACAGAATCCTCCCTTCCATCCACTTTCCCAGCATATCAAAAAATCAAAACTCATAATCCAAATTCGATGGCAACTTCAGAATTGTGGAAAGGGGCTCTGGGGTCTTCAGGGCGGCGACGTGTCTGCAATTTGCATGTGCATGCCACAGAGAGTGACGCAGAAGGAGAGTTGCTTCTGAGTGTGGTAAGAGGTAAGAGGTGAGGGGTAAACAGGGGACGAGGACTGAAGGCGCCATAAAATCCATTTGGCGCACAGCAGTTAACGTGTTTCAGTAGTGGCCCAATGGGAAAGGGAGGTACACCCGGTATTCCTGGGTATTCCTGGGGGCGTGCTAGTTTGTCGCTGTGAGTGTGTGTGTGTGATGGAAATTTATGCGCTGAGGGTGGATTCCGTTGCAGGGTTGCATAGCTGCGATTTGTAGCTACATAACAACAGTTATAACCCGAATGTGCCTCTTACAGATGCCGAGTTACGTGGGGCTAGTTTAATGTATTGCCTACATCTGTGGGGTGTATTGGCTGAAATTAGAGGAAATTAAAGTAATCGACAGAAGGACTTTAAGTCTTAATAATAACAATAAATTTTAATATGAATTATAATTTTAGCTCTTTCGACAGCAGATTATGTCAGATGATTCATTTTATATATGCGTTTACTTGAAGAGTGGGCAAATAAATTCAGATTTGCAGTTTATTTAACGAAATTATTGTCAATATACTGCAACTGCTTCGTAAAATCTATGTTTGTAAAATTCGGCATACGTATTGATATGAGTAATTCTTTTGTAATCGCTAAAGAAATTAAGAATATAAAAATAAAATTTGTTTTTAAAAAAGATTAAACTAATAAGCGTAGAAGTGGAAATTTATAATATTTGCAGAACTATTAAGTACACCAAAAATTCATTACTGATTGTCTCAAGTAATGAAGTAAAGGTTTAGATGATTGACTTGAGCAAAGGGGCTTAAAAATGTTTACGGGATCTCGGCCACCTGAATACACCTAAGCTATATTATGATAAAGTCTTAAGAATATCGAAAAAGATGAACACAATAATAATTAAAATAAGTTAAATAGTCTACATTAATGTAATGATAAGATATGTAAATTTAAATTTAGTTTTAACCAATTGTATTAAAAGAATATGGCTATTTTAAAGAAATCAAAGAAGTTTTCTCTAGTATCAGCAAATATTTAAGAACAATATTTGTTCTTAATTTCTATTTGGCTGATTTGCTATTCTGCCCACTATTATTATACATATATGTTAACTATGCCTTTAGTTACTGTACTTAATGTCCTCATTTGTCGCATTAATAAGGACTTCCAGAAGCGGAATAAGTTGGGTGGGATTAACAACAAACCTCATAGGCATCTGCCAAATTCTAAACTGAACCCAAAGTCAGTTTCACATGTGGCACGCACTTTGCATAATTAATGCAGCGACAATGTCACCAGTTATACTCTTGAGACTGCAGGCTATAGAGCGAGAGAGAGAGGTAGACAAAATGATAGAGACAGATAGAGAGTTCCCCTTGATGATGGCTTTCCCTTGACGGAAGTTCGTTGAGTTGCTTGTTAGTGACAGAGAGCATTTTTGTATAATTAAAATAAGAAATTGCCACTTAAAGGCAACAGTAAATTATGAATGCAATGCCGAACGCTAGATGGCGCTGCAGTCACGCGCTCATTAGCGGGAGCATTGTGAAAAAAAGGGCGCCCGCATTATCTGAACCACCCAAAAGAATTTATCCAAGGCAAGCAGGAAGTCTTTTGTGTCACAGTGTGTGTGTGTGTGTGTATGTGTGTTCGTGTGAAAATGAACAACTTGAGCACGTGAATGGCACACCTGAGAACATTTGCAGTTAGACACGAATTCCAACTCAAACTCAAACTCAAACTGAAACTCATACTCATTCTATTCTTTTTCTTTCTTCCATTTCTTTCTTCATCTCACAGGAGCTAAAGGAGAGCTTCAACTATGGCCTCTTTGCACCCCCGTCTAACGGCAAGGCGGGCAAATTTCTGGACGAGGAGCGACGATTGGGCGACTATCCATTCAATGGACCCGTTGGCTACCTGGAGGTCAGTTCAATCAGCTAAGAATACTCGTATTTTGTGTCTTGATTAACTTTTGTCCTTTACCTTTAGCTCAAGTACAAGAGACGTGTTTATAAGATGTTAACTCTGGACGAGCGTCAGTTGAAGGCGTTGCATACACGCGCCAATTTGCGGCGATTCCTCGAGTGCATCAATGGTGGACACGTGGAGAAGATAGCCAAAATGTGTGCCAAGGGTTTGGATCCCAATTTCCATTGTTCGGAGAGCGGTGAGACACCGTTGTCGGTGGCCACTGGCGCCAAGAAGCCCAACAAGCTGCTCATTGCCCTGGTCAATGGCGGTGCTCTGTTGGATTACCGCACCAAGGATGGAACCACGGCTCTCCATCGAGCCGTCGAACATGATTCCCTGGAGGCAGTCAGGTGAGTGCAATGTAGCATGTTCCTAAACAAATTGATTCCAATATCTCTCTCTCTCTCTCTTTAGCACGCTGCTTGAGCTGGGCGCCTCGCCCAACTATCGCGATGGGCGTGGCATAACGCCCCTCTATATATCGATAACACGCAAATGCGAAGCTAAAATCACAGAGAGTCTATTGCATGACCATGCCACATTGGGAATACAGGACAGCCAGGGCTGGAACGAGGTGCATCAGGTAAAGTCGGTGGCGGTATAAAATATCTGAATATCTCTAACGGTTTCTGTGACCCTGACCTCCAATTTTCTCTGAAAACCGCAAGGAATAATGAATAATGGTGTTGGGTCTCTATTTGAATTCTCGAAAAAATTATGCTAATTTGAATTTGCTCTCTTTTTTTCTATTTATTTATATTGACTCTGTCTAACTTTAAAACAAAAACCAAAAACAAAAAAACGCTTGCCTAACTATTGTAAAACCTGTGTGTGTGTGTGGGATCAGGCCTGTCGACATGGCCTGGTACAGCACTTGGAACACTTGTTGTTCTACGGTGCTGACATGGATGGACGCAATGCGTCCGGTAATAGCCCGTTGCATGTTTGCGCTGTTAACAACCAAGAGGCTTGTGCTAGAATGCTTCTCTTTCGCGGCGCACAACGCGGTGCCCAGAACTTTGCCAACCAAACTCCCTATCAGGTATTTAAAACAAAAACAAAAACAAAAATAAAACAACAACAATTCGATTAATACAAACAATTTAAAATCACTTTTTTCTATAAACTATAATTATAATTAACTTTTTATTGCTCGTAGTTAACTTGTAGTACTTTTTCTGGTACTTTTTTCACGTAGTTTATTTTTTTTTTGCTTGTAGTCCATCCAATAATTACGTAGTGCTCTGTTTCTGGTAACATTTCGGATTAATATGATTCTATTCCCTAGGTTGCTGTCATCGCTGGCAATTTGGAACTAGCCGAAATCATTGAAAACTACAAATCGGATGATATTGGTAAGTGTAAAAGAGCCTCATCTCATACCATTCAAACATCATTCACACAGACACACTCTCACAAACTAAATGAAAAACTTTAGGAATATTGATATTGATTATTTATATCAATATTCCTTAAAGGAATCTGTTATAACAACTCTCCAGGAGAGTCTCTACTTATCGACTTGTACTCGACATTGACATTACCACATCAAACATTGTACTTTAAACTCATATCTCTGTCAACTCCGAACCCCATTTACCCCCCTTATAATTCAACAAACAATTTAATATTTTTGTCACATTTTGGGTTGTGTTCTTTAAGTATGAGTTTATCTTTTATATCAAATTTTCTCTAGTTATTCTAAAAATATTTCTATATGATAGCTCATTCCCAATAAATATCTGTATCTAGTTAATTTATTTTATATTGTCAACCCGATTTACTTATGAATTCAATTCAGTTTTCATTCCCGATTCAAAATCATCAAAGCATTTCATCATAAGACTATGGCTCCAATATATAATCTAACAATCTCTATATATATGTATTTGTACAAGATATTTTCAATATTTGCCTTGCATTTTTTTGCATTTGCTTGTCAACATTTAATCAGATATTTTTCAATTTACCTCTCTCTTAATAATATAAATATAAATAGTATTTTCTTGTATTTGTAACTTGTTTCAATTATTGCTCGTACTTTCACATCTCATTCTCTCTCTTTCTCATGGCTGTCTTGTTAAATGTTTTATTACGTGTTATCGTTATCGTTATCGATTTTTCATTCTCATATATGTACCATACATAACCAATATGTCTCTCATACGTTTAGCGAGCTTGTTTTTTGGGTCATTCCTAGAATGTCCTTATTTTGCTCCATTTTGCTTTTTGTTACGGTCGTTTACTTCCAAGGCATCCCATATACAAAGAGCAGTAAGTACAGTAAGTAAATGTGTGTGCCACATACCGTTTAGTGTGCCAATTCGAAGTGTTAGTTCCCATAGGTAAATGGCCAAGATAGCAAATATATTAAATTTGGTCCCAGGAACATGTATTATTTTATATTAACTCCACAATTTTAAAATTGGTTAGAGCAAAAAACTGGATATAAGCATTGTGTTAATTGAGCTGTTACTAACATTTGTAAGTTATGCTAATAATATTGCTTTTAAAAGTTAATAGATGTAAGCACGACTGCAAAAAGATCTATTCTTAAAGCTGGTTACAAACGAACCATATTTTATATATTGGTATATTTTGTCATTTATTTTATTCGAATCGAATGTCAAACAAAAATCCCATCGGATTTTGTTCTCACTTAATCTGGTCACACTCTCACAAATTTAATTTTGAAAAATGTTTCAGCACAGTAGGCATTTGACCGACACCGAAAAGGTGATGGAAATCGGAGGGGATTTTTCCCTATCGGTGAGAACCGTCGCTTTGAAAATTCGATGTGTTCAGACGATACTGATGGTTTTTTTTAACAAAAAGTGTCGGTGAAAAAACGCTCTAAATAAAATGTTCGGTTATCATAATTGAATCATATTTGTTTCTTTTAAAATTCGTAATTTTATCGATCTGAAAAACCATTGTAAATTTACATCTCTATAAATAAAATTGAATTACAATTTTGGAGATTTGCAGGCCTGCTTATATATAAAAATTTGCTCAAATTTAGCACAGCTTTGCTTACATAAATATAAAGTAGAGGGAAATGGACGGTCGATGCCAACAACACAAATGTGACAAAAATACATAACCATAATCATAACCAACAAATAAACTATATGGCTATATGTAATGGCTATTCCCCCTCACCCTGTCCTCCGTCCCCGTCCCCGTCCTTGTTTCCTCTTATCCTTTAAAAACGACACATAAATTCAGCTCTTTAGCGCAATCCGACTGCAGAACGACAATAACCACAACAACAACATCGACATGAACTCACACACACACACACACACACACAAACACACACAGCAACACATACAGAAAGACACAAGTATAAATCGAAATACTATCCTTACTCACACCACAGTACCCTTCCGGGGACCTCCGCGCTACAACCCGAAGCGTCGCTCGGGCATCGGCTGGCTGAGCGCCAATGGGGCCGCTGGGGCTGCGCTGCTTGCTGCGGCTGAGGCTGCCGGTGGACTTGGCGGTGCAGGTGCTGGACAGGGGATGGGCCAAATGGCAGGTCCAGGTGGGCATGGAAATGGTTTCAATGTTAGTTTGATGGGCACACTGACCCGCCAACAGTTGCAACAACAGCAACTGCAACCGCCGCACCACCATCAGCATCCGCATCAGCATCAGAATCAGCATCAGCTCGCCCAGCATATGCACCACCAGCACCAGCAGCCGCATCTGCTGCAGCTGCACGGCCCGCCCTCGCCATGCCCCTCGGAGCACATGTTGGGCGCCTACAGTTCAGCCAGCTCGAGCCTCTCTGAAGGCTCCTCGGGACATCGTTCACACGAGGATGACATCAGCATTGTGACAGGTAATCGCCGCATTTACTTACTTTGATTTTATTTCATTTCATTTAAGTTTCCTTAAACTATAATTTCTAAATCTTTCGTCAACTTTAATTAAGGCTAGCATAGGCATAACTTAATTTCCAAAGATTTAAGTTATTTATTTTTGTATTTTACTGTACATACTTATTGTCTTTATTTCATACTTCTACTTTTACTTTAAGATCTAAGCACATCCAGAGGTTAAGTATTAAATTCAATATTCAGTATGAAATAAAACTATATTTAGCATGACTCTTAGCTTAGTTTTACCTGAAATTAGTTGTTAATTTACAAAATTTATACAGTGCACGGTTCTTATGAGCGACATTGGACTTATCGAGCAATTCGATAGTAAAAAAAAGTTATTTGATTAAATCACACTATTCTAACTTTCTTTGAGAACCGTTTTTTTTTAAATATTCTCCAAATATTTATTCAAATCCTTAACTTGACATTGAGAAACGGGTCTGAGTGAATTCAGCAAATTCAAATGATTCGAATAAGTTCTCATTTAATATTGGGTTATTTTTATTTTCCCTTAAATATATTCAGTAAATTATTATGATTTGAAGAAATTTATTAAATCATACGAATCTACCATCTTTAACTTAACTTTTAACATTTTATTTATAATTTTATAAATTCGTATGGTTTGAAAGAGTTGTTTCACATTCACAATTCAAAATTTGCACTCATTTCTATGTTATTCATAAATATTCAACTCCTGATCACAAATGAATGTATTCAAACTCATGAATGCATCCATTCGCTTTGGCTTTCGCTTCGATTTCTCGTTCTTTCTGCTTCTTCATTTTCTCCTAGTCTAGCTCTTGATTCACTTTTCCTCACAGAGCATTTGCATGTTGTCTCTCGTCATCTTAAGTGTGGTTATTGTTGTTGTCCTGGTTAAAGACTGGCCACAGTTTCTTAATCCCTAATCCCTAATCCATTTATTGACATACAACTTTTGTTCCTTTTCTGCAATTCCTACAGATAAATCGTTGGGCGACACTAGCGATATCATTAGCGACTCCTCGGGCGTGGGCACAAACTCGGACTCGGCTGCCTGCTCGATTGGTCATCCCAGCACCACAGTGGTGTGCATGGAGCCGTATGCCGGCAACACAGTTGGCCACATTCGCCTCCAGCCGGGCGATGTCATCGAAGTTGTGGGCAGTACCGACTGTGGTCTTCTCGAGGGCTATGTCCGAGGCACCAATCAGTCGGGATTCTTTCCCGCCGACTGCGTCCAGGAGGTGAACCTTCGGCAGAAGCACATCACAAATGTGATGACCGCTAGCACGGGAATGGCACCACAGCAATCTGCACCGCTGCAACAGCAGCAGCAACAATCCTCCTACCAAGGCTCTCCTCAGCTCAGTCTCGGCGGACACTCGGGTAGCTCCAGCACCCTCCTCCAGCAGCCCCACCAGTCCCCCTCCCTCTCCATGACCAGCAACGGCTCATGCCAACAACTACAACAACAACAACAACAGCAGCAACAGCAACAACAACAGTTGGAGGGCAATGGAATGGGAAATGGCATCCCTAGCAACTCTATTGGACAGTACAGTAGCGCCACAGCTCCTCGCATCAAGAAGGGGTGAGTTTTGCACTTTTTTGTATTCCAACTACGGATGGGATCGATATTGACTTCGAAGAAAATATTACAGAATATTATTATTTATTTTCCTAAACACAAGTAAAACCTATTCAAAGAAAAACTAGTTTTGAATTAGAAAATAAATTTGGAAATTAAGATTTTCGATTAAAAGTTTAATTAAACTACATTCAAGTAGTGTCAAAAATTTTACCACCAGCCTATATACATTTTTTTTTTATTATTTATTTAATATTTCTTAACTGAAGTTATCCCTATGTTAGGTATCACGAATTAGAATAAACTTAGGCTTCGTCACTCCAAATAACGCTTAATAAAAAAGAATATTAAGTAAATGGGATAATTAACTAGCTAAAGTGACTAAACTAATTGAAAACATGATAAGAAATGTTATTTTAGGTCTTAAAAGAAATAAAATCTTTACCAGAATATCGCTATGAAAAATAATAAAAATATATATGTGTATAAATGATTGGTTTTAATCAGAAAGACTTCGATTATTTTGAAATTCAGTTACATTTCAATGTATATGTATATGTTTAATATTTAATTAAAATTTATTTACATCTTTTAGTTAGTTAGCTGACACTGATAAATGAGTTAATTATGCGATTTAGCCTATTTCCACGACCATTCACATTTGGCTCATTTGGTCACATTTGAATGTGGCTCATTTTTGGCCTTCCACGAGCAAATGTGCAACTGTCAAAGTATTTGCCATTCGCCCGAAATAAATCAGCAGTTCTGTTAAAAAATTGTAAAAAGTTGACATAATGAACATTATCATTTTTACTTTGCAATTATAATACGTGCAAATTTTTTTTATTAAACAAAACAGCTGCTTAATGTGATAGTTGCATTTTTCACAAAATTATCGATAAACATCGCGTGCTCGATAAAAAAACACTGAAATTCGCCGGGGCGAATGGCAAAAATGTAAGCATTCATTACGAATGAGTCAAAATGATCATTCGGATTTTGTACTGAAATGAAGTCCACATTCGATTCGAATGATGAAAATGGCGTCGAATGAGCCAAATGTGCTGTCGTGGAAACAGGCTAAAAAATTGATACTATCCAGAGACAGAGACTTATTACATCTTCCGTTCATAGACTAATCGTGAGTTTGCCGTTTCCCTTTTCCCGTTTGACAGTGCCTACAATGCGCCCCGCTCGGTGGTGCTGCATCGGGCCAAGCGTGGATTCGGCTTCATTCTGCGCGGCGCCAAGGCCAGCTCCCAGTTGATGCAGCTGCGTCCGTCGGAACGCTTTCCGGCACTGCAATACTTGGACGACGTGGATCCCGGTGGCGTTGCCGACATGGCCGGACTGCGTCCGGGCGACTTTCTGCTCACAATTAATGGCGAGGACGTGAGTGCCGCCTCCCATGAGCAGGTGGTGGAGATGATACGCTCGGCAGGCGCTCTGGTCAACATGACGGTCGTCTCGCCACAGTTTCCGCTGCAAATGCAGGCGACCGCTCAGTACCTGCCCAGTGGGGCGAGGGCGGGCAGTCAGCATTTGTCGAGTGGTCCGAGCACGCCACAGAGTGCACATCGCCAGTGTGCCACGTTGCCGCGCAAGATGTCCATGGGACCGGGCAGTCACAACAGTCACAACACAGGCAACCACGCAGCCGGTGGGGCAGGTGGAAGTGTGAGGATGGCGCCAATGCCACCACGACGGGATCCGAAGACAACGCTGAGTGTGGGCCGAGCCAGGGCCAAGTCAATGGTGGCAGGACTGGAGAACGGTGGCGAGAAGGAGCAGGATGAGGTACCGCATGCCAAGTCCAATTCGGTCGAGTCCATTGCCACGCCCACGCCCACACATCCGGGCACACCGGTGCAACTGCGCACCGCCAGCATCAAGGCGCGTCCGACGTCGAGTCGCATCACCGCCGCCGAGCTGGAGGAGCTGTTCCAGCGGCAGCAGGGCGAGGGCAGCGCCAGCAGCGCCAGTCGCTATGCCACCATGATGACCAGCTCGAGGTTCCAGTCGGGCACGGACAGTGGTGCAGCCACTCCGCCGGCGGCCAATGGATCTCCGCTGCGCACCGGACCCTTGGTCTACGGCAGTGTGGCGGAGATGAAGCGGAAGACCGCGCGCAGCAAGCACGGCAGTGGCACATTGCGTGGCAAGCCGGTGGCAACACCCACTGTTGCTGGTGGTGCAACAATTGGCAGTGGTCGCGATCTCAAGCGTTTCCACTCCACGCCCGACTTGCACGGTCCTCAGCTGCACGGATCGGCCTCGTCCATCTGGCAGGCAGCCGGCAAGGGGCATCACTCGCAGGACGACGTGGCCACGTTGCATGCCTCGCTGCAGCGACTCAACACCAGCGGCGACAGGGACACTGGTAAGGGAGCTGGAGCTGGAGCGGGTGGCGCTCCAGTGTTGCCTCCACCCAATCATCCACCACCGCCGCCGCCAGTGGGGCAAGTGGTTAAGGTGGAGACACGCAGCAGCGTCTCGGAATACGAGAGCACCATCAACTTGCAGCAGAAGCTGAAGAAGCGCACCGAGAACGATGCCGTCACCTCGGCAGCCATCGATGGTGTCCAGAGCAGCTTCAATCCGGCGGCAAATGCCAAGATCTATGCCTCGCCGCAGGAGCTACGCAATGTGATGGCCTGGAAGCTGAGGCAGGCGCAAGAGAAGCCGCCGCAGGACAACGCACAGCAACAGCAACAGCAGCAACAACTACAGTTGCAGCAACAACAACAACAGCATCAGCAACAACAACAGCAGCAACAACAACAGCAGCAGCAGCAACAACATGTCAGTCAATATGCAGCACCCACACAGCTGCGACCTCAAGTTGCTGGCAACACTCTGCCCTCACACTATGCAGCACCACAGGTGGTGCAACAGCAACAGCAACAACAACAGCAATCAGCCGCAACTGTAGCAGCTGCAACAGCAACACAATCGCCACCAGCTCCGCCACCACCGCCAGCAGCAACAGCAACACAATCGAATGTCAATGCCAATGCAACAACAACAACAACAACAACAACTGTTGCTGGTGCAGGCACAGCACCACCAATACCCGAGCCCGATTACAGTTGCAGCGAGTCGGATGGCGAGGATGAGAACTCAATTCTTGTGGCACGCAACACGAAGCTCAATGAGAAAATTGCGCTCTTCGATGTGCCAGAAACAAGTGGCAACAGCCAGGCGAGGTAAGTGCCACAAATTGCAGTCACAACACACTCATTTTCTAATCCTCCCCTTTTTTTTTGTAGTGGCAGCAGCTCCGGTTCAGGCTCGGGAGCCTCGATTTCCCATTCGTTGTCGGTGGAGGAAATTCAGCGTATTCGCAGCAATCTCAAGACCTCCAAGTCCTCGCCCAATGGATTTCTCAAGAAGGAAGACGAACAGCAGCAACAGCAGTCGCAACAACAACAGCAACAACAGCTGCAGCCACAGGTGGCACATGGCGAGGATGAATGCGACAACAGCAGCTCGGGCGTAAGCAGCGATCAAGAGCTGCTAGCAGCAACTATTGCTGGGGTCAAACCCACAGATACCATCAAAAAGAAGCCGAGTGTGACAATTGTTGAGGAGCCCAAGACAATACCCGATCCGCCAGTGAAGCCAATGTCGAAAACAACCATCAACATTGGCCCCGCAACCATCGGCAACATCAGCAACACAAAGACCAACAACAGCAACCACAGCAGCAACAGCAATGTTGTGGCACATGCTGCTGCGGCTTACGAGGCAGCCACTAAAGTTACTGCCAATCTCAACAACAATGCCAGCAGCAATCACAACAACAACAGCAGCATCAACAACACAACAACATTGACTGTCAAGCAATTGGTACAGCAGCAACATGCGCCAGTTATACAGCAGCAACAGCAACAGCTGAGCAGCAAGCCAGCACCAACAGTTGCCAACAACAAGCTGCCAACGACAGCAACAGTTGCAGTAGCAGCAGCAGCAGCAGCAACTCAGGGCAATATCAAGTCGAATCAACCGGTGCTTAGTCCACAAGTGCTAGGACGCATACCCAATGTGCACCATCATCAGCAACAGCAACAGCTACAGTTGCAACAACAGCAACAACAACAACTGCATCAGCAATCGAATCCCAACATCAAATTGATTGCAACACAGCAGCAAATATTACAGCAGCAACAGCAACAGCTGGCACACCAGCAACACTTGCAACAGATACTAAAAGCCAAAGCAGCCGCCGCTGGTGGCGCCAGCACTGCCGCCTTGGTGGCCCAACAGCAGCAACAGTTGCACAAGGGTCACGACTCGGAAATGGAGCAGCGTTCCGATCTGGAGGATGACGATGGCGAACTGAGCCCCTCACCTCCCGCAAAGGCATTCCAGCGACACAATTCGCTGACCCGCAAGCAGGCGGCAGCAATTGCCATGCAACGCGGTGCAACACGCACCTCGGCGGTGTCGCTGGTGCAACTGCCGCCGCCGTTGGAGGCGGACAGTGATGGCGAGCCGCCACAGCATCCGCAGCAACAGCAACAGTTGGCAACGCATATTGTGGGCATGTTGCCGAGCGGCCAATTGGTGGCAGTGCCATCTGCGGCTGTTGCTGCTGCTGCTGTGCCTCAGCCAGGTAACAATAACTTGCAGCTCTGCACTGAGAATCTTGTGTTGGCACCGCCGCCACAATTCTGTGATTGCAATGATGCCAAGCACGCGCCTCAGTATCATCCACAGCAGCAACAGCAGTTGCAGCAACAACAACAGCAGCAGCAACAACAGCAGCAGCAGCAGCAACAGCAACAACATATGCTACTGCAGCAGCAGCAGCGTCACCAGCAGCAACTGCAATTGCTGCAACAGCAACAACAGCAGCAACAGCAACAACAACAACAGCAGCATCAGCGGCTGTCTGGTGGCGCTGGCGCTGGCGCAGTCGGCACCTTGGGCCGTGTGCGCATTGTAGGCGCCATGCCCAAGGCCAATCATCATAGGTTGCATTAAAGCAGCAGCAACAGTTGCTGCAACAGCTGAAACAGCTGTAACAGCTGCAACAGCAATCAAACTATCGATAAATAATCATTTGCCAAATCGTTAAAACGTTAGTTAGTGTTACGTCAAACCAGTCATTGCCATTCACAACGAATAGCTGCACTCGAAATTCACACACACACACACTCACACACACATGCGCACCGTTGGCAACAGGTTGCCAGCAACATGTTCTAATTTCGAAATATGTACTGTTAATTGCTAAAACGAATCGATCGATGTATATTAGTAAGAAACAAGATAAATTAAACAAATCTTTCATATAAATCAATTCAAGTTAAAAGCATTTGTAAGAAAGAAGGTAATACAAAGAAGATGGAAGGGGAATAAGTAAAGAAGAGAAATGCTGCAACATATTAATAAGATAATTACTGCACGATTTCTGATTTTTTTTTAATTTCAATCAACAACAAATATTATTATTATGTTTTTAATGAATTTAATGCGTGTGATATAAATTTATGTACGACAGCAAAAGAAAATGAAATATTTTAAACCGCAAATCCAAACATGATTGCAATACATAAGATATCTTCTATCTGTATAGATTTAAATAGTCATTAATTGATTGAAGGCAAACTGAGCAATTTTTATTAAAATTTCTTTAGCTTGTCTTCGAGCAGCACAAGTAAAATCTGTCGCATTTGTTGCGAAAATAATCAAGGAAAAATTCCAATTAAAACTTAAATAATAATTTTATTATTCTCACAACAAATGTAGCAAAGTAAACAAATGATGAAATTTAAAAAGTTTTAAGTATAGAATGTTGCAAGAGGGGGCTAGTGCACTTCTTCAGTATCCATCCATAAATCATTCATCTAAATAATATACTAATGCACAAAAAACAAGCAAACATTTACAGCTCACCATTTAAACTTTAATTAAAATGAAAACTTAGTGTACGTTTTATAGAATGAAAGTTGCACGACAACAAAAGAGTTATAATATTAATAACTATAACAATAATAAAAATATTTGAATATTTGCGCATTTAGTCGAATTTGCAGGCGAGTCAAGTAAACTACTTCTAACTACGAGAAAAATTAAACAAATTAAACGCGTTTTTAAATATAATATTTAATAATGGAATTTTCAAAATGAGCGAATTGAAGTCGTGAAATTTTTGCTAGTAAAATTTACAGATTTTTACTTTTACCACTGTTTTTTGTATAATTGTTTTTTAGAGAGAAACTTTAACTTGCTTAAGAATTACAACAACAACAATATGAAAAACAATTTAAAAAGGTTCTCACGAAAATATATTTGCACGCACTTGTCGCAAATGTAACAATAGGAAACCCAACTGATAAAAAAACAAGATGCAGAGGAAGAAAATGATGATAGAACGAGTAACAATTATTATAACTAAGGCTGATTTTATTGCATGCAACAGTGCATCAACATCCACTAAAAATTGCAATTGATCATAGAAGTGATTCATAACTCAACTAAAGCAAAGCAGGCGAAAGCATGGCATTTACAATTGTTTAAAGAGTGTCGCAAATAATTAATGAATTAATTAATAATAATCGAAATACTTATGTGAAACATTTAGAATTGGCGGGCCGCACCTTAGCATTAGCATCTAAGTGTTGAAAAGTTATTAAAAATAGCCCTACAAATACGCATACACATACATGTATTTACATAAATAGATTTGCAAAGCTAGCTTCTAATTAGATTTAGCACACTATTTAGTTATCGCAATAGTTGCTAATTATTTGTAAAATGTTTTTAGTTCAACCTAATGCTAATATTACATCCATATGAGTACCCTTCCATTACACATAAATAACTTTAGCCATTGAGCTTGTTTCAAGTCTAGGTTAACTGCGAGGGATATATATCCATGTCGAGTGCTCACCCAAGTCCTAACTATGTAAAACTATATAATTATACCAATACAATTACAAATACAAGCATACATACACTTATATACATTTATCGAGTACATGCAAAATGAGAGCGAGAATAATTATTATATATATGCATACTATACACACACATTAATAATGTTAAACAATTGAAGCACACACTCACACCCACACATTATGGAATATATATAAATATATATATTTATTTTAAGTCATAAAATATGCAATTATGTATTATGAACATGCGTATAAAAAATTAATAAATATGAAAGAAAAAATATTTCTAATTTTTGTTTTTACGAAAAAGGGACAGCTATTTCGTAAGTAGACCATCGAAAGTAGTCTAGATCCAAATACCTTTTTCTTCCAGCTGACAGTCAAACCAATGATCGATTTATTTGAATTTCCATCTCTCCCATACCCTTTAATAGTTAATCATCCAAGTAAAATAAAAGACATTGTTTATTTATTTACAAAAGTAATATTTTACTATTTTATTTTGTTGCTTTCTTTTGTCTGGTTTCTTATATATTTGAAAGAAAATCTACAAATGTTTTGTTTGTTGGACCAACATTTCGTACAATTTCGAGAATGCTGACACACAAATTTGTTGCACATCCTGGAGGACAACATAACGGCGAACCTAATACTTATGCACCAATCAATTTGGCTTTAATAAATTAACAAACGGGAAGCTGCAATTGGCCCTTTAACACGCAATCAATCAATCAAAATCATACAAAATTAAATTATGAGCTACAATTACTTAATTTTCTTTGCTTTCTTTTAGTTATTTTTTTTTTCATTTGCTTGCTTGTTTAATTTTCATTATTTCTTGTTGTAAATTGTTAAAGTTGTTGCCGCTGGCAGCTATTTGCTTTTAATTGATATCGAGTTGCGTCTGTTTGCTATGCCCTGGATGATTGGTCGTAAGTATCTCTGGTTGCTGCTGCTGTTGCACCACTTGGGGCATAAAGATCCAAGTAACTGCCATTAGCTTGCTAATTCGCCTTCTCATTTATATATATATAGATGTATATATATATGTAATAATAATATGCCATATTGTATATAGTAATAATAATAATGTATATATATATATATACTATATAATTTGCGTTTTTTAATTTTTATAAACAAATTTGTTTCGTATCATTAATTACAAACTACAATTCGCGTACTTTTATTATATTTAGTATAATTGTAATAGTATATTATAATTTTTGTTTTGTTTTGTTTTTGTTATATTTTAGCTTTTGTTTTCATTCTTTTATCTTTTGTATGTTTGTTTTTGCGGCTTAAATACTTTGGGCTACGCGTTCTCTGTAGGCGTGTTCTATGTTTCTGTGTGCTATGAGTTGTCGATCGTTTGATCAATATATTCTATTGTATATACTAATTATGTACTGGCTGTGTGTGTGTGTGTGTGTGTGTATATGTTCTAGTATCTGGAAGTGGCTGTCGAAATTTCTATGGCCTCTGATCTGAACTATTTACTTATGGACTTATGGAATTGCGCTAATTAAATGTCGTACAATAATTTCATATCTGGAATCTCTCGGCGTATTTATAGTTATTGTTGTTGTTTGTTGTCGCTACTGTTGATGCTGTTGTTATCATTTTTTCTTTGTGGGCTGCTGTGGGCGTGGCATGGCGTCACTTGGTAACACCAAAGACCAAACGCATTTAGCTAAATTTCTCTTTCTCGCTTGCTGCTTAAATCTAATTCAATAATTGTTAACGCTGTTCTTACAATAATTGAACGATCCTATTTGAATCGTATATATATATTTAGGTGTTTTTGTGTATATATATGTATATATATAAATTTATTTAACAAACTACTAATGTTTAGGGCTTTATGCACGCTTTTCACTACCAAAAACTACGGCTTAGTAATGAATTATAATTTGTATATAATTATATATATGTATATGTATATATATTTAATTTTCTGTTAAATATGTTTTTGTTGTTTGCGCTTTAATCGCATTGTTGCTCCGCGTTTTAAAAATTCCATTTAAACTTAATTGTTACAAAAAAAATAATGTACAATAATAATAATAACTGATTTTCTGATTTATCATATTGCATTCTCATGCAACATGCGACAATTTGTTTTTTGTTTTTTATGTTTTCTTTTTTTAAGTTTAATTTTTCTCAAATTTATATATGCGTGTATCTATATGTGTGAAAATGTGTGTGTTAAGCAATTAAAATATCACCAATATTTTTGCTTTTCCCATTTTTAATTTTGCTTTGCATTTCTGCCTGTTTCTCTTTCTTTTTTTACTCTTTTTTTGTTCTTTTCTTTTTGCGTTTTCATTTATGTAAAAAATTAAATAAAATTAAATACAATATAAAATGTACAACTATGTTTTGTGTTTTGTTTTTGCTATTCGCATTTTGTTAAAAAATTTGTTGTTGGTTCCATTTTTTGTTTCTTCTTGCTTTTTTTTTTTGTTTTGTCGTTTATATATCTTTTTGCTTAAGTAAAATGAAATGTTGGGCGGGCAGACTGTGCGCTGGGCGTGGTCAATTGCATTAAGTACGAGTGCTTAAGTTCTGTATGTATGTATGTGTGTGTATGTGCGTGTGTGTGCGTGTGTAAGTGTGGTGTGTGGTATGTTGTTAATTTTATATGCTGCTTTTTAAAGTACTTGCAAATACGTTTTTTTCACTTAATTCGAATTGTTTTGCGTCTATGTACATATACATATACGTACACAAATACATATTCACATATATAGATATATAGTATGGAATGTCTGCCGCCTGCCACGCCCAGCATCCGCCCACCTTGGACCGTTTTCTGCCCGACAATCGAAGCGGGCAGCTCTAGCGGCTAATAATACAGTGGAGTCCGAAATTATAGTACATCGAAACGAACTTAGCTTATTAAATTCACACAATTAACAAACACGAGGGGGGACAAAGGGGGTAGGGGTAGGGGCAAGGGCAATAACAACAACAGGCAACAAAATATAAAACGAACAGGCAACAATTGGTGGTGGCGATAATGGTGATGGTGGTGATGGTGTGTGATCAACGGTCAACTGGCATCTATCTCAACGGAATCCTTACTGCAAGATGTCCTGTATGTTGAAATTGTCGTTGTCCAGTGAGTTGATCAGATCCTGCGTGGAGAAATTGCTATCGACAGGCAGGTTGTCAAGGAATTCGAGACACAAATCATTCGAGTTGGCCACCACCGAGTTGATCGTCTGACTGATCGAACTAGCGCTGGCAATTGTCGCCGAGCTGCCAACAACACCGCCAACACCACCAACACCCGGCTGTGGTGCACCATTATTGTTGCTGGGTCCGGCACCACCCGGTCCACTCTGGCTCATCTGCAACATCTGTTGCTGCTGGAGTGTTGTCGTTGTGCTGGTGCTCTGCACAAACTGTTGCTGCTGCATCGTCAGCTGTTGCTGCTGTTGCGTCTGCGTCATGTGCATGCTGGTCATTTGCATTTGTGTCGCCATCATGCCACCGCCTCCAGTTGCCCCCTGTTGTTGTTGCAACAGCTGTTGCATCTGCATGTTGCTACCAGCACCGCTGCCCATGTGTTGTTGCTGCTGCTGCTGCTGTTGTTGCTGCTGCTGTTGCTGTTGTCGCATCAACTGTTGCTGCATCTGCGCCGGCGTCAGTTGCATCTGTGGTCCATTCGGGCCACTCATCATGCCACCACCTCCGTTCGGCCCATTGCCTGGCGCATTCGGCGCTCCATTTGGCATAAAGTTACCTAGAAAGGTGAAATAAATGGTTTAGTATTGGATCTATTTGGACATAAGCACAAAAGCAACCATTGATCGCTTTGATAACTAAACTGACCATGGAGGACATATATATTAACTTTTCTAAATGAAAAAAAATCATAATTCATATCAATTTGAAGTCGAAATCTTGATCAAAATTACATTGCGCATGGAAATCGGCTGGGTTTTGAACAAGTTATGAAGGAACAAAGATTTTTAAATAATAGTCGAAAAAAAACCCGAAATTTTTCAATTTTGAAATCAATTGTGTTGAAAAATACATTTCGCATGGAGTTCCATTGAGTCTTGATGAAGTTACTTATTAGAGTACAAAGTTTAAAAAAAGAGGTTAATTTGAAAATAATAAATGAATGATGGTCAAAAATAAAAAGTTTTTTGCATTCAAACAAAATTATAGTGCCAACTCAATTTAGAAGTCAAATCATGATGAAAATTTGAAGGACTTCTGATGAAGATATGAGAGTTCAAAGTTTTCGAAAATATAACTGTATAAAAATAGTACAAATTGGTCGACAAAAATGAGAAAAATTTGAATGCAGAATCAATATCATGTACAAATAATAAACTTCTTGATAAATTTACAATCCAAAAATATTAATTATTTGTTAAGTATTAATAAAAATGAATAATATTTGAATAATAATTTTTTTTAAACAAGCAAAATTATAATGCGGACTCAATAAAGAAGTCAAACCATGTTCAAGATGTTATAGAAATATATAATAATATTTTGAGCGTTCAAAGTTTTCAAAATTAAATAAGAATATTAAAATAATAGTCTTTGGTCGATAAAAATACAATTAACTTTTTCCAAACGAACAAAATTTGAATGCAGAATCAATCTGAAGTTCAAATAAAGACCAAAAGAATTCGCTTGAGTTTTGATAAAGCTATGAGTGCTTAAAGTATTTGGAAATATATTAAAGGGTAACCATGTAGAGAATTAACAATAAAAACTCTCTCTGTTTAACTGTTCGATCAATGATAGTGTGAGTGTTTCCGAGTGTTGCTGCTTACCTCCATTGAAGCCGCCGGGCGTCTGTCGCATGGGCGCTCCTGGTCCTGGTCCGCCGAAGGCCATTTGTTGTTGCTGCTGGGCCATCATCATGTGTCGCCACTCCTGCTGCGATCCCATGGGCATGCCATCGGGCGTGACTTGGACATTGGGCGGTCGCTGCTGCTGCTGTGGACCGCCCATCGGTCCGCCTGCACCGCCAACACCGCCAACACCACCGCCATATGGACCGCCAGGTACACCGCCCATGCCACCGCGTGGTCCACCGCCAGCACCGCCATGCTGTTGCATATACATGGCCGCATGCTGGGGCCGCATCATTGGACCGGATGGGGGAATCGGTTGCTGTGTCATGCGTCGCATTGCCGCCGCCTGAGCAGCGCTGTTGGGGAAACGACCAACGCCACCGCCACCACCGCCAACACCAACACCCACGCCAACGCCAACACCACCGCCGCCGACAGTTTGTTGCATCATCTGGGCCTGCATCAGTTGCGCCTTGGTGGCATTGTATTCCGGCGGCGGAGGACGTGCCCCGGACATGTGTTGTTGCTGTTGCTGCTGTTGTTGTTGCTGCTGCTGCTGCTGTTGTTGCTGTTGCATGGCTTGGGCACGCATCATTTGCTGCTGTTGCAGGTACTTGGCCTGATTGGAGGCTGGCACTGGTCCGCCATTGCCGCCCATCATCATCTGGGCATTAGGAGCGCCGCCATTGGGATTCATTTGCATGGGATTCATGGGTCCACCTGGTCCGCCCATCTGCATGCCCGGCATGCCGCCCATGGGTCCGCCCAGCTGATTCATTGCACCATTGTTGGGTCCACCAGCGTTGCCCGGCACTCCCACTCCCACTCCGACGCCAACGCCGACGCCGACGCCAACGCCGCCGGCACTGCCAGCGCCAACAGGAACGCCACCTGGCGGCTGTTGTTGCTGTTGCATCAACGGCACATTGCCACCAGGACCATTTGCATTTGCATTTGCCGCTGCCTGAGCTTGTACCGCTGCTGCCGCCGCTGCTGCTGCCGCTGCCTGCGCCTGCGTTTGACGCTGACGCATATTGGGCGGCACCTGCTGCTGCTGTTGCTGCTGTGCGGCTGCCTGTTGCTGTTGTGCTGCTGCAGCTGCTGCTGCTGCCGCTGCGGCCTGTTGCTGCTGCTGCTGTTGCTGTGTAAAATTCATGCTTTGGCTTTGCGAAAGCGAGAAGCCATCGGAGGGTACTGCAAAAAATATAATAGAATATAATTAAGTATCTAATTTAACAATTTTATTTATTTGATTTCTTTTACCATTTGAATTGTTCATGTTTTGATTTGGTTGCTGTTGCTGCTGTTGCTGTGGTGCATTTGGTCCACCTCCATTGCCGCCATTCGCACCCGAGTTGCCGCCGTGCGGTTGCTGCTGTTGCTGTTGCGGATTGGGATTGCCATTGCCACCGGGTTGCTGCTGTTGCTGCTGTGCCGCCTGCTGTTGACTGAAGAAGACGCCCTGTTGTGCGGCCACGGAGACGTTGCTCTTCATATCGCTGCTTAAATGCAAATGCTGACCAGCTGACACCTGTAAGACAGAGAGAGAGAGAGAGGTCAATTGCAATTCAATAACATTTTTATTTGTTTTAATTGAAGACGTTGCCACTGACAGATTACGTATACGACATGTGGGTGCAAAAATGGAAAAGAATTTAAGATTTATAAATAAATATGCATAAGTATAATTTTTGCATACCCCAGATCTAATTCTAATTCTAATTTAAATCTTTTCTTTACAACAGTTTAAATTTATATTTCATTTTATCTTTATTTTTTAATCTTAATCTTTAATTTTTATGCATGGATTTTTTTTGTTTCTTACCGACTGCTTTTAGTCGCGCATAAATAAATAAATAAATAAAATTCGAAAAGTAGACTGCGAACAAAGTAAGGACTTCAACATAAGAAACCTTTAAATGTAATATTATTTAAAGCAACTATTCAGGCAAGTCTTATTCAATCTGCAAAAATTACCACCACTTGCACAATTTTTAAGATTAAAAACTTTCTTTGGGCGGTACACAATCCATTTTAATATTGAAAATTATTCCATTTATTGGCATACAAATCGGATATATGTATATAACTATAGCTATGGCCGTTTAAAATTGCAAACGCCTAAATATATGCAGTAATTTATATAACGTTGAAGCTTAATACCACATATAAATATATTTCAATAGAGTAGTGAGTATTCCAGAGGTGGGACTCGAATATAATAATGATATTTCTAAATGTTTTTATTATTAAGTAAAAGCACATTTATCTTTATTCCCACAACTCGACGATTAATGAAAATACCGAACAATATATGTTGTTTTTTAAATTACTTGTTGTAAATTTAGATTCGAAACAAAAATCTTAAATCATAGCTTAAACATTCTTAAAAATTTTGAAATGTTTGCCGCCTTGATTTGATAATATTCACGCCTTGCAACTTGTCTCTTTATCTCTTCATCTAATTGCCAAGTAAGCCGTCAGATTTCACACTTCCCAGTCTCTGCCACACAGTTGTTGCCACTGCCACAAAGTCAAAGATTTTCAGGCTAATTCCTGGACAGTGACAGAGAAAGAGAGAGATAGGGAAAGAGAGAGAGAGAGAGAAGGAGAGTGAAATAGACAGATTCTCTGGCATATGGCAGCCCATCTACTCCATTTACAGTTGTCTTATTTGCTGTCAACCTCGATGCGACTGTCAGCAGCAGACATAAGAAGGAAGACGAGGAGGTGAAGGAGAGTTTATAGGTGTAACTGTATGTGGCTGTATGTGGTTGTGTGTGTGTCACTGTGTGTGTGTGTGTGTGTGTAAGGTAGACAGCAAGTCGGCATTTGGCGTCTGGCATTGCTTTTGAAGCTTATTATCGCCACAACTGCATTCGCATCCGCATCCGTGTCGCATTTATGTCTGCCAAAGACACACAGAGAAAGAGAACCAAGGGAGCGAGAGAGACAGAGAGACAGAGGAGAGAGAGGCAGAGACAGAGACAGAACACAATATTGGGGCATAAATCTTTTGGCACTTTTTCATAGTCTACTTTAGCGGGCAGCCACAATAACTTCATCTTCCCACGCTTCCCCTTCATATTTGCAATTTATTTGTTATTGTAATGGATGCCCACATGCCACAAGGGGTGGCAGTATCATAAAGGGAGGGAGTGGGGAGGAGGTTGCCACTTCGTTTGCATTTCAATGCCATGTCCATGTCTATGTCCGTGTCCGCTGATGTGTAAACCAGTAAGTAAAGGAAAGCGTTTGCCCCTGGGCCGAAGGCACCTTGTTGTGGTCCGTGTCCGTGTCCGAGTTCGAGATCGAGTCCGTATCCGTGCCCATGTCCTCGTCTGCGTCTGCCACATCCACATCCACAGTGTCCTCGTCCTCGTCCTCGTCTTCGTCCTCGGCTGCGTTCGCGTCATTGTCGACTCTAGACTCAACTCGACGCATAGGCAAAGCCAATAAATCTTGGCGACACGACTTCAGCGTCAAAACGTCGACTGCGACTGCGACTGCGACGTCGACGTCGACGTTGACGCCAGCGTCGCTGTTGCGGCCACGCGTTGTGGCGCCCCAAAAAGCGCACTAAGCAACTTTGTGGCCTCTATTTTGTTGCTGCTGTTGTTGTTGTAATTGCTTGTTGGTTTAATTTATTGCGTTTTTGCGGCACACACACACACAAACACACACACACACACACACACACGTACACATACATACACACGTATGTGTTGTGTGCGTGTGGCATAAAGTAGACTGATTAAAAGTCATGGACTCGCTGAGCTAATTGAAGTTTAGTGCCACAACGCGGGCACAAAGTGTTGCCATTGACCTGCCATAAACATCGTTTTTCCCCCACTCCACTCCACTCCACTGACCATGGCCCTGACCATGCCCTCTGTCACCGCCCACTGCGAACAACGTTTCATAAATCATTTGCATGATTCTGGCAAGGTGTGAAACGTATGTCGATGCGGCCAGTGGCAACTCCTATTGTGTTGCAAGTTGCAACACCTGCAATTTGTGCGATACGCACAAAACGGAGACAAGAGCCGAAAAGTTAGAACTATAAGTTCGCAATTGCTGGCTCAGAAACGAAAGAGTTGCCATAAGTAAAAAGGTGAAGAAGATATGATGAAAACCAAGCCACAACACAAATTCATTTGCAAACCAAAAGAACAGAGTTGCATCAAAGATTTTTTAAGTTATTCCTTTTTTTATACATTTTGCTATCTGTATTTTTTTTTAAGTTTGATTTTAATACAGTAGAAAAATAATAATTATAAAATCATTAAATTTTAAATGTGAGCAATCTTTGTTTTTGAATAATTTTAAATGTTAAAAAAATAACAGAAAAAGTGAAAACTGTTAAAAAAAAATAAAAGTGTATCAAACCGAATCGAATATACGTTTCAATTAAAGTTTCGATAATTTTTGCATTTGGGGTTCCTTTGAATATTGACTTCGTAAGGGCTACCGATATTTTGAATGTTTCAGTTTCAAAATACAGGTTTGATTTCGGCTCACCGAAAAAGAAAAAATTTGATGGAAACTTTTTTAAAAAAGATCTATTTTATACAATCATTATTAAAATCAAAATGGGCTTGACTATTCTAAACTAACCGTAATATATGAATCGGTTAATAATCGTTTTCGATCACGGATTTAATCCCCGATTGATGGAATAAATTTTTCTTCAACCATTTTTTTTTTTTTGAAGTTTGCAGCTTTGGTAAAAATAATAAAATGAATAATTTGAATTTAAAACGAACGCAACAATTTAATGGAAATCGAGCCACAGTTAATTTGTTTATAAATCAAATATATTTAAAGCTTTTTAAAACGAAGACAATTATTAAACTGGATTATTCATTCATTTGTGCTTCAATTGAGAAAGCAGTTAGCTGCATCCCAGGGGAAAAGCACGGAGAATGATTGCTTTAAAGGAAAGTAAAAAAATGTGTGAGCTGACAGCATGAATAATCTTATATCTAATGTCGACATGAAAGCGACTGTTGCGAGTGAAAGAGATCGATTTAAGCGGCGCTTCATTAAGTGGATGCAACACATTTGAAGTAAATTTCATTTGATATGCAACGGTTTGGAAGGCAGGCAGGCAGGCAGCCAGAAAGCTGTAGAAATCTCTTTGTAAGGACTCTATAACAAAGTCATTGAGCAAACATTAAAAGTATACCTTTATACAGAAGTCAAAGTCGTAGGGAGAAGGAGAAGGAGGAGGAGTTAGCAACGAACGACTTCATAAAACAAATCATTACAGCAGCTTTCATAAAAGGGCAAACACAGCCCAGTCACAGGCCCAAATCCAAGCTACACTGATAAAAAAAAATGTTCTAAAATCAAGACTAAGAATTTTGGTCTAAAAAATGCGTCGAGAACATAAAATTCTTAAATTAAGAGAACACATCTTGATTTTAAGAACATTTCAATTAAGACCAAGTTCTTATTTTAAGAATAAATATTCTTAAAATTAAAACTTAAGAATAAAATAAATAAAAAATATTTTATTTTTTTTTTATTTTTAATTTATTTTCATTTTATTCTGTTTTAGTAATTTTTTAAATGTTATTTTAATTTAATACGAGTGGGGTTTGAACCGCCGCCTACTGCTTCACAACTGAAGCGGCTTCTATAACCAGAGCGCCACGGTGCCACCATTTGCTTGATGCGAAATAGTACCTATTTATACTTTTCTAACAATTTAAGATATTAATTCTTATATTTATATTTTAAGATTTTTAAGATTAATAATCTTAGTTTTAGTAATTTGGTCTTAAAATAATCTTATTTTGAGAAGAAAATTTTTAATATAAATGTTCTTGATTTTAGAAGTTGGTCTTTTTTTTCAGTGTACCCATTCCGCCGTTTCCTCCTGTCCATGCCAACGAATGGCCAACGAATACATACATAAAATATCAATAAAAAAGTTTAAAGGTAACTGCGACGACTTGGCGTTAGCGTTGGCGATGTAACCACGACAGGAGCAGGAACAGGAGCAGGAGCAGGAATAGGAGCGGGAAGAGACTTGCTCTCTTTCGCTGTAAGCCGTGCGCGTAAATCCTTCGCTATTACCCCAGCAGTGTCGCCATATTGATTGCGCTGGAGACAAACCGGGCAACCCACACACTCACACACACACACACACACACGCACACACATAGAGAAAGAGCAAGGACTCGTAAGCAGGAAATGCGCATTTGACAAGCCAAAAAGATTGCCGCATGCCCCACGCGTTGCCGTTGTTGCCGTCGTTGTCGACGTCAAGGGAATGATATTTGAACAGAGGGCAAGTTGAATGCTGGTTGGCCAGCGGAAGAAAGGGAAGAGGAAAGGCGGGGAAAGGCGAGGGCAGCGGATTCTGCCGCCTTGCATATAGACTTGACAATGATATATGTGACTATGCCACAATGTGTGTGACTGTGTGTGTGTGTGTGTGAGTATGTGACATGTGAGTGCGTGTGGGTGTTCGTTCGGTCAGATGGAAGGGGAGCGTGGAGATATTCGCTCTACAAAAAGAAATGAAACTTCAACTGAGCCTCGGGGGCTGTTTCTTCTTCTGCTTATTGGCCCCCCTTTCATCTTGACGAGAGTATAGTGGAAAGCTGAGAACACAACTGTACCACAAAATCAACACAAAAACCAAAATGAGACAAACTTGTTGCCCGGCACTTAAAATAATTGAAAAGAATAGAAACAAACAAAGATACAAAATTAAAAAAATCATGAATGTTAAGGTAACTGCTGTACATTTTATGCTTACAGCGAGACAATCACTTCAAGTCGTTTAACATATGTAAAAGTTGAGATTAACATCAACCATGTTAATGTTCATGTAAATTATTTTTAAATGTTAAAATATCATGAATGTTAAGGTAACTGCTGTACATTTTATGCTTACAGCGAGACAATCACTTCAAGTCGTTTAACATATGTAAAAGTTGAGATTAACATCAACCATGTTAATGTTCATGTAAATTATTTTTAAATGTTAAAATATCATGAATGTTAAGGTAACTGCTGTACATTTTATGCTTACAGCGAGACAATCACTTCAAGTCGTTTAACATATGTAAAAGTTGAAATTAACATCAACCATGTTAATGTTGATATAAATTAATTTAAATGTTAATCTACATGTTAAGTAACACATAGTGTAACTGATGCTATTAACAGCTCATTTAATATTTGTATGTGTTAAATAAAAAAATATCATAACAGCAACATTAAAAAAGATAATTTTACATTTTAAACATTTCGAAAACGTAACATTTTAAATTGAAATTTTTACTACTATTTAAAAGCAGGAAACACAAAAAATTTTGGAAATTTCATATATTAATCTTAAAAATGATGTCTGGATGAATAGGAAAATATTTGTTACATTATTTGTGGTGGGAGTATTTTAAAACAGGATCAATTTTAATTTTCCAATTCTAGTCTTAACTTTACGCAGCTCATATGAATGTTAACTAAAATAGTGATAGAAAATACAAATGTGTTTAGAAAGTTTTTGATCAATCGCATTTCACTTAAGCTTACAACATACTTCAGCTATGTTACATGAGCGATGGGCCCCAAAAAGTAGACTGCATTATGCAGAGTAGAGCAGAGGGAAGAAGAAGAGTGTAGTGAACCATAATTGAAGTTACTTAAAGTGCACAGAAAGCAACTGAAGCAACAGACACCCACTCATCGAATGCATTTGGCAGCGGCCCAACAAAGACTCAATGAAATTAGCAAAAGAACACGCCCTCCTCCCCCACCCCCCTTTCCTCCCTTGTCAAGCTCACGCCTATAAAGAAGGACGCAACACCCCGCAACGCGAATTGTCTATCCTCTTCTTCTGTCCTTATTTGTTTTTTTTATTTTGGCATGGAAGCCAAAAAATCCAAATGAAGCCAAGGGAATGTGTCGTCCTGAGCAGAACAAGGCAGATTGTTGCGGGGAGAACGGAGAGGAGGAGGGGAAGTTGGGGAAACTGTCATTGGATATTTGTGTGACATAAACTAGCTGCTGTGTTCCGTTCTCTCAATGCTATTGCTCTCGAGGTGCCCGCGATATTTAACGAATTTATGACAGCGACTAGCTAAGAGATACATGCAGCTAGAGAAAAAGCGAGAGAGTGAGAGTGAGAGAGAGAGAGAGAGAGGAAAGGAGACATAGAGTGTGAAAGCAGGGGAAAAGAAATCTCATTTGGCGGGGCGTTTAAGCGAAGCGAATTTGATTTTTAATTGATGAAGATGAAACATAAGGGAAAGAGAAGTTAAGAACTTGATAAAAATCGAAAGATGATGTGATTAGTTACAGATAAGACAGTTAACTTGATAGGTTTAAGTATTCAGAAAGAAAATTTAAGTTGAAACGCGAGTTCCAAATTTAAAAGTTATGTAATTTTTCTCACAAAACAAGAAATTAACCTAGTAGTTATATTATTATTTTTAATAATAGTTAAACACCACAAATTTCATTAATTCTTATTTATAGTTGTTTAAAAAAGTATAAAAAAATAAAATAAATTCTTAATAGAAATAAAGAAAACTAAAGAGAAAAAAATGTATCTTATTTTGCAATAGAAATATGTAATGTAAGAGCCTTTGGAGTCCCATTTTAGGGCAACATTACTTCAGATTTCCTTTTCCAATTTCCCTTCTAAGAAGTAATAATTATAAGTTATTAATTATTAGATTATAATCTGAGTTTTGATCTTCTAAAACTCTCTAGTTGTGATCTGAATTTATGAACAAGCGAATCAAAGAAAATCAACTAAGCTGTGTTCTTAAATCTAAGCATGAATTCAGATTAACCAGTTAACCAGGCTAAACAGTAGCTCATTGCAAATCTCATGAGTAACTAGAACTTTCACCAGCTCGACAACATCAACATCAACGGCAGCAACAACAACAGCAACAGCAACAGCAATAACAACAACAACATTAGCTTTGTTGCAAGCATATCAGGCAACTTTTCGATGAGCGGTGAGTGTCCCAATGGATTCAAGTTGCAGACTCGAGGGAAAACGTCAATATGTGTGTGCAACACGCACCCGAGAGAGATGCAACTATAAGCAGCACATATGAGAGAGAAAAAGACAAGGACAGCGAAGGAAAGAGAGAGAGAAAGAGAGAGAGAGAGAGAGAGAGAGAGAGTTGGTGTGTGTGTTTGTGTGATGAAACTTTTGAAACAGTTGCAGTTAGCACACAATGTAAAAAGGGGGAAAACCCTTGCTGCCAATGGGGCACATAGTATAGAAACAAAGAGGTTCCAATCTCAGTTACCATGCCCCTCCGCCCACTCTCAGCCCAATGTGTGTGTGTGTGTGTGTGTGTAAGTGTGTGTGTGTGTGCTGCCGCATGTCAATGATCATAAATTAAACTTGCAATAATTATAAATTAAATTTTGGCATAAATGGGCATGAGAACGCCGTATGCAAACAACAGAAAGGGGTCCGCAGAGGGGGGAAGGGACAGAACCTCGGAGTGTAGAAGCCATGCGACATTGCCACTGAAAGGGGCACAAAGAGTAAACGAGACAAAGCAACAAAACATGCAACGACTGCCGCCTGTAGACCCAAATGAACTGCACTACATCACGGAGTATAGCTCGATATATATGTGTATATATACACATATATATGTATATATATACATATAAAAGTATGTGTATTTACTGTGTGTGTGTGTTTATGTTGTGTGTGCGTGGGAGGTTGGGGAATTGTCCGCTTAAATCATTTGGGCCGCTTTGTGGGCCATGTACTGCATTCGATTTGTAACTTTGTTGGTTTAATTTAAGGTCCTGCTCATTGGATAACATGATACGAAGTACTGCACACACATAAACACACACACCACACATACACACACTCTTAATATACACCTGCAAAATTTATGAATGCATTTTAATGGATCGCTTGTCAAAGTTAATGGGCTTGGCAATAGCGTAACGGACAAGTTGCAAATGACTTTGCCAAAAGCTTTCGATTGTATAATGAAAGCTCCCTAAAAAGCTTGCAAAATCATGCGCACTTAAGCGGTAGAATCTAAAATATATTACTATTTAGATTTTATAAGATTTTTAAAATATATTTCATAAGCTAAAAATTAAAAACTAATTAAGAAATGTTTAATAAATATTAGTTTAATAAATTATAAACAATAAATTTAAAATTTAAATATTTATTCAAAAATTATAGAAATGTCAAATAAAATAAATAAAAATATATGTGCTAAGTTTAATTTAAGGAAGATAATTGTAATTCCCGAATTCATTTATTTATAAATTATTTGAAAAAATGCATTTTCTTTGAAAACTTTTAAAAATACACTATATATTTATTTACTTTATATTTAATAACATTTGAAAGTTATATTTTTTTTGTCTTAAGTGATGCTTACTTGTTAAGTTGCGAAGCTTACGATTAAAGGTTTAACTTATTTATAAATTTTCATACCTATGTCTACGCTTGGACAACTTCTAAGCAAAATATTAATTGATAAAAAGATTATTTGCAAAAAATAATATATATATTTCCAAATTCAAAGGGCCTGTTCACAGGGTATCTTGTAGTTGTGCACTATCAATACGAACTTATTGACTTGTCTTAATTTGTTTCCTTGTTTCAAGTTAATGAGTTTAGAATTGAATATAATTGGTTATTGCAATTTATGCTTAATTGGAGAAATCTCATTATATTTATTGCGTGAGATACAATATCAATTCAATATTTTCAATAATTTTCGCATTGATTGCGAACTGATAATAAGAATCGACAATGAAAACGACAACAACAGCAACATTATTAGCAATTGGCCCTGGCTAATTGGTTTATGGCATCATCATAATTATTATGGACATGATGACTTCCTCAAAACGCGAGATCTCTGAGAATCTCTCTTGTGCTCATAACGAGGCACTTATCGGACTCTCTGCTGTGATAAGGCGGCTGCGAAATAACGATAATGACAAACAGCAGCAGCAGCAGAAGAATAATAATATGAATCTGTGAGTCAGAGCATAAGCATCTGATAGATAAAACAGCTGCATGGCAACATCGCAAAAAAAAAGAAAGAAAAAAAACAAAGCAAAACAAAACAAAAGACGACGCGATGGCGACGAATTAAAATCAAAATAGCAATGAGAAGAATTCTACATTGGCGACGTGTGTGTAAGTGTGTAGAAGTGTAGAAGTCGTAGTTGCAGTGTCTACAAAACATCTGCGCGCACATCTACCAGATACAATTTACGGAGAAAAACGCCAGAGAATCGCGCGCGACTCGCGTTCTGACTCACAGCGCGTTTTTGGCTCACCAACAAACAGCTTCGCGATATTAAAATGCCAAACGGTACGTGCCAAGTGCCTAGCCGACCAAAAGCAAAAGCAATTGTAGAAGAGGGGGAAGGCAGAGGCGGGGAACAGATGAAAGGGGGCGGTAGACTGCATGGAAATCGTTGCAGTTGTAGAGTTATATCTTGTGGAGAGCAGGGCGAGGGGCGAGAGGTAGACAAGCGAAATACCCAAACTATTTGTCACTCAACTTGCATCCTAATGCGAAAAAAAACTTGCAGAAAATTGCTTTGAAGTGTGATATAAGACTTAAATACGTTCTCGTATTTGGGAGTGAAACAATGTAAAGGTACAGTTATGTTTTATGTATTTGAAAAAAGTTGAGGATAGAAATGGGAGAGAGTATTATTTAAGTAAATTGACATAAAACTGAAAACTAGAGCTATAAATATATATTTAAATTGTTATCTTTACTTGTTAGTTATTTAAACATATATCTCTTCAACTTTATAAATTCTGATTCTTGCAAAATAAAAGAAGGTATACTAGCTCAAGAGAAATGTATCTATTTATACATATATCTCTCCAAATAACTTCATAAATTCTGATTCTTGCAAAAAAAAGAAGGTATACTAGCTCAAGAGAAATGTATCTATTTTCTATTCAATGAACTAATGGATGATTCGAATAAAAATCATTTTATTATGAATTGAGAGAACAAAATGTTGCATATTTTCGAAATAGAATTTTGTACAATTTTTCCATTGAGTAGAGTTTAGTATTCGTCAATTTAGGCGCGGCTTGAAAGTTCAACATTCATTAATGTTATTTACACACACTCTTCTCAAATAGTAGAAAAGCACACATGCACACGCACTCCAAGCACTGCACAAATCGGGCAAATGATATACAGCAAAAATTATTGCAAATTTCGCACAAATGAGACACCTGCTCCAATTTAACCACCAATTTAGCCCCAGCGTCCCCTCCATCTCCTCCATCCACTTTGTGGCATATCGACCTGAAAAGTCCCTTCTCTAGCATTTTCACACTCAACTGAAACTCATCAGAAATTCAACTGGCCAACAACCAAATGAATTGAAATTTGCCTTTGGCTTTTGCTGTGTTTTTCGTTTGCAAATTTTCAAAATATCCCATTGATTTGCACTAAATGCAAATGACTTGGATATTGGTTGAAAGAATAAATGGGCGTGACCGTCGCCCCCAAAAGCTGCATACTAAAATTTGAACGGGACTAAGCCGAGTGCCAAGCATAAAAATCCATTTAACCAGCAAAAAAAATAAATACCAACCAAACGGCAATCGTTAAAGTTAATTACTTAATTTATTTGACCAACCACAGCAACAGCAGCAGCTGACAATGGTAAAGGGTTGTTGTTGCTGTTGTTGCTTTTGTTGCTGTTGCCGCTGATGCATTAAAATAATAAGCAATTAATAATAATAAAAGCAAACAAAACATTTGGCAAGCCGCAAATGCGGCGACTAAACAAAAACATGGCCAACACAGAAAAAAAGAAGGTTAACACGTATTAAGCCCCAAAACTGGACAGTACTCTCTCATATTCACGAGCATTGTAGAGTACTATGTATAAAGATACTGCAGATACCCTGTAATTAGTTGACATGGCTAACTATTTTCCCTAGCGACAGCTACAATGATCATTCGCTCTAAAGAGACAGTCTCTTCTTCTTTGTGTTGCATTCGTAAACGTTTTATTAGAAGCTAAGATATTATCATAATTTGAGTTGAACCAAAGATAATAACATAGAAAAGAACGGTTCTAATTGACGCACAGATACCCTGCATCTGTGTTAGGGTATTTAACAGCATTTTCCACTCGCACTCGTGTCGACCATTTACATTTTCAATTACTTTGCGCAAGGACTTTGAAGTGACGAGCGTCAGACACGCAACTGTTTTCCTATCCCATCTTCTTCTGCCTCTCTTCTACCTCTATTCTTTTCGCCCCTTTTCGCACTTCTTGCCTTTTTGTGGGCCATCTCGTTAGCTAGTTTAATGCCTTGGCCATAGTTTTGTCTGTTGTACGCAATGTCGCTGCCTCTTGCAAAGATCAAAAGTGCGACGACGACGACGACTGACAATATAAAATTACACATACGCCATGTTGGACAGGTGGGCTGGATGGTTAGCTCTATCTGTTGCCTGTTTGTTGTGGTTATATTAAAAGCTCACTGTGTGTGTGTGTGTGTGTGTGTGTGTGTGTGTGTGTGTGTGTGCGTGCTTGTTACTTTATGTTGTTGTGCTTTTTGTATGTCCTTCTATATTTTTAATTACAGGCTTTGTCGTTGTCCTTGTCACATGTGCGAGATACTTTTTATCACGCCGAGAGTACCTTTTTAAAAGCCGTTTTCAAATTTCCGTTTCACATTTTCCATTTTACATTTAGCCCATTTTATTGCAATTGAAATTGGATGTTTTTCATTTGAATATTTTGCCATATGTCTAAATTACTTTAGTATTAGCGCGACACGGAATGGAGGGAAGTTGGGAGTAGCTGGAGGGAAGCAGAGAGTTAAAGAGAGTTAAATGAGAGTGTGAAGAAATTCTACAAGTAAATGAGTTCTCGTCTCATTATTATTGATTTTCTCTTTGTGACATTTTTGCAGTCGACGCCTCGTTTATTCTCAACTCAACTCCTTGAACTATTTTTAAACTGTACTTTATTGTTCTTAATGACGTCACAACTCCACATGACTCCAACTATTCTTTAACTCTTTCCGCGAAACATAAAAGCATTCAATTTAAGTACACTATTTAAGGCACTTATAATTATGGTCGAGTAAAAGGTTTTGGCCATAAGGGCATAATGAGCTTTTACAAAGAGTAATTATGTAAGTGCTACTAAACTATCCAATATTCTAATAATGATATAAGAAAATTACTATATTTAATAGTATTGACTATTATAATATTAAAAGTTCCTAAACACAACTGTACCTAAGTACATATTTCCTATTATGAAAACATCGCTTAGATTTTTAAAAATTCCTATTCCACTTTTAAGAGATGAGATAAATATTTTATTCATTTTATACAATGTCGATTTTCAACTCTTTGAGAGATAAGAAAATAGAGTTTATGTTTTTAGATTTTCACTCTTTTTATGTTTTTTAGATAATCCTGTTGGATGGAATCAAGTTGCGTGCGTGATTATAATTCCAGGGCAATAAAACAAGGCAAATGTAAGTAAACACAACTTTTTACTTTGCCACACTTGGACACAGTTTGGCACACTCCCTCTCCGTACCCCCTCTCCCAACCACCTATCCAATTGTTGTTGAAAAAGTAATTAATTTGATAAAGTGACTGGGGCCAAAACGTTCTGGGCCAAGTGGGCGGCCCAAGGTGTCGTTAGAGCTGCCAAGGAGGTTGATTCAAGTAGATGTCGAGTGTGAGAAAGAGGAACCGAAAGCGGAGAATTCGGAGAAGGGGAACTGTGGAGTTCTGTGGGTGGTTGCAGGTCAGACATATTTATGGCCAAATATACAGCAACAGATTGTGCGTCCTGCGGTAGCAGTTAATGAAATGAGCTTTGCTGTTTTGTTGTTTGACACGGCTGGCAAACGTTGCGTATACGCAACATGCGGTGCCCCCAAAATGGCCAAAATGGTTCAAAGTGTTCTTTAATGTTGCATGTGTTTGTTGTTGGTGTTGCACGGTTGTTTGGTTGTTTGTTTGCTTGTTTGTATGTTGTTTGTAAGTGTAAAATTCTGTGACAACAGCAACAAATTTTAATGGAATTTCAAATGTTGTGTGTTTGGTTTGCTTTTGCTTCTGTCTGTGAGAATGCTGGTTACCCTCAACTACTCAACTACACCTCGCTTATTCTCCATTTGCCCTTTCTATAAATCTTTGTCTCTTGCTTTATCTCTGTGTCTCTTTGTAACCATTTGCACTTGACCAATGCTCAACTCGTTCGTTTGTTGAGCTTGTCTGCCTTTGACAGTTGCATAGAATAAAATGATTTTTATTATTTGCATGTTTCACACACACACACACACATATTCAAGCACATCTACACATATTATATGAATTTCTGTCTGGAGTGGCATGAAATTTAAACAAATTGTGCAAACACTTTTTGATATAGTAACCTCATCTCAGTCTATATTCGTATCTATCCGAAACTGTTTTGCTCTTTTGGCCTAGGACAAAATAAATAAAAACTAATTTGAATATTCAACTGCAGTCGGTGATAACAAACTTTGAGCTGGCCTAAACAAATGCGGCTGCAAGTTAAGCCAAACTGACTTGAGACAGGCAACAAAAAAAAAATATGTGTGATATGCAAATTTCAGTAGGCGACAAATGATACCCTTTCGACAATTGATATCCCTTTTATGAGTAGTAAATTAAATTCGCAATGAGAGAAAAAGAAATATGTCATGATAATTATTGAAACTTTAATATATAATTTGATTTTAATTAATTGAGAAATCCATCTTTTATTTTAATAAAAATAACTTGTTTTAAATAAGATTGACTAAATGTATATAAATTTTAAGTAAGTAATGGCAAAGCTCTCAAGCTAATTTTGGCGGTAGGTGATATATATAGGGTATATAATAAAAAACAACACAAACTCGTATAAAACTCTGGAGAAAACTGGCAAAACATTTTGTAAATCTTTTGGCAAACGGCTCAAGCTCGAGTTGAAATCGCTTTTTATGCCTGGCAGCCTATAAATATGCGACGTGAGCTGTTTGCAGAGCGCACACACACACATATAGAGCAACTACACACACACACACGCAAAAAACACACACACATACACAAGAAGTCAAAGAGATGCGCGTAGCAAAAAGTGTTGCATACTTTGCCGCGTCCGAAAAGCGACGATTTGTCTGTTTGTACGTCTATGGCCAGATTAGGAAAATTAAACTTAGCTCAAGAAGAGAGATAAGAGTAGAAGGGAGAAGAGAGAAGAAAATAGAAAGAGTGGGAGAGACAAACAAATGGCGACAAGAAATTATAGAAAGTAAAATGTAAAACCTAAAGAAGTTTCTTCGTTCATTTCAAATAATATCCATTAAAATAGATTAAAAACTGAAATATTTATATATGGATATGTATATAGTATATACAAGCAGCAAGATGCATGACTGTATGTGTGTGTGTGAAAGTTGGGGGGACAAACGCGATGAATATGTATGGATAATTCCCAAAGGGCCCTCAGGGATTTGGCCTGGGGGCTGCCACCTCGAGAAGGTGAAAGTATTAAAAGTACTTGCCACTTGCCACGCTTCACGTTCATCGTAGTCGTCGTCACTGCGTTGTTATATGAAGCAGATTACATGGCATAATAATCACAACGACGATGAGAACTCTACACACACACACACACACACACACACACACACTGACAAGCCAGGCGATAGATAAATGCGGCAATGCTGTGGCAGGAAGGCAAGGTGGATGAGAGCCAACTTGGGGTTAAGCTCACGCGCAAATATTAAATTTTATGCCACAGCGAATGAAGTAAACGGAAAATGTAGCATACAGTTTCTATATAAACACACACACACACACACACACACACATACATATAAAGAAGCAATTGCCAGGTAAGCTAAGGGGATTGTATAGGTAGCCGCTGTCCAGGTCCAGAATCCAGATCCAGGTGTTGGCCTGAAGTCCCAAAAGGAAAAGCTAACCATTTGGAAAATAGCTAAAGAGAAGTTTGAGAGTTTGAAATTAAGCTGCAATTGCGTTATCTTAAAAATTAAAGAGATAGAGAAATGAGATTTGGAGAAGAAGTCTTGGTGTTGGCATCGATTAAAACATCTCAGAGAAATATAAAATTTTAAGCAAAGCTCTTATACAATTAATGTCTAAGAAAATTAATGAATTTATGGAATGAAAATATTTAAAGAATTGGTTTCATAAAAATCGATGCAGTATTTTATAGATATATCCAGATATGTATAGTGATAACCTTACTAATTCCTCTTTCACTCTATTGCGGAGAAACTTCATTATGTAACACCCTTCCTTTCACCCCTTTTCAAACGCCACTAGCATCACTTTGAACAGCATCAACGCTGTGGCAACACCTGGCGAAAATTGATTGAAACGCAGCAAAACTGATGAAAATATTACGAAACTTCTTGGCAGGCAGCATTGGCAAAATCCAAAAAAAAAAAGAACGAACGCGAAAAATTTCAGCAAATATTGCGATGCGCCAAAAAAAAAAAAAAAACCCATCATCAAACTCAAACTCAATTCCCACAGCACCCCCTTCCACTTTACTGCTGTTACTGTTACAGTTACAGTTATGGGGCAAGAGGCCCTACCAAACGAATGGGAATATAAAAGGTAAATAATGTGACCTTTGAGAGCATCAAATGCGTTGTATAATGGCAGCCTAAAACAAAATGGCGGGCCGCGTTTGATAGGATACGATGTACCTAAATTGGGGCCACTACAACAACAGCAAAAGGAGGGATTGAGAAGGGGAAGGGGGCTTTGAATTATGAATGCAACATCAATGTGGCGGCAACCCTGGCATAGATTTTATAGCATTCTGGGGCAACTGCTGCTTGTTCAGTTCGTAATTTGTTGTTAAAGTTTCGCATCGTAAATATTTTAGGTGATTTTCGATAACAACAAATTACTGCTAAAGTTTTTCTATAATCGCCTAAAATGCAATTGAATCTCAAAACAAAAACAAAGCACCGTCGATTGGAAACTAAAACTGTCTCCATTATTTGCCCAAAAACATCTCCTAAGCAACTAAACAGCTAAGGAAAACGGAAGGAATAACCCTCTAAACACTTTTGCATAACTTTATAATAATCCTCAACTCAATTCGCCTTACTGGACAGACAGCGAGAGTGTGTAAAAGGGGAGAAAGTTGTGGGGGAAGGGGAAGGGGAGGGAGGGAGGGGCGAAGAAAGCTGTGGCACACTCAACGACATAACAAACGAATTATGTCACGAGTTTGTTAAACAATTCGAATGTTTTCCTGTGAAGCTCTCTTTCCCTTCCTTCTTCCTTCTTCCTCTTTCCTCTCCTCGCAAGTGACAGTCCACCCAGTCAGCCATCCACCCAAAAGACAGTTAAGGAATTGTGATACCCAGTACTTGCTCAACATCGTAAAGGGTATAACGAATGACCAGTTAAAAGGAAAACTTCATTTTTTTCAGCTTGAATGTTTTCTTGTAGTTAGTATGTAGTAAAAATCATTAAAAGAGATATCTGCATACTTTAAACATAACTTTTAATTCATATAGGATATCTAATTAGTCATGCAACCTATATTATGTGCTAAAGCATGAATTTGATTATAATACAAATTTTAATTGACATACAAAATTATTTTTTTTTAATTTTCTATTTACAGGGTATCGAATATGTCGTGTTACCCTTAGAATATCTACTTCGTTTTATTGCCTCGACGCCGGCGCATTCCGAGTCACAGTCCGAGTCGGAAAATCGGAGTGAAAACGAATCTCAACTCGGCTTGCAACACGACTCAACACGAGTTGATTTGTTTTTTTTTTTTTTTTGGTCGTTTTTGGACTCAACTCTTGAGTTGGCCATTACATTTGGATAGCAGAGGCAGGGGGAGGGGGAGGGGCATACAAAAGCTCTAGATCTGTTACGTTATGGTTATAAATTATTTATTGCCCTCTGATATTCTGATACAGCATTCAGAACCATTACAATGGGCCATTTACACAATTTTGTGTTCTTTTCTCAATGGCGTTCCATCTTCTAAGTCTTCTTCTTCTTCTTCTCGGGCGGATTGCATATATAGCTCGCAGCTTGGAACTTCATTAACTTGGCGCGGCAAAGTCGTAAAAAATTTGACACTCCAACTCTCAACAAACAACAAAAACAGAGACAGAGACCTGAAAACTGGTGCTACTCAAATCTGCACCCTTGAAAATATAATTTCCGGACATTTTCACGTTTCGCACATTTCCGTTGCATACTTTTGTGCGCTCTGGCATTTTGATGTTGTTTCTTTTTGTAACGGCAGTTGTTGTTATTATTATTAAGGTTGCTTTTTTTGTTATTGTTGTTGCTGTTGTGTTCAAATACTCCATACATGTTCATACGATATACTACTTATTCGTGCATTATTTTATTTTATACAAATTCTTTGGCTGTTAACAACTACAATGGTTAGCAATGTGGTTGTTGTTCTTCTTTTGGTTGTTGTTGCTGCTAACATGTTAACGAGTTAATGCAGGACATGCAAATGTGAACATTTTGAATTCATTGAACTTTTACACGACGACCCAACGACGCCAACATCCATGTCGTTGACGCTGCTGCTGCTGCTGTTACTGCTGCTGTCATGTGGCTTCGTTGACGTCGTCGTCGACGTCGACGTTGCTGCCAGCGTTAGCGTCAGCGTCAGCGTTATGTTATGGACATAGAGAGCGAAAAAGAGAGACAAAGAAAGGGAGAGAGGGATACCAAAGCAGCGACAGCAAGTCGTTTACTTGAACAGTGAGTGTTATAACAAAATATTTGCTGGATTCTTAACTTTTTGAAATTATTTATAATACTATACAACATATAATCATGCAAGTTACAGAGAATACAAAATATAATAACGTGCAAGAAAGCATTTTTCGACCTCAGATTTTATTGGAAACTTTTAAAGGGCAAATTGTGAAGAATCAAGAGAAAATTGTTGTTTAGACCTCATACAGAGATTCTACGAAATTTGGAATACTCATCAACGACATCTTTGCAAGATTTCTATGAAAAATTAATTTAAATAAATCGTGATTGCATTTTAATAATGAAAACATTTTGGTCTGGGCAATAAATGTCTAAGGAACCCGTATAAACTTACACCCTAGAGTGAATTCAAAGGAAATTCTAATAGCATACATCATGACGCATGATGGAATCAAGTTGTTTTTTTTTATCTTTTATATATGTAAATATTTTTTTTAATGCATTTAAAATACATTAGCGAAAGAATCTATATGTGTGTGTATTTATTTATTAATTAAATATTAATTCAGATTCAAGCACAATTCCAGGCAAGTCTGTCTTGCATCAATATTCACTTCTGTTATTTCTAACATTCTTCGGTAAATAGAGCTAAGCTTTATCTGCTTTAATATTGTTAAATGGCATTTATCTATCCTAAAAAATAAATTCACAATTTCTTTGCATATGAATTGATAATTCTTTGGACTCCATTACGAAGATATACAGATTTCGCCTCAACCCTTTTCTTTGTCGTTTGAGGGCAAATGCTCTAAAAAGCTCGTTAGGCAAATATTTACCATAGAGATTTATTTTCATTTCATTTTCGTGGTTTTTCTTACTCTCTTTTCTGCACTTGCTGTAGCTATTTTCTTCTCCTTTTTCTTAATGTTGTTGTAATATTTATTGTACATTTTACATTTTACATTTTACACGCTGCGTGTTTATTTCTTACACTCAGTGTTGCTCAGTCGTTTGATGAAACAATATTTTGTCTAGAGAATGTTACCCTGTTTATGTTTTTGTTTTTGTTTTTGTTGCTTCTTTTAAGGGGTTGCCATGGGCCACGCTCTTGTTGGGGATCTTAATGAGACCTATGCAAATATATCGTTAGACCCAAGTGTTTATACGTGTTGACTTGAGACTTTCGTTCGACCAGAAGATAAGAAGTGGCCAGTTAAACACTTTTGGGGATTGGCTCAAAAGTCAATGCGTTGGATTCCAAAAAACAGCAACAACCCGAGAACTATATATATGTTAAAGGGGGTGTGTGCGTGTTTTAAACTCGAAAAACTGGACGCTAATGTCCTCAGGGTGGAAAATTTAAGGGGTGTTCGAAAAGCGGGCAGTAACTCTAAAGCAAATTTCAATCTCAATCGTCAACAAGTTTTTGCCAATCTACTTTACTCGTTGCGGCCTGAACTTGGACTCTACAACTATTTCTATATGTGCAGCAGCCAGTGCGGTGGGAGAAAGGAGGGGATGAGGGTATGATTTTGGGGGTATGGGGGTTGGGGATAGAGGGTATTGAGGTTAAGGCTCTGGCACTTGGTAATGCATGAACGAAATTCATGGGAAAACTTGAGCTTGGTCGGTGCTTCGCTCGGACCGTGGACAAACTAAAGCGCAAAACGGAAATTTCACCCGTGTCCTTTCGCAAAGGCAAAGCCAAAAGCAACAACAACAACAACAACAACAACTACAACTACAACAACTACAACAGCTACAACAAGAGCAACGAGTTGTTGGATTCTGTTCGCTACTCGTTTTTTGGGTGCTTTTCTGATATAAACTACTCAGCGACATGGAACTTAACTTAAAAAGTTTTGCACTTTCATTTTGTAAATGAAATGTTGTTGTCGTCGTCCTCATCGCTGTTGTTGCTGTTGTTGTTGCTGCTATGAAATAACAGGAAAACAATTTGGAGCGGATAATGAATATGGGTTAGGTAGGGCATGTGCTCCGACTGGAATATAAGAATATCATTTGAGCGAGGAGCCTGCCTCAGTGCAGTTTTAGTTCAGTCAAAGCAACCTGCACAACTTGTAATGAGACCCTCGAGAAAAAGATGGAGAAAACGATAAAGAGAGACAGCGAGACAGTGAGATAGAGAGAAAGAGATAGCAGTTTCGACAAAATGAGGTATTGCATAAGTGCAGACAAAAAGAAGTTGGCAAAAAAAAAGAAGGAAATATGCATTAAGATATGAATAAAGAAATTTGAATAACATTTTTCAATGTGTTGTGTGGTTCCTATATATACTCACATAATTTTATGATTATGTGTGTGTGCCAAAATATATAAGAAAATAAAGTTGATTTGATTGATTGACGCGCCCAAAGTGCATTGAATTTGTCAGTTTGCCAAATGACAGCAAGTGAATAGGGAATATCTCAATGTACTTCATTTGCTATGAATTTGTTTGAATACAACAGTCAATTTGAATAAGTGAATGCACTTATGAGTGTATTCTAATTTCTAATGAACATTAGCTAAAATATTAAAATAAACATTAAAATTTGAGTGACAAAGCGAACACCCTTCATGAATACTAATATAAGCTCATTGTTTATTAAAAATCATTAGTTATTACGGGTTCTATCAGGAATTTTCCTAAAAATTGTTTGAGTTTTTTTTAATAAAATATTCTTTCAAAACTAAATAGTGAATATACTCATGAATAAAAGATAGTCAAATGTAAGTAAAAAATATTCTTAGCTTAGTCCTAGCTATTTTTAAGCGAAATGCAAATACAATTAAGTGAATATTTGAATGCATCCATAAACAAATATGCAGTAAATAATTAAGCAACATTGCAAAAATAAATTGAAAAATGATTATTTATATACACTTAGGAATAAACTTAGGAAACTGCTTGAAATGTAATAAATTTTTATTTTCATTTAAATATATTGCAATTACATATTTTATTCATTTGAATACTGCAAAGGTATTCAAAGCAATTAACTATAATTTGAGTCACCTTTGGGGCAAATTGTGAACGGAAATGAGAATCTGTGTCCCTTCCATGTTGCTCATGCCAAAAGTCAACGAAAGGACGAACTGACAAAGTACTTTATCATCTTTTTTGTGCTATGGAAGCAACGAATTCATTCATTCTAGCCAAAATGGAGCAACAGCAACAACTACGAGTATTAATGTTTTTTGGTCAGTTTCTTTTTTATACCCTTGCTGAGGGTATTTTAATTTTGTCAATAATTGTGTAATGTAGTAAAGAAGGCGAGTTTATACAATATTCTTGAAAAAAACGACGAGATGTTTTGTATGATGATACTGATTGTAAATCTGTCCGTCTGTTTCTAATCAGATTAGTCTCAGTATCGAAGATAAGTACTTGATGAAACTTGGTACAGGACCGTCTTTTTACCAGATAAGATCACTATATCATTTAACTGCGATAGGAACGCTCAGGTAGAAAGCCAACCAATCTTAGAAATTGTGTTTTATATATCAAAACGTCTTTTGAAATTTACGCTTAAGTATGTAAATTTCTATTTTTTTCTGTCGATATCCCGAGCAAACTCGCAGGTTAAACTTGGACATCCTGAACAAATTTGACTAAAATCGTATTACTATATCGTATAGATGTCATTTAAAAGATCTGTTAAAAATTGAATACAACGCTAAGCAAGAGCATCAAATCTTCAACGTAATGAAAATACAATTTTTTCTTGTTATTTTTGTTGACTATTTGCTGTTGTTGCTGCGAGTCGTGTGGCACGTAATGAAAATGGCGCACATGGCCGTCTACGTCTGTGTTGCCGCTGTAGTTGGTGCTGCTTTCCGACGAGACACGAGCAACCAACTGAGCCGAACGCCAGGTCGACTGACAATTTTATGAACAGATGTGTGGTAAAATTAATGGACAGAGATAAACTTGGTCGGACGAAGCTAAGGAGGGTTAAACACCCAACGAGTGGGGTAAATGAGAGATTGAGTGCAGAGACACCAAGAGAGAGAGAGAGAGAGAGAGAGAAATGAGCAGATTTGAGTGAATTTGCGAGTGAATTTTACATACAACAATGAGAGCAACCCCCAAAATGTTGAACTTCTGCCAACAACATCGTTCCTGCTCGTTCGACTTTTGTATGTCAATTGTGGATGGTTATATTATGTCGGCTTATGGTCGAAACTTTACACTTCGTACGCCAGCAGCACAGTCGGCGTCGACGTCGACGTCGCAGTCAGCGTCGCTGCTCAACAACTGCTGCTGATGTTGCTGTTGCTGTTGCTTGGCAATTGTCGGATCGGATTTTTCGTCAAAGCTGTTGACTTCGTTACGCTGATAACTTAAATATGCATAGGAAATTTACATACATGTCAATGGTATTAAGTAGCGTTATATTATTGGCTAAGCACCGTTATAAAGGGTTCGCTTCTATTTGATATAGGGAGTATTGCTGGCGTGTGTTTACCAGCAGCAACATGTAAGACTTTGGCTAATTGAAAGTTGTGATAATAATTATATTGAGTGTTAACTGAACTCACCTGAATGCCGTGAGCACCGCCGCCTTGTTGACTGATGTGCAGTTGTTGCGTTTGTTTCATTTGCAATGTTGTTGTTGTTGCCTGCTGCTGCTGCTGTTGCTGTTGCTGCTGCTGCTGCTGTGTTGCATTCGCCGCATTGCCACCAGGCCCGGCATTTGGATTAGATTGCGGACCGCCGGGGCCACGGGACGGTTGTTGTTGTTGCTGCTGCTGTTGGGGCATGTTGCCCTGCGCCTGGTTGCCGCCTTGCGTGTTGCCGCGTGGCGGGCAATTGAGGAAGTTGGCGTTGGCGTTTTGATTGCTGAATGGCGAGTATTGTTGTTGTTGCTGCTGCAACTGCTGCTGCTGCGTCGGCACCTGTTGCTGCTTGGCAAAGTTACCTGCTCCGCCCATAGGCACACCCATCTTGGGGCCATTGGGATGCTGTTGCTGCTGCTGCTGTTGTTGTGCATGATGTTGCTGCTGCTGCTGTTGCATTGCCTGCTGCTGCTGCAGACGCTTGAGATCGAAATCGTTTTGTGAGGAATAGAAGAGCTCCTGTTTGATATCCAAGAAGTTTTGTTGCACATTCATGCCTGGTCCTGCCCCAGGGCCCTTCTGATGGAACTGCGGTGGCAAGTGTTGCTGCTGCTGCTGCTGTTGCTGTTGTTGCTGCTGCTGCTGTGCGGCATTGGGTCCCATGCCAAAGTCATTGGGAAAACCACCGCCATAGTCATTGTAGCGTCCCTGCTGCTGTCCCTGACCAGGACCGCCCATCATTTGACCATGTTGCTGCTGTTGCTGCTGCTGAGGCGTCTGCTGTTGCTGCTGCATGCCGTGCGGCGGACGCGGAAAACCGCCCATGCCACCCATTGCACTCTTATGCTGATGCTGCTCGGCCATTTGCTTGAGCGTCTGGGCAGCCAGTGAATGCTCCGACATGAGTCCACCACCGCCGTTTCCACCACCACCCGCTCCTGGACCGCCGTTGCCAGCATTGCCGTTGCCATTGCCATTGGGACCATTCTGGAAGCCGCCGACACCTGGACGCATTTTCATGGACTGCGGATCTAGGCCCATGCCAACACCAAAACCACCAAAGCCATGGCCCAAACCACCCTCGGACTTCACATTGAGACTATTGATCAGATCCTGAGCATTTGGTGGCTCCACTTTGATGCCATCCTCGGTTTTGATGTCCAGCAGCGGCTTCTCATCGAAGCCATCGAGGAAACTGGGATTAAAGTCCTGCAGATTGTTGATGAGATCCTTGAAGGTATCATTATTCTCCGAGTTGTCATCGCCCAGCAGATCGGGAAAGCCCGGAAACTGTCCGTTCGCCCCATCCTTGTCCAGCGAGCCCAAATCTGGAAAATCATGATCCGGTTCCCGTTTGCATTCCACCAAATTGGCCAAATTGCTCAGGGCGGACTTTTGTTGGGCGGACATCATGTTGGGTCCCATGCCGACGCCGACGCCAACGCCACCACCGACGGGTCCTGTGGGCATACCGCCACCGCCAGGAACTCCGCCGCCACGCCCATTATTGCCGAGGCCACCCAGACCGCCGCCTTGTTGTTGTTGGTGCTGCTGCTGTTGTTGGTGTTGCTGCTGTTGTTGGTGTTGCTGCTGTTGGTGTTGCTGCTGCTGATGTTGCTGGTGCTGTTGGTGTTGTTGCTGCTGCTGCTGGTGTTGTTGCTGTTGCTGGTGTTGTTGTTGTTGCTGCTGCTGCTGCTGTTGATCGGCGCCACCGCCTCCCCCGCCGCCCACACCCGGTTCACTCTTGACGGAGGTGTTGGTCAGCGCCTTCACAGTGACATTGGTGCTAATCTGTTGCGGCTGCGAATTTGCCGCCGATGTGGTGAACTCCAGTTGTTGTACAATCTCAACTGAAAATTTGGTTAGATTCTCCGAGCCGCCGCCAACGCCACTTGAGCTATTGTTGTTGTTGTTATTATTGTTGTTATTATTATTGTTATTGGGCAATTTATGCGGCGGTTCAAAGTTCTCGGCGCCATTGTCAACATCCTCCGCTGATCGTTTTCGAAAGTTTTGTTGCTGCATTACATGAAAAGAAGAGAACAATAAAACAAATAAGAAATATATTCAAATCCATCATTTAATTACTAACATATTATTCATAAATGTTAGTGATGTAAAAATCCTTTGAAATATCTTCAACTCTATACTCGCAGAAGCGATTATAATCGATAATTATCGAGTACATTAAATTGATAATTTTGTTGGTTGATTTCTAAGAAAAATGGACAATTCTAATATTTCTATAATGATATTTTAAGCTTAAATCCGATAGGTAAACAGGATTACTAAAAATGATCAAATGTTTATTTTAATTAAAATTTGGCAATTTTCAAAATGTTCTAAATGCATACTTATTTATCTATCTTTTTTTAAAAACTAGCTGGTTTTAACGGACTAAAGTTTGGCCACACTGATTAGAACCTTTGGAGTTTATATCTATAAAACCAACGTTAGTTTTACAACATTTATTTAACATCGATAAATTTATTAGTTAATTCAATTTATTAATTCAAATAAAATTTTATTATAACAATATTGCATTTACTGTAAAATCTTAAGTACAGCTTACCCAAATATTCATAGATATTTTTTTTAATTAGTTATTATGCTCGGCTAGGCAAGGTATTATACGATAGTTATAGCATTAACAAGTTAAGAATCGAGTTGAGATGAGTTTTACATAGATTTGTGTGTTGAAAATTGTAGTCTATGTTTGAAACTGATTGCGAGTGGTTAATAGAGTTTTGTCACTTTAAGGTTTTGATTTTTTAAGGATTAGACTTGATAATAGTTGCGATGTCGTCCAGTGTTGTAGAATGTCGACAGTGTTGCCAGGCGTCGACAGTGTTGCATTTTGTTGCGTTTGCTGCGTGCGCGCATTTGATTTGTTTTTCTTTTCTTATTTTTGGTTTTGAAGTGTTTTTCTTTTTTTTGGTGATTTAATTTGTTTTATACGCCGTGAATAATCTTTTATTCTTTGTGTGTGCTTTTCAGTTTTTTTGATTGCAATTTGATTTGGCAGCTGCATAATAAAAGCGACAATTCGATTAACACTTCACAAAAGTTCAACAAGAACAGCAACAAAAGGCAAGTAAAATTCGCTGAGTTGACAAATAATACAATTTATTGAAAACATACAAAAGACAAAAGTGAAAAGAAATAAAGCAGCAACAGCAACAGCAACAAGAAAAAATGCAAAGTACAAACACAAAAACAAAATACTCAAAGACACTTCTAATCAGCAGCACAATACAAAAACAAAACTGAGCTGAACTGAACTTATCCGCAGAGAGCGAGAGAGACGCGAGAGAGAGAGGAGAGAAGAGGCCAGACCAACGCAGAGAGTGAGTGTGGGAGAGAGCGGGTGGCAACAGCGACGCTGACTGCGACGTGACGTCGCTATGTTGCTTTTGTTTTGCTGCTGCTGCTGGTGCTGGTGCTGCTTGTTGCCTGCGCTTTTTTACGCAAGTGTAACAAAAATGAAAAAGAAGACTACAAAGCAAAACAAAAGGCAAGAAAAGAAAACGAAAAGCGAAATGCAAAAGAAAAACAATCACATTTAAATCAGAATGTGTTTGCTTTTCAGTTTTATTTGCTTGCTATGGCCCCAGCTCGGCTCGGCTCGGATCTCGGATCTGATCGGCTTGCTTCGTCGTTCGTCGTTCGTCTCTGCCCGCTTCGTCTCGTTCGTTCGCTCACTCGCTCACTTGCTTCGGATCACATCGCGCGCGCGACTTTTGCTATTTATTTTGTTTTTTGTTTTTAATTAATGCAAAATGTATACAAAATAGCAGCGAATAGGCGCAGCAGAAGCAGGAGCAGGGGGAGGACCTAGGGGTCGTGAGGTGTGCGCCACGCGAATGGACAGGGCGAGTGTTTTCTTATTGCTGTCACTGTAATTGTTATTATTGCTGTTGTTGTTGTTGTTGCTGCCTTTTTTATACGGGCTTGACAAAAGGCAGCGGCAGCGCAGTGGCAGCAGAAGAAGAGCAACTGAATGTGAGTACAATTATACATAATTACATCGGTATGCTTGTGTAAATGAATATGTACTTAATACGTAATGGGGAGTTGCGAAATGGATTGAACGGTAAACTGACACGGGATTATGTGCATGCACACACACACTCACAAATACACATAGGCATAAGCTCTGGAAGCGATAGAGTAGCGACAGAAAGGGGATTTACCTATCGAGTCGAAGTACTCAATTGAGTACAGTTAAGTATATCATTATTCACAGTAATAGAATAATCTTGCGAGTGAATCGAAGTGAGTGTATTCACATTTCAAATGTATGTAAACATTGAAAATTAATGAAAATAATAGTCTATTTCCACGACCACTCACATTTGGCTCATTTGGTCACATTTCTATGTGGCTGATTTTTGGCTTTCCAACCAAATGTAAAACTGTTTAGACATTTGCCATTCACCCAAAAGCAAATTAGCTGTTCCGTTTCTGTGCACAAATTATAAAGAGCTGACAATAACAACATTTAAATATTTATTTTGATATTGTAATTGATACAAATTTAACGTCTACCGATTTTGTTGAAGAAAACAGCTGTTTAAGGTGATAATTGTTTTTTTTCACGAATTTATCGATAAAAATTAAATAAAAAAAATACTGAAATTCGCCGGGGCGAATGGCAAAAAAAATTTCACATTCATTATGAAAGAGCCAAAATCATCATTCGGATTTTGTACTGAAATGAAGTTCACATTCGAACCGAATGATGAAAATGGCGTCGAATGTGCCAAATGTGCCGTCGTGGAAATATGCAATAAGACAACCGATTGAATACGAATATGACATACTACCTGAATATATTTTATATTTAAACCTGAAAGTAGCAAACTGAACAAACGAATTAAATAAATAAGAAAACATTTATCAGCTAATGCACATCCTTTTCGATATTCATATTTATAATAAAATGATTCACTTCAATTTTTATGTGCCTCCTCCTCTCTCTTTCTCTCTATATTACCCACTCGTTCACTCTTTGTCAGACTTTCCAAGCACTTTCCCTAATGCAAACAGCCGTAATACTAGTTAATAACTTTATGACACTCACACACTCAAACACTCACATCCAATGCAATACCCAATTGCTTCTGGCTGGGAACAGGCAATCTTCTCCTTGGTTCGTGGTCATAAAACGGAGTGAACCGATACACGCGCCAAACACTTTTCCCCCATTCCCATTCACTTGACTCATTACGAATAAATGCCGTTTCATAAATTTGCTTTTCTTTCATAAACACCCCCATCACCCCATCCCCTTCAACCCCTCCTAACCCCTAACCCCTCAGCTCAATTTGGCAGAGCTTTTCTCATCTGTGCAACTCTGTGGGCATCTCTCGATGGATACGTGACACAAAGAATGCAAAACTTGCGTTGTAGGTGGGCGGCTAAGCGGTAACCAAGAGATCTGAGGATGTGAGGGGGAAGTTGCCACAATATTAAACTTATGTTGCACACAAACACACACTCACACACACACACACACGCACACACATTGACAGAGTCGGGTCGAATATATAGAGGCCCGTTTAGAGCGTTAAAGCAACTCGCACAATTTACAAACTTAAAAGTAATTTAGTTTTTTACGACTCTGCTGCGGTAATAAAAATGTTTTGCTCACTCGCTCGCTCATTGCCTATTCTCTCTCTCTCTCTTTCTTTTCCACTCTTTAGCTCTTTTATGTATTCTTACACACTTTGCAACTCACCTACAACTACAACTATATACATAAGTATATACATTTCGACTTTTGAACGTTGTCTACGTCCTCCACTTTTTTTTTTTACCTATTTTTTGTACAACTCTGCATTTACATTTATCGATACGTCTTTATATTCGTCTTCGTTTACATCGTCTTCTTGTCTATAACTATGCAGAAGCTCAATAGCAGTTTCATCTTGTTTGTACGTAGTTTAGAACTTCAGTTAATTCCGCGAATTCCTGATAATTCAATCATTATTACTACTTTAAAGCTTACGATTCTAGAGCAGCTTTTAATTATAATAGTATTGATGAGAAATACTTTACGCTCACAGAAATCTACACAAATATTTCTGATTTTACACAATGAAATTCGTTGATTTATTAATTATATGATTATACTTTAAATTGTCCATCTACTATTTGAGCCTTGGAAGTTTTTCAGAGCATACGCATTTCTATATCATCCTACAATCTGTTCAATTTGTCTGGCTGTAAAATGTACACCTACTCACAATTCCAGCGACCGTTAAAAATTCAACCGGAGTCGTGATAGTAAAGTTTGACTGTATAACGAGTACTACTGTATTTTAATTACTTGGCGAAAAGAAAGTCAGAAATGTGGCTGAGAGTTATTATTATTGAGAGTTGTTGCTCATGTGTGTGTTACCCACTCCCACTCCCACCCTTACCCTCTCTCTCTCTCTCTCTCGCCCTCTCTGTCTGTGGTTCCCTATCAGTCGGAGGCTAAAATAATTTTGTACGCTTGAAGCGCACTGAAATAAAGCGCAAAATATGATGCCGCGAACCTTGACACATTAAAATAAGCAACAGCGACTTCGGCAGCAACGCCGACGCCGACGCCAACGGCGGCAGCGACAGCGACTGCGATGTGAGTAAGACGCAAAGTTGACGACAGTCAGTAAATTTGCGTGTAAAAATAAAAATGTGAAAAGCTTTGCTGTTGTGTTATTGCTGTTATTGTTGCTTTTGTTGCTGCTGCTGCTGCTGTTGCTTTGTCTGAATTTCATTTTCATGTTTCAAAGCGACGCGCGCTGCAAAAAATACAAAAAAAATAAATAAATGCTGTGCACAACGCGGCGTATGATTAATGCGAATTAGCAGCAAACGACGAGCGGCGAGTGGCGAGTGAAAAACTGAACCAGTAAACCGAACTGTAAACCAACTGCCCACCCAACCAACAGCCAGCCAACGGAAGTGGTCGAAAAATTCGTGGAAAGCCTTCGCTAGTTCCCTATCACCTTCCCTTCTCCACCACCCCCACCCCCACCCCACTCCCCTCTTCACACCCTCTTATCAGCTATACAACCAACACCCTACGTGTGTGTTTGAGTGTGTGTGTTTCAATCTGAATTGAGTTTGCGATGAGTTGTCGTGAGTTGAGTCGAGTTGTGTTGAGTTGAGTTGTGTTTAGTACGCTGTTCTGCTCTGAGCTGTCTGAAGGTGTTGATAGGCGTTAAGCGCGTTGTTTTTGTTGTTGCTGTTGTTGAGAGCTCGATGAAGTGTCGAGTGCGGGAACGCATGCTAATAAGCGCGCTTGTAATCCAAAAAGCCAGCGTATAAACTGTTATCAGCTTAACTAATTGCAATTGATCAATCTCAATCTTTATTTCTGACGATGGGGAAATTAACAGGAAATTAATAAAGGAAAATTTTGTTGGCAAAATGTCAAAAAAAAATAAAGATTAGTATTTAGATAAATCCTTAAACATTGGTATTTATAAGCTCATAAATAATAAAATATGATGAACAAAAAAAAAAACAGAATTCTAATATTATTTCATAAAATTCAATTTATCAAACTATAAAAATTCATATTTAAGCTGTCAACAAGTGCATTTAATATTTTATGTCAGTCTGTCATTTAGCTTTATGGTTTCAATTCTGCTCTTTTATTTTCCCTCATATTTTATTTTTATCATTCCTTTCGTCTGCAATTTATAACATTACTTTATCATAAAAATGCTACCTCATTAATAATGCAACTCCCTCTATCTTTTCTCTCTCTCTCTCTCTCACTTTGCTCTATTACAATTAATTTAAGTGTAGTATTAAATTCGTTTAATTGTCAGTCATAACGCCAACACTGTATGCAGAAGTACGAATATATATATTCATTTGGAACTGCCCTATTTTGACATTTATTTCGTTCTCCAATTAATTCTTAGCAAATTTCAACCTGCAACTCACGACGTATGCGTAATATTTTAGCCTTGCCAACGCCAAACACCATTTGCATTTGTAGCCAAGTTTGGGGAAAGGGGATAAAAGAGGGCAGAGGGATATTTGTGCATGCTCGCATTTCATTTTCCATACTATTAATTTATTTGCACATTATAAGAAATTTCGCGCTTGGACAGAAACAAAAAATAAGTAAAACCAACAACAAGAAGTGTAAATCCGTATAAGAGAGCTAAGATTCGGAGTGCTTGACTAGGAAATACCCTAACAAAATGAAATTCATATTTTTATTATTAATTCTTCGCATTTGATCGATTTAATAAGATAGATACACTTAATTTTTGAATTTGAATCAAAAACATTTGTTTAACATACCTGAACTATACCCCTTTAGCTTTTTTCATTCATTACAGGGTATTACAAAAAAAAAGAAGAACGCATACAAATTATAATTCATTTTTCAACTCATTTAACTGCTTGTGAAAAACTAATGAGAAATTATGATGGCAAAATTAATTTCAACAAAATCTCAACTGTAACAACAACAACAACAACAATAAGAACAACAAAAATTATCATAACAATAAGTAATTGTAATAATAATAATAAGAGCCTAATGCATATAAACGATCAACAGCGACCGCATTTTTTAGAGACTCCTCAGTCTGTTCATTGACTTGGCTTTTCTTTCTTCTGGCCATTTGCATCCAGTTTGTTGCCAGCATTTTTTTATAGTTTTTGCTGCTGCTGTTGTTGTTGTGATGTTGTTGATGTTGTGTTATTGCATGTACATTTTGTGTATTTGTTTGTTTCTCTAGATGTACTTTCGTCTGTCTGCCTGTCTCTAAATTTATTCAGTGATTATTAAATTAGAATATGAGTAAAATCAACGAATTCGAAATACTCTGCACATGAATTTTCAGAATATTTAATACTCTTACAATGAATAACAAGTGCCATTCTAACTTATTACCTAAATCGTTTCTTTCCCCACACACACTCAGAAAAATCCACCTTTACACAAATATTCTCTTTTTATTCTTTGATGTTTTTTCGCCATAAAAATGATGTTATTATTAGTCTTCCTTTTAACAATCGATATTTCCCGGATGAATTCCAATATTTCAAATTTTTCATAAAGTTTTCCGTTAACGTTTTTCCTCATTAATTCCAAACATGCCTCTAATTAATTGGCTTATTTATATTTTATTTTCTTTTCTTGCACTTCACTTTTTATTAGCGCCTCTTAAGAAAGAAGGGGATGGAAGACACAAGAAAGAGAGAGGCAGCCTAGATTGTCCGCACAATTTTCGTTGATTTATTTTGCATACTTTGATTTATGTTTTTTAATTTCGCTCGCGTTGGAAAAACTCAATGACTGTCTAGGGGTGACAGGGAGAGAGGGTCGAGGGGGGTAACATTAAATAGCTGCGCACCTAATAAATTTGCATTTGCTATGCATAATTTCTCAAAAGAAATACAAATGTCAAATAAATAAACAGGCACAACACACACACGACACACACACATTCACAGAGTCAAGTCAAGAAGTCCAAAAGTTTCTCAAAGGAAGACAACAAAAAAAAAACACAAACATTTTCATAAGAATGTTTTGCATTAATTTATGCAGAATTATTTTGTGACCATTAACAAGAATAAACAAATAAAAATCTTAATTGCTTGCATCAAAATTAACTTTTAAAAAGAGATTATTACACATTTTAAACTTTTTTTTTTTAATTTTTTGTAAAGTTTCTGTAATGTTTATTCTGTTTATTTTACTATAAATTTTAAATTTCTGTATTCATTTTTATCGATTTTGATTTTTTTTAATTTTAAACACTTTGTTAATTTATTATTTGATATATTTTCTAAGTCATTTATGTAATTATTTGCTTTGTCATTTGAAATTAAATGTTTTTTAATCAAATTATTATGCGTAAAAAGTTTCAGTTAGTATTTATTAATTTTAACAACTGTTATTTATTAATTTCAAAAAAATTTTTGTCAATTTTTACAAAGTTAAATTTAAAGATAAAATGTGTTTTTATCAATTCATTTAACATTTAATTTTTTTAAAGTTGAGTTTATTGTTTTTATTACAGTATTTCCACAATAAAATTTATTGTAACAAATTCAAAATAAAAACAAATAAGTAAAAACACAAATATTTAGAGAATTTTGCACTATTTTTTTCACTTGTTTCGTTTGATATTTGGAATATTTTGCCTTTTATTGCTGTTGCTGTTGTTGAGTAAATATTTTTTATCCGCTTGCACTGAATATTCTTTTATTTTCTTGCTTTTCGAATTAATTTTTTTATTACTTAGGGAACAAAAACAAAACGCACAACAAACGTCACTTTTCTTTTGCTTTTCGGCTTGTGATTTGCTGCTGTCAGTTGCTGTTGTTGATGTTATTTTTGCTGCTGTTGCTTTAAGTTGCTGCTGCTGCTATTGCTGCTGCTGTTGTCGTGAGTCGTTTGGCAGTCGGTTTATAACTGGCACGAGCCACTGCCAGCGAAGCAGCACGAACCGAATGCGGACAGTCTGTTGACGCCGACAGCGACGCTAGCAGCGAGAAAGTTTGCGTTTGCATTGTTGCAGCGGCAGCAGCAGCGGCTGCGACAGCGACAGCAGAAGCAGCCAAGCGAATTTTTTAGCGCTGTAAACTGCGCGTATGTATTTGTGCGTGCGTGTATGTTACTGTGGGGGTGGCTGTCAGTCTGTTATGTTATGTTATGTTCAGTTATGCTAGGCTGTCTGTTAGCTTAACAGCGCGACGCTGCAGAATGTTTGGCTTATCAGTTATATGTCGTCGTCGTCGTCGTCGTCGTTGTCGTCTCTGTTAACTTTTTGCCAACTCGCATTGTTGCATGTCAGCGTCGACGTCGCTGCTAGCGTCGCTGCTTTAAGCTTTCATGTTCAAACCAATTCGTTTGTCATTTGTTTAATGACACAAATATTTGTGCAAAGTGTTTGCATTTATGTATGTATGTAAGTATGTATGTGTGTCGCGACCGCTACTCAACTCATTTTCAATTTCCATTTTCTTCAGGCATCGTAATAATTTTGTTGATATTGTTGTTGTTACTTTTTTGGCGTCATAAAAGTTTTCCGACTTGTTTTCTTCGTTGCCAGGCAGGTCGCAATATGTAAATGTATGTATGTGTGTGTGTTGCAAAGTGTGCTATAAATTTGATTACTACATAATAGCCTCAATAATAACGCGACTAATGACAATACTTTGGCAGATGATCAAAGCGCAGGCCAGAGGAGTGAGGTTGGGGGTGGTGGTGGTGGTAGTGGAGTGGGGGAGGGGATAGGTGAGCGAGGGTTAAAGTTAAGTTGTTGTTGTAGTTGTTGCTCATATTTTTGGGCGCCTTTCAGGCAAATTGAATTCCATTTGATGACTGTTAAATTAAGTTGAAATGTTTTGCCTACCTACCCCTACCTCAACCCCTACCTCAACCCCCCTTATCCAGCGGTTGCGTGTAACTGTAACAAGGACACTCGAGTGGAGTTGTAACTTGGTCTGTGGCACCGAGACGGCTAACACTCGCATGTTGGCCACTCAAATTTCACAACCCTCGCAACAACAACAACATGAGCAACCAGAGCAACAACAATGTAAACAACTAAATAAGGAAGTGACACCGGAAGCAACAGAGAGTGAGAGAGAGAGAGAGGGAGAGAGAGAGAGGATGAGGCAACAGTGAGTGCTGCCGACGCCAGCAGCGACGCGTGGTTGGCAACGCGCGCGGAATGCGCAAAGGAATGTCAAAAAGCTGGCACAGCTCCTTAAATACACCCCCTCCCCCCTCCCCGCCTGCACTGCCCCACCATTGAGTGGCAACTGACGCTACGGGCGTCTTTAAAGCGTTAACAGCAGCCCAAGGCGAGAATCACTCAAAAGCCTTGGAGAAAGAGAGAGAAAATGAAAGAGAGACAGAGAAGTTACATTGAGTGCAAAGTTTGCAATCTACGCTCTCTCTTTTTGCAATCTTCCTCTCTCTCTGTCACTGTTCTCCCTCTCTCTCTCTCTCTCTCTCTCTCTCTCTCTCTTACTAACGAGCTAAGTGCCAACGACACCGGCCGGCTGAAACTAGTAAAAAGCCACAGCAAAGCCACACCACCACCATTACACCCCCTCTCTCTATTACCCCACCCCCCTTTGACCGTTCTCTTCAACGCACTTTGCAGTTTAACCTATAAAAATACCGCACCAACAACAGCAACAGCTACAACAGCAGGTTTCCGACAACAGCAACATGGCAAAATGTTGTTGCGTTTCATGTTGTTGCTGATTGTCTCTGTGCGCCTGTTACGCACTCAACGAAGTTACCAACACACACACACACCGACAGCGACACCGAAACGCATACACGCAAGTAATACACAACATACGCAGCGAAGACTAACATTGCTAAGCTCTGTTAAGATTCTGTTACCGTTTCTGTAACTGTTATCGCGCTGTTTTGTCAGTGGCGTTTCATTTATTTGATTTTGTTGTGATTATGCGCAGTGCACAGGCGTCAGCGTCGGCGTCCACATCGGCGTCAACGCCAACGCCGACGTCGCGTTGTAGCTAGCGACCCATGGAGGGCATTGAGTACTCAAAAACAATAACAACAATATGAGAAACATATAAAATATGCAGCCGCTGCGGCGTGCAGATACCCTCGCAAAGTAATTTATACTAAATAAAACTAATTAACTTACTCTACTAAATTGCATTGTTATTGTCAAAGTAACTGTGATAAATATATTGTACTTAAATATTTTCATTATTGAGAAATATATTAAATTAAAGTACAATATCAGACTGCTTATTTCGCTCACAGAATTTAAGTGTGAAAACTTCTTTAACAAATTTTTTCGATATGTGAAGTGTAAACTCTAATCTTTTCCAGTATGAATTTCACAAAACACCGGCTTTATGCACGATTAATTTGTCTCAGCTGTGTTGTGTGAAAATTTCAGCTTCCTAGTCTTACGGTTTGATCTGCACAATGATCAGCGAGATATTCAGGACAAACAGTTTTTATAAAATTAAATTAATTGAAGCACTTAAAAAGTATATACTGCTTCTCAACAATCACACCTAATACCTGAAACTATTAATATTTTTACTATTTTAATTCTTACTGTACTCACATATGAAAAAAACAAAACCAATCTTAATATAATAAATTCGAATACAAGAATTTTTCAACAATATAAAAACACTAGAATATACTATTTAAATATATATTTTATGGCGATTTATGGAATATCTGAGACAATCTGTGTCAATTTTAAGCTATATCTATGCTCCACACTCTCATGATGATTTGGCAACGTGTGGTGGCAGTTTCAACAACAATGGCTGCCATTTCTATGACTTTGTTTCTGTTTCTGTAGCTGTTGCTTCGTCGTTGTTGCCTAGCCTCGTAAATAGAAAAAAATATATAAACTCATTGCCAGTTTGGGGCGGCGGCGCTCAACTGGAAATGCGGCCCAGCCAGAGGCTGCAGGTGTCTGTCTGACTGACTGTCTGTCCCAGAGTCTGAACGTCTATCTGTCTGTCCGGCTATAGATACTCAGTGTATGTGTGTGTGTGCGTGTGTGTGTGTGTGTGTGTGTGTGTGTGTGTGTGTGTGTGTGTTTGTGTAGCTTGGCAATGCTTAATTAGTAGCTGGCAGCGAGCTTGAGGTTTATAAATGATGCCTTTACCTAAAGCTAAAGCTGGGTAAACTTGTTAAGATCTGCACCAAGTTTATTTCATCTTTAAGCTAAACAGAACATACGGATACCAATACATCAATCATCAATCATCAATCAATCAATTTTGTCAACACCAAAACAAAAACAATAACTGTCTCTTCCTCTCCCTCTCTCTTTTCCTTAGTTCTCTAGTGATCTTCGATCTGATATGGTAAGCGGCGAATGGTGAAGTCTTCAAAATGATGTACAGGTATCTCCTTGGTGGGCGTAAACTCGGCCCGCTCGATAACCGCACGTTCGCTGCCAAAGCAGAGCAGCCAGAACTTGAGTTCATTGACCTTGGGCAGAGTACCTTCCAGTTCCCCCTGGACAGTTCCACGATCCGTGTTCATCACCCAGCCGCGTACACCATTCGATAATGCCAGAGATCGGGTCGCTCGTCGTAGCTTTACGCCCTGTACCTCTCCGAAGACCTCGAAGCCACAGGTGAAAATCTGATCATCGAATCTATGCATTTTTTCAAACTATTGGATAAATCAATATAAATTTTTAGGTTTTTCCTAATATATTTTCTAGATATTTAAGCAAGTTTCGGTTGTATTGCAAAGTAAACTCAGTTAATTTTTTCTAAACAAATGAAAGTACTCGACTAGCAGATACCCAGTACCTGTGAAGCAATTAAATATACAGTGATTTATTTTGAAGAAACCTTAGATAATTTTGAAGTGGTTTTTTTTTGCTTTTCAAGAAAACTAGTGGATAGTGTAGACTAGCGTAAATCCTGCACTTTATCATAAACAATATATATATGATTTTCAGGATAATTAAAATATGAAGTAAAATAAATAAGTTACAAGCTTTAGGAATATATGTAAGTATCATTATAGAGATTAATTAGAAGATGTTTAAATTCCTTAAGGAAGAAGTAAGGCATTTAATATAAAATAAACAGTTACTGATGTTTTAAGATTTCCATTCCTTGTAAGACAAGAGTATTTTAGATTCGTGATGTAAGATTTGTATCCTTCATTTTGGTATCAATAAAGGACCTCATTTCTTAAATTACACTTGCTACTTCTTGATGTACCCCCAAAAAGAGTCTACCATTTTCTCTACTTGTGTGGGAAAGTGATTTCTTATTGTGGGAAAGATGGAAATGACTTGTACATTGGGCTCCCTTGACTTGCTTAGCGCTTTGGCAGCTATTGGCAGCACCCTCCTGGCTAATCACATTGTATCATTGTATTATTGCCATATCCATATCCCATATCAGCACTGGGGACTCATAAATCACATGGCACACATACAGATACAGAGACACACACATGCCGCCAAGTTCATCTCATGGCAATCCAATCAACTGACAATGCCACAAAAGTTAGCAACCACCGTCTTGCCAAATGTCCCTCCACCTTTTCTCTCCCTCTACCTTTCCCCTCCCTCTCTCCTCTCCCATCCCTCGTGACAACCACCTATGCATGTATGGCTGCAAAACAATAACTAGCGAGATAAACAGACAACATTTGGCGGTAATGCAAACGTCGCGTCGCGTCGCTGCTGACGACGATTCTATGGCAAATATTTAATATGATATTTATGGCGAATGCGGGCGACGCGCGGGCAGCGCTGCAGACCAAGACTAAGGCAGAGGCAGAAGCAGAGGCAGAGACTGGGCAAAAAAGGCCGGTGATAAATGACTACAGCGACAACGACAACGTTAGCGTTAGCGTCAGCGACACTGTTGCCCACCACCTCCAACTGCTAAGGCAAAGCAGCGCAGTCGAGACAACAGCAGCAGCAGCAGCAGCTACGTGCTCATTCAAATGTAACAGCACGAGCCGCTGTTACTTGCCAATCGTTGAGCCGAAGGTGAGCAAGCCAAATCAAACAAGCCGAAGCGCAACAGCAACAACGAAAAACAATATTGCTGAAGCACAACTCAACGCTTCAAGGGATTTTGTTGTCGTTGTCGTTGTTGTTGTTGTTGTTGTTGTTGTTGTTGCTTACTGGGCAGCAGCGCAACTTTAGCAAAGTGCGCTTCAATTGCGACGCATAAAACTTGACTTGAGCTAAACGAACTACAGCAGCAGCAGAGAGAGCAGAGAGCACAGAGCGAGGTCAGCGTCGTCGTTTTTAACAGCGAGAGAGAGAGAGAGAGAGAGAACTTATGCAAAGCTAAGCTTAAGCCTATGCTGTTTACTGCATTGCAGCTGTTAATAACAGAAGCTTGCTCGATCCCCAGAGTTAACAGCAATACTTGTCTGTTAATTAACACTTAAGTATATAATGTAATTGCTACTTAATTTCGACAAAGATTTTTAATGGCGCCACACACACACATATACATACATACGCACAAATAACAAACAATATTGAAAAGTACAGTCTACAGTTCAAAGTATTACAGATATTTGTACATCTATTATGCATGTATGCTGTGTATACATTATTTACATACATACATATATTTTCTAATTGAAATGCAAATGGAAAGCTAAATACTAAAATTAGCTTAAATATAAAAGTGAAGAGGCCACGCCAGCAGAAGCAGCAGCAACAACAAAATTAAAATTTTTAAAGAGGAAAAAAAACCAGCAAATGAAAATTTTTCAACGATAATTCAAACGCAATATGTAAACACTTCAAATCTGGGCGATGATGATGAACTAAAAAGAAGAAGAACAAAAACAGAACTATAAATGCAAATGTGTTTGTGTCGGTGTGCATGAGGGAACAGAAATGTAAAGAAAGAAAGAAAGAAACAAGCGCAGCAATGAAGCAGCAACGCAATGCAGTCGTCGTCAGTCGTCGCTGCAACAGTGCAGTTAGCAGAGCAGCTGGCCGAGGCGCTACTGCTGCTGCTGCAGTGGGTGGAGACCAAGGCGACGTCACTGCCACGCTTGGCGTTAGGTATTTCGACTCGTCTCAATTCGCCGCGTCTCGGTTCGCCTCACCTCGCCTCGCCTCGTCTTGGCTCGACTCGACTCGTCTCTGCCTGGCTTGGCTTTGGCTTTGGCTTTTAATATCGTCACAGGCAAGTGAAAACTGACTTTGTTTGTTTACGCGATGACACAATTCTAAATCTGTATTGGTCTCTCTCTTTCTCACTCACTCTTTGTTCCTCTCTCGCTCTGTGTTGTTTGAGCTTTGTTTGCTAAGGTTTGAGGTTTACGATTTGATTTTATGTCACTCTCAGCTCTTGATTTGATTAAGTTCCAGGATAAGACCGAATAGAACTTGATATTAAACCTTTCATGGCAAACTTCTGGTGCTTAATTCTTCACATCACTTATCTATTATTATTGTATGACTACAAATACAATCGTATGAGTGTGTGTGTGTGTGTGAATATCTTAACGATTGCAATCCATGCGAGCCGAGTTCTTGCGCCATTTCGTTGATTACACTAGGCAACAAAATCGCACTTTTTGCGAGTTACAGAAACCAAACCCACTTTTTTGGATAGATTTGGGGCCAAAACCGACGAAAAACATTTTTTTTTTTTTTTATGGTGAGATTTTTTTTTTAGAATTTTTCAAAATTTGGCTTTTTTTTAAATACTTTTTTTCAGAGGTGCGCCCACATTTGTCATCATTACACGAAAATGCCAAAACCGATTTATCAAACCTTTACTTTATTTAAAAGCTAATGAATATATCTATATTTTATTTATACACAGTCTTAGATTTAAACCAGTAGTTTAAGAGATATCAATTTTTGAATTAAGAAAATGATGATTTTTTCCTAGCTTTTTTCTTAGCTTTTTTCACTAAAAAATTCGAGGAAAATTCGAAACAATTTTTTTACATTTTATTAACTATTTTATTTGCGTAGCTGTTGTTATTACGCGTTGTTTAAGATATAATTCATTAAAATCTATGGTGAGACGGCGATATGATATTTTGTTGAATCGAGGCATGTTTTTGTCGACTTTTTTGACTTCGTTGTGGTGTGGCATGACCTTTAGTATGAAAATTTTTTGTGTTTTTTGAGATATCCCAACCAAACTCACAGAATTAGAATTTGTTATTGTTTTACACATTGTGACCAAAGTTAGTTCAAATCGAACCACTATATCATATAGCTGCCATAGGAACGATCGGTCGAAAATCCATGCTTAGTATGAAAGGTTGTGTTATTTCTTGAGATATATCAACCAATCGCACAGGTTGTATATCTGGAAATGTGTTATATATCCCTACCAAATTTGGTTCAAATCGGATCACTATTCAATATAGCTGCTATAGGAACGATCGGTCAAAAATCCACCTTTAGTATGAAAAACTTTTTTATTTTCTAAGATATTTTAACCAAACTCACACATTATGTATTTTATGTTGTCCTTTATATCTTTACCAATTTTAGTTTAAATGTGTCTACTATATCATATAGCTGCCATAGGACCGATCGGTCTAAAATCAAGTTTAAGTATGAAAAACTTTTTTGTTTTATGAGATATCGGAACCAAACTTATAGAATATGCATTTAAGTAAGCCTTATACATCCTCACCAAAGTTGGTTCAAATCGGTCTACTATATCATATAGCTTCCATAGAAACGATCGGTCGAAATTAAGTTTTAGTATGAAAAACTTTTTGTTTTTTTGAGATACCTCAATCAAACTCATGAATTGGATATTTTTAATTGTTTTTCACATCCTTACCAAATTTCGTTGAAATCGGAGCAGTATATCATATAGCTGCCATAGGAACGATCGATACGAACGGTCGATTAGCAAGCTTTAGTATGAAAAACTTTTTTATTTTTTAAGTTATCTGTACCAAACTTACAAATTAAGAATCTCGTATTGTCTTTTACAACCTGTCCAAATTTGGCTGGAATCGGACCACTATAACATATAGCTGCCATGGGACCGATCAGTCGAAAATCAACCTTTACGAAAAACTTTTTTCATTGCTTATATGCTAATAACTCCGTCGTCTTTCCATAGATTTAAATGGTAAACATTCTAAACGATGGGTAATTAATATAGCTAAATATATAATAACAAATTAATGACCCCCTTAAATACATATTCTGTCAGTTTAGTTGAAATATCTCAAAATACAAATAAGTTTTTCATACTAAGACTTGATTTTCGACCGATCGTTCCTATGGCAGCTATATGATATAGTGGTTCGATTTGAACTAACTTTGGTCACAATGTGTAAAACAATAACAAATTCTAATTCTGTAAGTTTGGTTTGGATATCTCAAAAAACACAAAAAATTTTCATACTAAAGGTCATGCCCCACCACAACGAAGTCAAAAAAGTCGACAAAAACATGCCTCGATTCAACATAATATCATATCGCCGTCTCACCATAGATTTTAATGAATCATATCTTAAACAACGCGTCATTACAACAGCTACGCAAATAAAATAGTTAATAAAATGTAAAAAAATTGTTTCGAATTTTCCTCGAATTTTTTAGTAAAAAAAGCTAAGAAAAAAGCTAAGATAAAATCATCATTTTCTTAATTCAAAAATTGATATCTCTTAAACTACTGGTTTAAATCTAAGACTGTGTATTAATGAAATATAGATATATTCATTGGCTTTTAGATAAAGTAAAGCTTTGGTAAATCGGTTTTGGCATTCTCGAGTAATGATTACAAATGTGGGCGCACCTCTAAAAAAAGGGAATAAAAAAAAGCCAGATTTTTGAAAAATTCTAAAAAAAAAATCTCTCCATAAAAAAAAAAAAAAAAATGTTTTTCGTCGGTTTTGGCCCCAAATCTATCCAAAAAAGTGGTTTTGGCTCTTGTAACTTTTGGGCTGTTGCCTAGTGTTATAATTATTATGCGATAAAAATCTAAAATATAAACAGTTGAACTTATGTTTGTGTTGGGAAGCTCGTTCTACATAGTCATATAATTTGATTACAAATCCAAATTCCTTTTCATGTCGTTAGCAGAAATATGTATGTTCGTAATGTGTATAGTAAGATATTTGAAAATCGATTAAGCCAACGCGAATTATCGCGCAAAGAATTATTGAGATGAGGTACTCGATAATCGCTATCGCGAAAATCGATAATTCCATATTTAAATGTAGGGTTTCTTTCAATTTTCACTATATTTCTTTTATAACAAAATCCTGTAGACTTCTGATCAAAATCGCATCTAATTTATTATGGATTTTTCATATTCTTTCCAGATATGTATTTCAGAGTGCATCTCAGTGTGTCTCCGAACTTGAATTATCGTGCAATGAATTATTGAGATGAGGTACTCGGTAATCGCTATCGCGAAAATCGAGAATTCTATATTTTGATGTATGGTTTCTTTCAATTTTCACTATAATTCTTTTATAACAAAATCCTGTAGACTTCTGATCAAAATTGCATTTATTTTAATTTGGATTTTTCGGATTCTTTCCAGATTTGTATTTCAGAGTGCCTCCTATAATCTCTGTGTGTCTCCGATATACCAGTTTCATTATCCACATCCAATATTAAATCCACTTCCACTCCCCTTTCCAATTTACATTGGCACTCGCATTAACATTTACGGTACTTACGTACTTTTCAGCTTAACAACACTAAGCGTTCGCGACACTTAAAATGAGACTCACCTGTAATGAGAAAGAAGGAGACAGAATACTGATTAACAACAAATGCAGCGTAAACGCAACTCGAATGATAAATCAACTGGCTAAAAATACAATAACAATAAAAACAACAACAACAGCACCAGCAATAACAATTATAAAGCAACAGCAGCGCCAACATCGACGCAAACGTTGACGTTGACGCTGACGCTGACGTCGACGCCAGCGGCCAAATAAGGCAAACAATTGCAAAAATCTGCATGTGGCTGCCGTGCGCGACGCCAAAGCGTAGCTAAAAATATTTCTGCTCGCTTAGATATCCAAAATTAGCTGGCGACGCGTCGCGACGTCAGCAGAGAGAGACCGTTGGCGGTGGCGACGCTGTCGACGTCATTGTTGAACCGACGCCGCGACGTCGCTGACGTTCGAGGCGACGGCAGCTGGCAGCAGGTTGGCAGAAAGTCTGCCACTGATAACGGGAAATGGCATGCCAGCAGCAGCACCAACAGTGTCGTCTACTCACCCACACACACACACATTCACTCACATACCCACTCTCTCATTTTCTTGTTCTCTCTCACTTTTTACTCTCTCTCTCTCTCATCTAGTAGTAGCAGTTGCCGGCAGTTGCCTCCGCTCTTCGTGCAACGCTCACGCCAAAATAAACAAAACAAATGTAAAGTGCGCCCCCTTTACGACGTTCGTTATGCTGCGCCTCCTAACCCACCCTCAACATCCACCCTCCCCTCTCCTTCGCTATCCCCAAGCATGGCATCAGTCGAAGGGCCCTAGCCGAACGAGCCATGAAAATAAATATGTGGGCATAACAAAAAATGAAAATTGTACGCGAAATGTGCCGCAAATGGCAGCAGATTTGCCATTAAAATGTACACAGAGGCTTTATATTATGCACTGAGAACGTGAGAGAGCGGGAGAGTAGATGAGTGTCTGTGTGAGGGTGAGTGAGAGTAAGAAAACATAGACAAACAGTCCCAACATAACAAAAGAAATTGACAAAACACACAACATAAGCTGTGAGGGCGGCTGCTAACAGAGTACTGTTAAACACCGCTGTTAGCTAACAGCGCGTCACTAAATATGGCTGAGAATCAAATGCAATTAAGACAAAGATTAACAAATTGGTAATACAAGTTTGTTTACTGATAGAAATGACGATTATTATTAAAGTTAATTAAATATAATTTCAATAAACAATTATTTTCGAATGAAATCGCATTTAAATTACATATATATATATTTATTTTCAGAGAGTAAAACAGCAAAAGTTTCAATAAATTATTTTAACGATAATAAGAGGGTAACTACTAGCCAGCTTAATCTCAGTATTTTTTTGTCTCTTCCTTAAGAGTAAACTAAACTTTTCATTGTATGCTTTGTTTGGCAAAAAGCCAACTAATGAAAATTATACAAAATAATTGGGAATAAAAAGAAAAGAAAAGTTTAATTATCTTGTAGTGCACTTTAATTTGTGCAAAACTGTAAAGTGTATTGCAATTCTGCAGTGACTTCTTCATAAATCAGCAAATAAATTAAAATTGCACATACGCACTGTGGTACGGCTGACTAATATTTAAATAACTCAGCAGTTGCAACTGTTGTTGATTGTTGCAACTATTGTGATTGTTGTTGTTACTGTTGTCAAATGTCGAGTGTTGCATCTGTTTTGAAAATTAATTAATACTATATTTTACACGTAAGTGGAAAAATAAATCATCAACAATAGCGAACAAAGTTGGAATTAAGTAAAAAAAAAGAACTACACAAAAAAAATAGAAGAAAATTCATGACAATTTGTACAATGCTACACATTTGCATAGAAAGCATAGGTATAATAAAAACTATTCATTTATGATATATATTCAATATATGCAGAGTATAAAAAATCAAAATACCTCAAAATAGTGGCGATTTCCATACTAGAATGATTTTTATGAACTAGATAAAGAGTAGGAAACAAATTTGGAACATATTTCTGTGACCTATTTATATGTATAATATAGTACAATTTACTGCACGCATGTAAATTATAGACTTTGACAGTGTGAAAAATAGTAAAATTACAAGAGAGAGAAAAAAAATATATAAAATATTTAAATGGGCATTTGTGTATGTATAAAAATGCAAGTGATAGCCAACAGCGACGTGTTGACAAATTCAATTAGCCTGGCAACAAGAGTCGACCAATAGATGACAACAACGCCAGGAGAGCGAAGTGAACGGTAGTCGCATTTAAATGTGTGAAATGAAAATTGAATTATGGAAAAAACTATTTAAATAATTGATGGAATCATGTTTAAGGATATTAAATGGTAAATATTTGTAGAATATAATAGTTAGCAAGATTAGAGACTGGGAACTGCAATAAAAGTAAACTTAACAACTTAAGTTATTTGATGCCTTTGGTCATACATTGCGTATACGTGATGTTAGTGACTTAAGGCAAGAAAACTTTTGAAGCGAGCCAGCAAACGATACAAGGCAAAATAAGCTTTAAGCTCTTATAAACTGTTGACTTTTGCTCTTAAGAATTTTCAAATTGCGTATACGCCATATGCAACAGATAAAAAATATATTTAATCAAATAAACATATATTAAGCAAAGGCCCAGTTGCAATTTAATAAGCTGCTGGCCCGAAGCCCTTATTATATGCGATTTCAAAGTATCGGCAACACGACTTGCAATCAACTTAATTGAATTTTGTTTTGATGCAATGCAAGCGCCGTTTTCGCCTTTAAGAAGCGAACAAAGAAGAAGAAGAAGAGCTAGAGAGAGAGAAAGAGTGTGTAAAAGAGGTAGAATAACGAAAGAGACTTTGCAGTTTAAATACCCTGTTAGAAACTTTTATGAAATGAACACTTCTACTTGTTGTAATAGCAAAATAATAATATCAAACATGGATATATTTTATTAACAAATATTAATAGTTAATTGATAATATTATAGCTTGAGTATTTTAAAGACTTTGATTTGGGATTCTATAAAATGAATCAAAATTGGTTGCCAATTGACTTTTCATAACTTTTAAGTTAGATTTCGCTATGTATAGACAGAAAAATATTGTTTTCAGATTATATATAGTATAATAAAAATATTAATAGTATTTGATAATATCTTGAGTAGTTTAAAGACTTTGATTTAGGATTCTACAAAATGAATCAAAATTGCTTGTCAATTGACTTTTCATAACTTTTTAAGTTAGATTTCGCAATTTATAGACAAAAAATGAATGTTTTCAGATTATATAAAGTATAATAAAAATATTAATAGTAATTGATAATATCTTGAGTAGTTTAAAGACTTTGATTTGGGATTCTACAAAATGAATTAAAATTGGTTGCCAATTGACTTTTCATAACTTTTTAAGTTAGATTTCGCTATTTACAGACAGAAAAGAAATGCTTTCAGATTATATATAGTATAATAAAAATAGAAGTTCTATATAAAAATACAGAGAATGCTTTAGTCGAGTTCCTTTTTGTCATAATGCAACTGCAATTGTCTTGGCTGCCTGTTGTCAACTGGATTTAATAGCTCCAACGAAGAAAGAGACGACGATGACGATGACGATGCAATGACAACGAAGACGGCAACATCGACTACGACTGACGATGACGATGACGATGACATCGTGTACGATATTCAATTAGACGTCGTCGTCGTCTTTTAATGAAATTAAATTTAACTCTATTTGTTTATTTATTTTGTGTGCGCTTTCATTTGTTTATATGGCAAAAATCAGTTAACTCGATAAGAGATGAGAATATGAAGAATGCGAGGCTCTGGACCCGAAATTGAAAACAAAATGTGGCAACTGTGACAACGTTGTTATAAATCCCAGCTTATTAGGGTCAAGTGGAAATCATGTAATATACAAGTTCCCCGCCCCCCATTAAAGAGGGCTGCAGAGGGCTGCAAGGGGATGCAACCAATTAACAAACGCAGAGCCGAAAACTTTAAACATTTTCAATAAGTAAGCTGAGTGTGGCCCAAAGACAAATGTCACAAGGGGATATGAAACTGTTGCCGTTGCCGTTGCTGCTGCTTTTATTGCAGGACATGCGCACATCACAGGGCTTTAAGCCAGGCCACAAATTGCACACACACACACACACACACACACACATACACCCATTTAAATGGGGGCTTGTAATGTGGCATGTTTTGTAGATGAGGCACAAGAGTTGTAGTTGTAGTTGGAGTTGGAGTCGGAGTAAAGGCTACACGAATAGTAAACACAGTAAACAGCGTTACCGTCGTTGTGCCTTAAAAACTTGGAAGATTGTCGTATCAGTAGACAAGATAGTTAGGGGTTGCTATCGAGTTTAAGAGGTGTAGGCGGTAGAAGGCAGCATATGCCCCTAGAACCTTTGACGGCTGCTCGTTTCTATTTTGTTTTTCTTTTTTTGGTGGGTAATGTAGACAAATTTTTATCGCTAGCTAAAGTTTTGGCATGGGCGTCGTCAAAGGGGGTGCAAAGTAGAGAAGTTAAGCTATGCTAAGAGTGTTGGTTAAGACTTGAAAGTGTGACATTGCCTGACGTTAAATAGGCTGTTTGTGTCGTTAATAATAATAGTTATGATTATGATTATGTTGATGGTGATGAGTGCCGATGAGGCAAGTTGATAGCACAGTTATGTCAGTGGTGGGAGCAGAGGGTGAAAATGTGCTGACAACCAACAGAACAGCTAAAGGAAATTTCCAAAGTCTGCCAAAAGTTCAATGAAACTTATTAATTTAGTGGCAATTTTGTATAATGAAAATCAAAGCATGTTAAAAGCGAATCTTAGTAGATGGTGACAGATAAATATCAAGTGATAGTAGAATTGTGTATGTATACAATAAAGATGTAGCATGAAGATAATGCTAGAAGTGGGTGAAAATATAAGTTCAAAAATCGAATAAAATTTTAAGGTATATATTTAAAATCTATACAACTTAGCTGTTCAAAACACAAATAAAATCGGAAGTAAGAGCACTTTTTAAAGCCACTTTCATTAACTGACTGCAATACGCCTGAGTTCTTAACTGGGTTAACAGTTAAGATTTCTATGTTCTTCCTCCCTCCCTCTCGCTCTCTCGCTCTCTTTGTCTTTCGCACATGTCTTATTGTCGCTTCACCTTGTTATGCAAAACAACAGCTATAGCACACGACTGAAAATCAATTAAAAAATCTTCGAATAAGCACAACAACAATAAATTCGAAATAGAAAAAAAAAACAATGAAAAGTTGGCCCAAATTAATAAAAAAAAAACAAATGGCGCACACACGCTGGTAAATGCAGTTGGCGCTCCTGCTTGTTGGCCACCCCCCAGCTACCCCAGCTACCCCTCCTGTCGGTCTCCTTGTGCCTCTTCAGCTGGCTGGCCCTAATCATCAGCAAACAAAAGTCAAATCAAAAGAGAAGCCAGTAGAAGCAGCAAAGATTTTAACCACAATGCGGCGCAGCAGGGAAAGTGAGATGGCAGCGAGGGGTTGAGGGGGTTGGAGGGTAGAGAGGGTAGATGAAGAGGGGACCCAGAGGAGTGCAGCAGCTAACAAGCAAAACGTCAACGATGCCGACGACGTCGACGACGACGACGACAACGTTGCAAGCGACTTCCAATTATTTTTTATATTTTTGCAGCAACAAAAGCAGCTGCAGGAGAGGGTGGATGGGGGATGGGGGATAGAGGAAAGAGGGGGGAGTGGGTAGTGGGACAAAAGTGGATTATGTGGCTGCTGTCGTATTTTTCCTGTGCTCTGTTAGAGGCGTGCGTGAAAAGTGGGCGCGGCAGCTCGTGAGGCGTGCACTCAATAGCCAGGCTAACAGTTTTCCCTCTGATTTTTTTTTTTTTATATTATGTTTTTTGCTTTTCTTTGCCTTGGCTCGTAGGGAGCAACGCTGCACTTTTGATTGTTGGTTGCCACAGCAACTGCAGCAAGAACAACAACAACAACAACATTATTATTCATATCATCGTGCTCTAATTGAGCAATATCTTTCGCTCTGCTTGAAATAAAGCTTGCAGCTAAATTATAAAAATAGATGAAAATATATATGCATATATATGTATATATTTTTGAAAATCTTTTGCATTGCGAGTGCTTAATTAAAAGATGCAAACTAATTGCACAGTCAATGCTAATTAGTCAATAATTAAATAGAACTTGCAATTCAATTCTCTGGCCCAGTGTGCACAGTGGGCAAAAGTCATCAGTTGATGAACAGGAGCTGAGCGCAAATATTAAGTTGTTCTTGGTGGCAAACAAAGCTTTTAAGCTTCGTTGAGTTTAACACAAATACCTATACACAAACACACACACACACACACAAAAACACACACACACTGTGATTGGCACGAAGAGCCGACAGTCGACTCGAGTCGAGTCGAAACGAGCCGATGTAAACGAGTGTGGCTAACAAAACAGGGCGTTAGGGGCGAATGGGAGGGGAGGGGCAAAGTAGTTCATATATGAGACACAGGGTGTCAACTGACTTGATGGGCAGACACAGAGGCAGAGGGGCAGAGGGGCTGGGCACACGTTGCGCGCCATATGCGGCACAGCTTGTGGACAAGGGAGAAGGGGCAGTTTGATTCTTAGGCATGTGGGCAGGAACAACACACACACACACACCATTACAACTAACCAGTGCTTATTAAAACAATGGATTAAATAGGTGTAAAAGTGCTAAGCAGAAACAAATTCAGAATCGAGATATTTCTTTGGTGTTTTTACCTCACAGTGAAGAAATTGTAAATCAAGCTTTTAATTATAGGTAGCTTTTAACATACAATCGATTTCAATTTAAAAATAATTTGCATGATTAAATAAATAAAAATGATTTATCAATTTATTTATTTATTTTTTTATTGCTTAATATTTAAAAATTACGAATGATTTTATTAATTTAAAAATATATATATTTAAAAATAATTTGCTTGATTAAATAAATAAAAATGATTCATCAATTCATTTAATGTTGAATATTTTAAAATAACGAATGATTTTACTAATTATTAATTTAAAAATAATTTGCATGATTCAGTAAATAAAAATGATTCATCAATTCATTTATTGTTTAATATTTTAAAATAACGAATGAATTTATTAATTATTAATTTAAAAATATATTAATTTAAAAATAATTTGCATGATTTAATAAATAAAAAGGGTTTATCAATTCATTTACTGTTTAATAATTTAAAATTACTAATGAATTTATTAATCATTAATTTATTAATTTTAAAGTAATTTGCATGATAAATAAATTTAATGATTCAATAATTCATTTATTGTTTAATATTTTAAAATTACGAATGAATTTATTAATTATCGCTAGCTTACAATATGTACGCGATTTTGTTTTATATGTGTTTAGTTAAAAATTGACTTGCTAACTGCATTTTGTACCACTGTGCATGTAGCACGTGGCGTATACTTGACATTACATTCGCTCAACACATTCCAACTCGCTCGCACACATTCTCATGTCACATGCACTAACGCTAGCGCGCTCTCTCCATCTCTCTCTATCTCTCACTCGCTCTCACTCTCACTCTGTTGGCATCTCTTTCGCTCTTCCGCTGGGCTGCGTTTTGCAGACAAATTTCTATAAATTATGCATTGTGTGTGTAAACACGACAAGTTGAATTGAAATTACGGATTTAAATGCGAACCAAAGAAATTTTATAGCCACTCACCATGTACATAAATATATATATATATATATATACGTATGTGTGTGTGTACATGTTGAGTATGCATGTGTGTGTGCGTGTTTCCCTTTTTATGAGCCTTATTGTTTTAGTTAGTAGCGAGCCTGCACCCTCAACAGCGGACTAGCTATAACCTTTGACTTCTCATCCTGGACAGTTGTGTAATTCTTTCTCACTCTCTCTCTCTTCCTTTCTCTCTCTCTCACTTTTGTTTCATCTGCCGACTCAGCAGCAAAGAGCAACAACAACAACAACAGCAATCTCATAAATTTAATTGTTTAAAGTGAATTTCGCCGCCGTTCATTGCAAAAATTGCCAGTTGTCTCTTTTAGGTCCCCACTTTTCTCTCCCCTCCCCTCCCCTTCCCACTACACTTTGGTATGTCTTCCCCCCACCACAGACACCGCCGACATCGTTGTTGTTGCTGTTGTTGCTGCTGTCGTTGTCACCTTTTGAACTTCCGTTTTTGCTTTTTTTTTCCAACGTCGTCGTCGTCGTCGTCGTTGGCGGCGGCGTCTGTTGATACGTTTGACTGTCACCCCGTCCACCGACTGTCCACTTGTCCGTCCGTCTATCCGTCTATCCGTCCGTTCCTGTGTCTGTTTGTCCAGCCGACAAAAGTTCACTCAGACGTAAATTTTTCTACATATCATTGGATGGGCTCATTGTTGAAGCTGTCCCGCCTACCCCCCATCCCCATCCCCTCGCCAACCCCCTTGGACACCTTTCCGTCGTCTGGCTTCAAGCTCGATTCATTAAACATTTCTATTTGTTGTCGCTCATTCTTCTTGTTGTTGTTGTTGCTGCTGTGACATTTGTTTATTCGTAAACGTTTCGTCATCGTTGACATTGATGACGACGTCGCCAGTTTCAGTCGTTCGTTGTCTCAGCCCTTCTCTCTTCCCTTCATCCACTCTCTCCCTCTCCCTCTCCCTCTCTCTCTCTCTCGCTCTCCAGCTCATTCTGACATTTGCTTTGTTTTAAACCGAATGTTTATTTATAACATTTCAACGTAGACAACAACAACAACAACAGCGACAGCAAAACAAAAGATTACAAAAGCATACGTCAATGAAAATTCGCAATAACTTCAGGATAAAATTTTTCCTGCTTAATGAACTATCGCAGAATTAAAAGTAAACTGAATTCAAGGTTCTTTGAATGCACAATCAATGGAATAAGCCAGAAAACGTATAACGCATAATTTAAAATAAATATTTAATTTTTAAAAACCACAACTTCTTTTAATATTTATAAAAATTTGAGCAAATATATCTTATTTCCTTATTCAACTTTATAAAAAAAATGTTAAAATAATAAATACACTTTTACTTTTATTTTAAGATTTTAGTACTCATAATAACAATCGAAAATTACATTTTATTATTGACTTTTTAATATATGAAATAAAAAACACACATATTAATCAAAATCACTTAATTAAGTACTTCTAGAAGTAATTTAATAAGAAGACATGAGAAATAAATGAATTACACATCTTATGACTATTTCCGAATACGAAATGAGTGTATTGAAGAAAGGCAATCGAATAAAATCGAATCGAAAACCTATATCAACTTGTGTCTCTGAGTCAATGAGGTGCAATGAGTTGAGCCTCAGCATCGTAATGAATAAATGAGCATACAATCAAACACACACACTCACACACAACAATGACACGTGTGTGACATGTATGTGTCTGTGTGTGCATGTATTTACAATGTGTGTGTGTGTGTGTGTCTGTGTGTGTATTTGTCCAGTTAATTTGCCATTTCCGCTTCAGTAAAGTAATGAAAAATGTTTTGCTGCCGCTACGAAAATGAAAATCGCCACGAAACCCTGATAGCCACCCCTCCCCTCAACCCCCTCAACCCCTTCTTACAGCCCTGTCACCCTTGCGTAACTAACCCCCTGTGCAAGTGGTCAGCAGTGCCCATTGTTCCAAGTTAGCCAACGCTAATCACCAGCTGAAAAGGGTAGCAGCATACATATGAGCATCAAGCATCAAGCATTGCGCATACGCCGCATAAGCCACCTTTGAATACTGAGATACCTTCGGCTCACATTAAATGACAATCAGTTGACGTTTAATCATCAAAGCGACGACTGCCAGAAAATGCTTATATCCCCTTCCACTTTTCCTACCCCTGAGTACTTCCTGCTAGTCCCTGTACTTAAAATGTAGAAAGTGCATCTTAAGTCTTTAAATGCGAAATGTTCTTAACAGGCAGAAGAAGGCTTCGCATTTCCCATAAAGTGATTATTTTTTTTATTAGCATCAACAATCGAGTCAATATAGTCATGTCCGTCTGTCTGTCCAGCTGTAAGAACACCTATAATTTTGAAACTCTAAGAGATACCGCATCAGACTTGTTATTTAGGTACTCCTGTACATTCTGAGCATATCAAGTTGATGTATTAACATATATGCGATATTTCGTACTTAAAACGCCAGATTTCAAACTTGAGAGCTCTCAAAGATTTAAATTACTAAAGTTAAGCATTTCAATATTATTGCAAGTACGATACTTTAAGTATAAAATTCGTGTTAACTTGGTTTGTTTAAAATTATCTTGAAATAAGTATTATTTAAATAAGCATCATTAAACACATCAATCAATTTATCTGAATCATGGGTGTTAAAAGCTTTCAGCTATTGTGAAATTAAGTGAAGACTGACTACAGAAATTATTCTGGTTAATATAGTCTTAAAATTTGAGTGTCCGTCGAACTGTTTCTTCTTCTATCAAGAATAATCTGGGAATTCTAAACCAGCAAACGTTAAAAAAATATAAGAATAAAATTACTTGATTTAAGATTTCCTAAACTTGAGCAGTTAATCGGATGAGGGTCAAACTTTCATAAAGAATTTTCTAACTTTTTTCTACTAATTTGAAAGTTTCATTTGATTAAGATTTTTTGTTCTCATATCAAGATCATTTGAATCAATCATTCAAACTTAATTTTCAAATTTTTGTCTCTGTCTCTTGTATATATTATACAATGGGTTTAATGTAATATATATACAGTAAGTACATAGCCTCATACAGTCGGGTTCCCACTCGTTTTCATCCTGTTGATATGGAAATTACTGACATCAAAAATGCCACTTCACAGTTTGAATTAAGACTGCGGGAAGTCCAAAAAACAAGTTAATTTCACTGCAGGTGAGACAAAAGCTGGCAACATCAACAAGCCAACAACAATAACGTCAAATCTAATGAAGCTAGTCTAACAACAGTTTTATTGTCACAGCGGTCAGTGGGAGTTCGAGTTGGATGGAGACTATGGGGACGACAAGAGCGAGAATTCAGACTGAAACAACGCCTTCAGGGCGGCCATTTGGTTATTATGTTGTTGATGTTGTCACATGTTGCATGAACATTACCGTTATGCCTTGTTATGATAGCAATCAAGCGTTGCCAGCTGCTGGAAATGTGCCGAAATGCCAATCAACGGCATAAACTAAACATAAACTTGCTGGCAATTGATCAGAAATTAAATTAAGTAGAGGAATCTATTTAAAATGTCGCATATATATAACAAAAGTTTGTTTAATTAGATATTCTACGGTTGTATGAATTCATAAATACTTATTTAACTAAAGGTAAATCAAATTTGTGTTTACTTTAATATATGTATAAGCTATCTACGATCCTTATTATTGCTGAGCTTTTACTTTAACAGATTCTACTAATGTTACACAACAACTTAATTAATCAGATACCTCTTATGTTAAATTATGTTACCATTAAGAGTAAAAACTGAGCTATTCGCAAATTGTTGGGGTCGCTTATTTCGGTTAATTTTACATGTGACTGCATAAAATGGCAACCTCCCTAACTTCAGACCCCAAATAATCCCCGGGTAAGCAGGCAAAAGCTCATTCTAAGTAATCGACACTCGCACATTGAGAGGAACTCGATACAAAATGCACTGCGTAAAGCTAGAGAAATGAAGCTGCACGAATCAAATGGGAAAATGGGGGGAGGCAGTACACAGAAAAAAAATCCGGGATTCCAGGATAAAATTAATCCCAGCGGTGCCGGAAGTACGGTAATCCCGAATTCCTATAAACCAAGTATAAAAAACTTAAATTAAGACCGCTTTTTCTCAACAATATTTGAATTTTTGCGGTTCTTCAATATTTGTTTTGAGTTAAATCAAATAATTTAGTCTTCTTTCACTTTTTTAATGTCGATTTTTTAATATCGTTGCATTTTATCTACTTATTATCTTAATTTAGGAATTATATCCCGAATACATACTTATTAAATTTAAGATAAAATCAAGTTTTTTAAACTTGGTTTTTAGAGTGGACTTTTTTTCTCTGTGTATGGCAAATGCCGACGCACAATGGTAACTGACGTCTGGCGCCGTTGTTAACATCCTCCTCCGCATACTCTCCCTGTGTACTATAAAGACGACGTGGGTAAAACTGGCAAACGACAGACGACAAATCGAATCCACACCAAAAAGTGGTCGATGGAGTTGAACTGAGTTGAGTTGAGTTGAGTTGAGGATTGCATTGAGGTTTAGTTTGTGCTGCAGGTGGATGTGGATGTGAATGTGAATGTGAATCCGGATCGAGATGTGCATGTGACTGGTCCTAGGTCTAGTGACAACATTGTCAGCATTTATGATTGAGAAATTGCGGTAGCTTGTGGTTTGTTTGGTCAACGGCGTTGCCACATGGTCGGAAATAGCACTTAAAGCGAACGTATCTCCAAAACTGATGCGTAATTAAATAAAGCTGCTGTAGTTAACGATTCGCTATTAGCATTATAACAAATAGTGTCAGGAATACCAAAAATAATGTGTAAAATAGTGAAGTAAAATAGAGAAAAATCCGAAATTCAAAATTTATTTTATATATTTTACTATTAGCCTTTTCTTTGATTTTCCTATCCTAATATTGGATTCCTTATTTAAGTTTCTTACCAATATATTTGTAATTCGCATGAGTTACCGTAAATTACAGCATAAAAATAGATAAAACAATTAAATTATATACCATTTTTATTATTCACTTAAAATGTGCTTAGTACAATTTCGTTGAGTCTAATCTAGATAAATTCCTCAGTTTCTATCGTAGAACAAAAAAAAACAAAAAGGTGACAATCCCAAATTTTAATTGTCAGTTACACACTGAGCATTACGAGCATTAAAAATAAACAGAGAAAAAAAGACAGACCTTTGCTTTGAAGCATACAAATTTAATTAAATTAATTAGCTAAAATGTTAAGCGCAAGGCAAATTTATTGCTGAGCTGCAAAAGCAACAGCCGCAAATTCAGATGAGAAGAGCTTTAAAGCGAGCTAAAGCGATTTGTGGGTCGTCTGCACAGCAAGTGAAGAGGAATCGAGGGATAGGGGGATAGGGGGGTAAATAGGCGCATAGAAAATAAAAGTAAGTAGACAAATACACACACACAAACCTAGCAATACACACACACACACACACATATACAGAGAGAGACGCTGAGCGAGAGGCAACTTCAAAATGAGTTTATCGATTTTAAGGCAAGTCGAGGCAAGGGTAGTGTGTTAGAGGTTTCTGGTGTATTTAGGATGGGGAGGGGAGGTGGAGGGGTAGGGGTAGGGGTAGGGTAAAGGTTGCCTGCTGTTAGCTTCTTTTCAGCTATATATGTATGTGTTTGTATGCGTGTGTGTGCGAGGAAGGCTTGATGAATGTAAAGGAGACAGGAGTCAGAATACAGGAGACAAGCGGCAGGTGCAGAGCAGAGCGGAAGCCAAAGAAGCAGCCTCATTCATTTCACACACACAGCGAGAGTGTGTATTTGTGTATATGTGTGTGTGTGAGCACATGTTTATGTGTGTATGTAAGTCCTCCACTTGATTTCCATGCAATTTTCAATAAATTCACACAACGTGCATAAAATAAAAGTGAAAAATCTGCATTATTATTTAAGGGTTAAAATATATATTTAAAAGGGGGGAGACAGAGCTTAAAAGCACAAACCCAACCCATACCCTACCCATACCCTACCCCTAATTTAGGGCTGTTACGCCTTTGTCTTGTTTATTATTTTGTGGCCTGGCAACACAACCGTGCAGCAATTAAAATGTGCAAGACAATTGGCAAAAAGACTAAGTAACCGGATTTAGGGTATTGTATAACTAAAAGCTTTAGCTGTCAATTAAAACTAAGCTTTTTTTGGGTAGAGCAAAGGGGCTAAAAGGGATTGTGCAAAGCTCTGTTTTGAGCAGTCGCCTCAATTTAATGGCTCAAAGTGCAACACAAAATTGCATTATTAATATGCAATGAAATTTGCCAAACACAATAAATAAAAGATGTAAATTTTGAAATATGAATTTTTGCCCCCTCTTCCCCCTCCTACAACGACCCTCGACTCTTCTTTGCATCGCTTCTCAGCTTAGCTTGGTTCAGTTGCTACCCTAAAAATCTCGTCTTCTGCCTTCACCCTTTTGGGCCACAGCAACTAACGCATGAAAGCCTTTGAAGTGCGCCAAATACAAACAGACACACAAATACACATATAAATACACACAGATACTGTGTGTAAATGTGAGTTTGTATATATGTGTGTGTGTCTTGCATGTGTGTGTACTTGTGTTATACGAACGAAATGAGAGTGCAATCCTACCAGCGTGAGGTATGCATAGCGAACTCAGGTCACGAGGTGAAAAATTGCATAGCTAATACCACTGTGCACGGTGGTTCACTTAAGAAATATTTACAGAAGCGTTAACAAATTTAATTCTCAATTATTCCCTCAATAATAATAATCTCATTAGTATCACAGAAATTAGAAAATTTAAATTAATAAAAATTAGAAATTCAACAAATACTATGTAAACTATTTTTATTAATTTAAATGAATATTAGTTGGAATATGAACAACAATGATTATCTTGTTGGAAAATATCTTCGTACAATTACATACAATCGAATTTTTGATTAAAATATTTAGGTTAATCAATTTAAATATTAATGACACTTAATCGATTTAGAGATTCTTTTATTGTTAAATAATCAGTACCAATTTGTTCAAATTAGTGATTACGTTTTTACACATATTACTTTTTATATTTTAGATTTCATATTTCAGACATACATTTTAAAGGGAACACTTAAAGCAGATGTACTTTACACATATGCATTTACAACTGCAATCGTTGACTTTGCCTTGTCAGTATTATTATTTGCAATGGCAATGCCTTCAAAACGGGAATCGATTTTGTTAAACAACCAGTAGCAGTTCCAGTACCAGTTCCAGTACCAGTTTCAACAGTAGCAACGTCAGAGCTACTCAACTTCTTCTCAGCTCCCATTTCTGAGCTTTCATTTGCCCATTTTCCAAAAAAAGAAATAAAAATGAAGTAAGGAAAAGACACAACACGCAAAGGGGTGCGCTTGCAAGGTGCATTGGGGGGTGGGGGGAGCGGACGACTCAAGTGGAGGGTGCCATTTACTTGTTGGGGCTGTTTTCGGTCTGCTCTGTAGTCGAAGTCGAAGTCGAAGTCGAAGTCGGAGCCGATGTCGGCTCGAAGATAAATGATGCATTTTACAAATTTGTATAACGCAAAAACATAAATTATGCCCATTGTTAGCTACATTATTTAAAGGCTGGCCACGCCCACTAAAGTCTTCAAGACACGGTACGGTTGCCATAAGGTGAGTAATGACAAACAACACATAACAAAGCTATTTTAAATCAAATCCAGAACTTTTTGAACTTTTAAAGCTCTGTTAAAGGTGTTTGGCAGGTATTCTAAAGCTTATTGAGCTGGACCAGATTATCTTGACTTATCCGAATTTATCCGAAATCATTTAAAGTTATCCGAAACAATAACAAAACCTATGAAAGACATAATTTACTATTAAAAGAATTTTCTTGTAGTTATCAAGCATTATCCAAAGCTAAGCACTGTCCAAACTTAATTATAACAAAGATAGAACTAGTTATGATACATTATCATTATTGAGCTTTATCCGCAGCTATCAGCAATTATACCAAATTGAATACTTTTATTGTTCAGCACCCAACTTATAATTATCCAGGTTTATCCGGATGCGGATCAACAAATGCAACTGCTATTACTATCCACCAGTTATCAGACTTTATCCAAAAGTATAGGGCTATAGTAAAAACAAAGCCAAGGTGTCATTTACACATTATCACTATCCGACTTTATCCGGAGTTTTCCGAAGTTATTCGAACAACATTTCACAAGAAGTGTAAATATGAAGCAATTTGCAAAGATAAAATCGCATTTATATATATATATGTATATATAGAGTGCTAAAAGTTAAAGCACCTCAAGTTGCATAGGTAAACAATGCCACAACAATAACAACTCCGCTGTGTTTGATACGATACGCCAATAATATGTTGTCACTTGTCAATCAAGACAGCAACAACAACAACAACAACAGCTACTAGGCAATCGCACTTGAAGCAACGGCACAGAAACTGCCAGACAACTCGCTGCGTTAGGGGTTGGATGAGGGGTGAGGGGTAGATTGCTGGCAAAGGGGTAAAGGGGTAAATGGAGTTAAGGCAGGCGAGAGAGTTGGAAGGAGGGGCGTGTCGTCTGTAGGGGGCAGGTAGCAACATGCAAGCTTTTTTTAGGAACGCTTTGACTTCTTGACTGACGTCTGTCAGAAAATGCCACCACGTGAAGTGAAAATTGGCAGCAACAACAGCAACAACAACTACAACTACAACAAAATGCAAACAATGAAAACGAAGACGAAGCCAATAAAAAAATAACAACGACAAAAGCAACAAAAAAAAATGAAGAAGAAAATTGCAACACGCGACTTTCCCAAATAAAAAACGCATTATAAACAATATGTTTTAGTTTTTGTTGTACATGTTGTTATTATTATTGTTGATGTTGTTGTTGTTATTGTTGTTATTGTTGCTGCTTTCTTGTTTTGCATGTTGCACCGGCTGCGTCGACGATGGCCGCCAATTGTTGGCCGTAATTTGCAGTGATTTTCACTGCCAACCGCAGCAGAGACGACAACAACAACAGCAACAACAGCAGTAAAAGTTTTCCAATTCCAAATAGAAAAAGAAAAGAAAAGTGAAAAGCCTAGAGAGTTTAGATTGGGACCCCCTCTGAGGCACGGACGCGGTCGATGGACAGTCAGTCATTAATTCATTTGCGCATTTTTAATGCTACCTGTCGAGAGACGAGAGACGAGCGATGAACGGATGAGTGAATAACTAGGGAGCTGGGACGGGAGAAATGTGAGAGAAACGCTTTGCAATTATTTTGGGGTCAAATACTAGAATGAAGCTGCAAAAAAGCTTATCTAATATTCTAAAAGCGAATAATGAATCCGAAGCACTTTCATCTCTAAATTAATTAATAAAAAAAATGAAGATATTAAACATATTTAATTTTAAAGAAAAAACCTATTTGAAACTTGGAGGTATTATCTAATTAATCAAAGCTAATTTTCAAAACAGATTTCTATCTTAGACAAACTTTAAATTAAAGAATGACCATAAGGATAAGTTTCGAATATAAATAAATATTAAAACGGATTGAATCCATCAATATCAGAAATATAGCAACTTAAAAACTAACATAAATTGCCAATAAACCATCTTAAACAGATTTATTTCTAATGCTTATAATAAATAAACTTATAATTAGACTCAGATTGCGGTTTAGAGACCTCTCAAGGCGATTAAATATTATATAAAGCTCTTTTATCGCACAGATTGGCTGCATTTCTTATAAAGTGTTTGTAAGAGCAAAAGCTCTTTTAAAGTGATTCAAGTACAAAATTTGCATTGCGAGAAGGGAACAAAAACAAAAGCACAACGCAGAATATATAAAAGTTACAACGAAAGCCTTTAAAGCCAATTAAAATTAAACAAAAAACTGAATCGCTTTAAGCGCATGACAAAGAAGGACTGTAGGAATGTGGATGAAAGTGAGGGGAGGAGGCTGAGAAAGAGAGGAGCTACAACTGGCAGACTATATCTATATGTATATAAAAGTGAATGATTACCGGCCGTACATGACACAAATGACATTGCAAACGGATGCGGAAAAAGTGAACAGCCAGAAGCTCGAAGTCGAAATCAAAATCAAACTGAAACTCAACTTAACTCAGTTCCGCTCAGATCCGTTCAGTTGAGCTCGTAGATTGACTACTGGGCAGCTTGAAATGCGAATACCTCACGTTCTGCTAACGAACAAGAAAGTACAGCAAATTTTTATTGCGTTATCGAAGAGTTAATACCCTAGAGTAACTGCTGCTTTAAAAGAAAATACTTAAAATTCAAAAATTAATATAAATAAGATACATTTCTTGATAAATATGTATATGTGCAATACCAAAATAATATGTTACCCAATTTCTAAAAATCTTTTGTTTATTGATACATTTGTAAGAATATCAAGATTATTGCATCAATGCGTTAGGCATTTCGTAAGAAAGTGTATAATAATAATGATGCTGATAGAAGAAATAGAAACTCAATAGTTTCAAAGTCTTGTAATTGCAAACGACAATGGAAACGATGACGATGAAGTTGACTGTGTAAATTTGTGGCAATTACACGGGGTCGAGAGTGTTGGTCTCTAGAATTGCAACAGTCCGTACAGCCAACCAGCCGAACAACTGAACAACCGAATGACTAATAACCGAACGGCCGAATGGCAGAACCAACAATTATATAAACTAGAGTTGCAATCAGTCAGTCAGTCAGTCAGTCAGTCAGTCAGTCAGTTAGTCAGTCAGTCAGACCCGATGGCCAGTCGTCTGCCTTCATGATGCAAGTCTAACCAACTGAAACTGAGCTAGTCGTTGAGATGGAATAGAAGACACAGTGCAAGGGGGAATTATAGAGAGGAGACAAAGTTAGGGAGCAAGCGACATGAGAGTCTCTGGGCTTTTCAAGTATTTGACGAGAAAAATCTTTGGCTTACAAAATAATTTCAAGGTATTTAAAATGCACACAAGCCAAATCAGTTCGCAGTCCGAAGTATCTACAGTAAAATATGTACATAAAGCAACAACAACAACAACAGCAATAACAATAGCAACAACAATAACAACAACGAAATGTATCTTGTAGCTACAAGTTCGCAGCAACGAATGCGAATGCGAGTGAAACTGAACTGAACTGAACTGAAACTCAAAATAAAAAACAAAATAAATAAATAAATAAAAAAAAAATGCTGACCTCATTATTATTTTGTGTATACTTATGTGCAGTTTGTGTGCTCGCGGGCTTTGCTCCGTGCACCAGCTCTAATATTGCGCCCAAAACATAATAAAACACGAGTGAGACACAAAAAGAAAGAGCGACATAGATGCTAGTGTATCTATCAGATACACAGCTACATTTGTGTCCGTGTATCCAACATTGGGAAAAGTGACTGAAAGCTAAAGAAGAACCCGGAATTGCACACATCCATGTGATTTAAATATGTTTAAGAGATTTATTGGATCATCCAATGAAAATAAATTTAGTATACAAATAGTTATAATTTGCTGTAAATGGGCTAAAACCTCTTATACCTGCTTATTAAGTAAAGAAAAATGGCCTATCCGAAACTATTCGGCAGTTCCCAATTTAATCTAAGTCATCCAACACTTGACAGTATACAAAATCTTAAAATCATTCAATATGATCATAATTGACAACAAAAAAACCTCTTATCTGGGCTCATTTAAAAACGAAAGTTTGTTATCCGAAGTTATCCGTTTTTTTCCGCCTTTACCCGGCAGTTCTCACATTTTACAAAATGTGTTATTATTATTTTACAGTGAATTTAATGTGTATTACACCGAATCAATTCCATATCCGGAACTATCCGTTGTCTCTAAAATTTAATTTAAATAAATTGTACACTCAGAAAAAAATCAAGACTTTCGTACTTAAACAGACCAATTTCAAGTTCAAACGATGTCAAAGGCTGTTAAAGTTCGGAATTTCTAAAGTTGAGAACAAAAATCTTATTTCAAGTTTGGTTATCGCAAGTACGGAAATCTTAAAGTAAGATTTTTCGGGGATACTTGAGGTACGTTTTGGGTTTAATTTAAGTCTGAAAAAAATTGTAAACTTAAAGTCCAAAGAAAAACTTGAACTAAACCTAAAATTTACTTGTTTTTAATACAAAACATTGGTATTATTAAATAATTTCAATCTTCAAACATACACTAGTATGTGTTCTAAAATTAAGCAAAATACCAAAATTAAATACCATTAAATTATAAAATAATGGTGTACATTCTTGGTTAGCGACCCTTCGAAATAGGTGCTGATTTTATCAGCGATCAAGCTCAACGTCATATTTGCGGCGCTAGAACCAGTTAAGAATTCTAAGGTTCAACAATGAAAAAGAAATATCCCAAAATTTACTTGTTTTTAGTATGAAACGTTCTTATTTTTAACTTCCATTAAATCTTGAAAAAAATACTATTTTGAGTACAAAAAAATCTTAAGCTCGTACAAATAACTCAGTTGTTTCTGGGGGTAACTTTAAGAGACTCACGATTTATATATTTGCCATGGTCTTATATGTTCTGACTAAGTTTGGTTAAAAGCGGACTACTATTAAGGATAGCTGCCATAGAAATGTGAAGTCCGAATTTAAAATTTAAGATCGATTTATATAGAATTTAAGATTTTTGGTACACAGTAATCTTAAAGCTTAAGAACGAAACGGTATAAATTTAAGTACGGTCGTACCCAATTTTAGGATGGCAGATTTTTCTGAATGTACAATATATTTGAAAAACTGTGACCAAAACCCAAAAAAAAAATATACTATCCTAAGGAGGGACGTTGTACTTACCACATGCACACTGCTCTGCAGCTGTCCGGCTAACATCTGTGTTTGTGTTTGTTGTTGCGTGTCCGGCAGTTTCTTTTCAGTCTTTTTGGCCGCACGCTTGTTTTTGCTCTCGAGAAAACGCTTCTGAAGTGCAGTTGTCTCCTGGTTCTGTTGCTCGCAGACAGTGCTGAAGGTCTGTTCATATCGTGGCACGCAGTCCGTTTGTCGCCGTCGATAGTTGTCCATGCGTCGTCGCAGGCGTTCAACAATTGGTTGCCGTTTCGTTGGCATCGCATCGCCAGGCGCGTTGCTGTTGTTACCGTTGTTGTTGCCGTTGTTACCATTGTTGCTGTTAATGTTGATGCTGTTGTTGCTGTTGGGTCCACCGACATTTCCTGCAGACGCAACGCCGCCAGCTCCGTTGCCGCCAGCGACAAGGCCGCCGACAATTCCGCCTGTTGCTGCCAGGTTGGCATTGTAGGGCGAGTGTTGTTGTTGTTGTTGTTGTTGCTGCTGCTGCTGTTGTTGTTGTTGTTGCTGTTGTCGCTGCTGCTGCTGCTGTTGATGTTGCACTTGCATCTGCTGCTGTTGTTGTTGTTGCGCCTGTGCATTGTGTTGCAGTTGCAATTGTTGCTGTTGTTGCAGGTGTATGCCCAAACTCTGCTGTTGCAAATGCTGCTGATGCAATTGGAGATTCAATTGTTGATGTTGCTGTTGTTGTTGCTGTTGTTGTTGTTGCTGCTGCTGTTGCTGGGCGACGGCGGCTGCTGCTGCTTGGCTGGCGCTCTGGAACACTGGCAGGCCGCCCGCATCCATAAATGCGTCCGTGGTGAGGCTTTGGCTTGTTCTCGTTGCTTCGCGGCTCTCGTCCTCCGTCTGCGGCAAACGCTGCTGACAGGCGACGAAAATTCACGAAGTAACAAGACGACAAACGGGCAACAAACACGTTTCCAAAGCGTTTCTCTCAGTGTACAATGTACAATGTTCAATTACAACTCACTTGTTGCTCTCTCTAATTTCGATTTGCCACAAGCCGATAGTTGTTTGTGTATTCCTAAAAATGGTATTATGTCTGTTTGGAAGTAGTACGTATTTATAAAGATGCAAAACAGAAGAGACTCTACATTGCTCTATGTGGCGGGATGTGAGGCACGAGGCAACGATAGAGCGTTTCAGCAGACATGTTAAGGAGTGCCTGTAAATATCAAAATAGACAAAAAAGATTTCGTTATTAAGGATCTAATAAATAAAGTTTTAAATAAACGATTAAATTACATAACATTACATTCCAATTAAATTTCAATCTCGAACTAACCTTACATGACATTTTTTGTTACCCTAAATATAACTATTTATTGCAATCGGTCAAATTCTTATTAAACAAGAGACTAGATTATAGTAAAAGAGAAAGAAAGAAAGTAAAAGTTCTGTCTATTACAAAATATTTTCTTAATTTAATAAAATATTAATAATTCAATTTATTATTTATCAATACCTAATAATGATTATTATTTTTTTATTTGTTAATCATATCGAATAACCACTGTATTACTAAAAAGGTGCACAAATCTGTAACACAATATTTTGATCTATTACCTAAAAGTACATATTATGATAGTTAATTCGCAAAGTCGACAATTTAAAAAACATTTGATGATCTTATGATTTTATAATTGCATTGGTTATATAAGAACTATGATATATACACCTAAATTGACATAAAAGATATAAGAGACTCGTTCTATTTGCATTTATTTTAATCTTTATTTAAACGCTCTTTCTGGCAAAACTTTGCAAAAAATCTATGAGTTTCATTTATTTTTTAAACTTTTCTCATTTATTTTCTGATGGATTTCCCCGTCACTAGAATTGCTGATAAGACACGGACTTCCGCATGAGTCAAAAAAACTCAAAATAAAGGTGGTACGTGCTTGCAAGCAACTAACACACACACACAGAAAAGTAAACACAACAAATAGCAAGTAATAAACAAAATGCAAAATATAGCATAAAGCTTTACAGATAATTTATAGTCGAGTGACAAGCCTGATAAAAACGCATCCGAAACAAGAAATGCGAACAAACGGCAAGAAAGCGGACAACAATAATTACGCACAACAACAAAAATGACGACAACAACAAACACAGCGACAGCAGAAAATATAATAACAATGACAATTACAATTACAACAACTGAGCAACTGATTAAAGGAAATGCATTAATCGCTTGCGAATAGCGAGCGTTTCGCGCGCGAGTGTCGCGCGACTTGAGAAAGAGAATAACAACAATAATAATAATGAGTAAAGTATCTAAAAGACTGACAAAAGTTTAACTGGCCTGCACGCGGTCTGCTGAATGAATGAATGACTGACAAACTGACTGACTGTGGAGCAGCTCCAGCAAGTCGCTGTTGGGTCGCACGATGTGGGAATGGAGCTGTGGACACGACGACGACGACAACGAATATGTTGGAGTTGTGAGAGGCGGATGTATGTGTGTGTATGTGTGTTTGTGTGTGTTGCAAACCTTTTGCAACTTATGCCTAATGTGGCACGTGAACACACAACACACTGGGGCAGAACAAGCGATAGGGACAGGGACAGGGCATAAAGGTAGAGGCAGGGCCCAGTCAAATTAAGCTGTAAACAAAACTGGTTTGCAGCAAGCTCTGCCACAACAACAACAACAGTAATGGAACTGGGGAAACGTCGCGAGGCGACTACAATTTACTCGCGAGTCGCGACGACAACAACGTTCGAGATCGAACGAGCGACTCGCGACTCCGCAATACAAACGAACGGCGGTTTGGCCGAACAATTGAACAGGCGCCCAGCAGCAATAGACAGGCGACGCAGACTGACAAACCACACACACAAACACACAGACGACTAAGCAACGTCAAGTGTTGCGGCCACAGCGAGATACAGTCAAGCGAACGAGAGAGCGGGAGCATGAGCGAGAGCGCACCTAACGAGCTAACGAGCGAGCGAGCGAGCAGCGAGTGCGTATAAACGAGACGGTTGTATTTGTGTGTGTGTGTGTTTTCTCCGAGAGCGAGTTCGCGTAAGCATTGTTTACATTTGACATTGTTGTTGTTACTCCCGTTGCTGCTCTCACCGCCACCCACAGGTTGGCAAGGCAGAGAGGCATCGACTGAGAGTGAGAGAGTGTCTGAGAGTGAGAGCGGGAGAGCGGAGCAGTAAAAAGGTCAAACTTTGAAGGCGAGCGATTTGTTTGCTGTTTTAGTCGCAATCGCGTTCCCCTTTAATTAGGAAACAAAGCCGTGCGTTTTTTATAAATCTCATTGAGATAATTGCATATGTATCCATATGAATAAATAAATATGTAGTTATTCATTGAAGCAGATAACTAGCAAATGCACTTTACACTGCATAACATACGTCAATGAGCAGCGGCGATTGTATATCAGAAATTGTCAACATTTTGTGACGTCATGTGACGTCAATTGTGGCGTCTGTTATTTGAACCTTAATACGTACTACCATACTACAGTCTAAATATAAATCGACAAAGGGGGCAACAACAGCGTCAAATCATCCGATAAGAATTTTATGAGCTGCTCAGCTTTTAATTAAAAAGCACGACAATTTTATTCTTTGATTCGCATTAATTTCCCTAAAGCACTTTTTGACATCAAGCTAAGTAAATCTCATTTTGGAATTTGCATTATTTTCTGGGAATAACAACAACACTCTAAGAAATCGATAACAGTCGTAAAATTTCGTGCACTAAAAATTCAGGCAGTAACATTTCCATGGCTTTTAAACTAGGAAAGAGATTTTTACAGTAACTGTAAAAACGTAAAAGAAGATGAGATTGACTTCAAACACACTAACACACACACACAGACAACAACATCATTATGATCAATATCGTAATCATCATTATAGCAGCTTCATCATCAGCTGGCGGCATTTTCTTCATAATTATTTGTTGAACACACACAAAATAACAACAAACAAGCAACAGACAACAGACGTCTTGTCGTCACGTCTCACAAGCACCAGAGAGAGAACGAGAGAGAGCTGAGCATAGAGAGGGTTGCAACTCAGGAATCAAAGTAAAAGAATTTTACACTGATTCAAAATATGAAGGAGATTAAAAAAATGCAATAAATTTAAAGGTTTACGATGCAAAAAGTCAGAAATGTTGTGCGGAATATAAAGATTTTGATATATATATGTATATATATTATACAGTTTTGTCTCACTGTGCAACAATAAATATAAAAGGATATCGCAGAATTCTCAGTTGAACAGTTACCCTACCCTAACCTACTTAATTACAGCTAACAAACTGTATGAGCGGCTCTCGCAAACAATGCAGAGTTAAAGAGAGTGTGTGAGAGAGGGAGAGCAGCAGTGAGTTCTGTTAGCTGAGCCGCACACTGTTAAGTAACAGTCGCCGCCGGCACAGAAATTGCAAAATCGGCGCAAATCAAAAATCGCCGGCGACGACAAAAACGCGTTCAAGCAACGACAACGACAATGCACAGTGGACAAATTTTAAGAATGCTGCAAGTCTCTGGGAATTATGCATAAAATCTATATCAAATATGCCTTATTAACACAAAAGCAAATAAATATAAGAAAATTTTGAATAATGAACAGTAGCTTAATCATCGATACCAAAAGAATTTGGATATATTGATCTTAATGGGCCACTTTGCCCAGTGTGATTTTGTCCACTGTGCGACGACGACTTTTTAAGGCAAAACGACGGCGACTTACGTCGCGCGTCTATCGCAAAAATGAACAGGCGCCCAGCGTTGATAGCAGACGTTAATTTTCGTTCTCTGCAGAATGAGAGAGAGCAATACAGCGCATGTTAGTGTATGCGTGTGTTCGTATGAGTTTGAGAGCAATGTGGCGCTCGCTCCGAGTTATTGTTGTTGTTGCTGACTGAACTTTTTGCCTATCTTCGTCTGCCTGAGTCTCGGCTGAGTGTGAGTGAGTGTGTGCTTGATTGCCTGTGTGTATTTCGCTCTGTCTGCATTTGTTTTTGTTTTACCTTATGCTTCGAGCAGCAACAACATCAATACGAATTTGAATGGTTTTTGTGCCCTTGCAAAGGCAGCGAGAGAGAGGCAGCGGCAGAGCTGTTGCCATATAACATTTGTTATGTTTGTCAGCGTTATTCTTAACGCCTTGAAGGAGTGCTTATACTCACATAAATATGTTTATGTACAAAATGAATTACTGATAATAAATAATTCAATTACAATTTACAGTTAACCCTCAGCAAACAAAATAAAATTAAATCTACAGATACATTGAAAAAGTAATAAAAATCTAGCATTCGAAATTTACACCACCAAGTCAATATAATAGTTTAAAAAGATGAATTCTACTTATTATATTTTTTGTAAATTGTTCTCAGAACGGTACGGTATAAATGAAAAATCAAGAAAATTTTTAATTTTTGTTTACTCGAAGATAAGGTGTATTTTTCAATTTTGTAAAAACAATTACTTGACTAACTGTATATTTATGATTTAAAATCTCTATCAAAATTAAGTGCGTTATACTGATGATATGAAGTATTATAATATTTTATAAACTTTTTTAGGTATTTATCTGAAAATGTATATATGTATGCATATGTAATCATAGAAGTTTGACTCTATTAAAGCAATATGCACCTGAATCAAATACAATTCGTTGCTTTATTATAAACCGACAACAGTACATTAACATTAATGTATTATTTTCATTTAAGCATTTCTTTTGCGAGTCCCGTTGTTTAAGCATTGTTTGCAGCGCATGCAAATGAGGTAACAGCGTCGCGTAATTGCGGAAAACGCGCGCGATTTTAGTCGCCAACAGTTGGGCTGGGATCTCTGGCTCCATGTGTGTGGGGGCCAACGGAACGGCACAGCAATACATCGCATTGAGAGAGAGTGGGGCTGGCTTTCCTAGCTGAAATTCAAACAGAATCCATGTGCTGCAATGCTGTTGGCCCATTAGAAAACGACGCCAAACAAAATGGTGCCGTCGACGCGACGATGCCGGCAATGCGGCAACGACAACGACAACGGTACTTTTGTACGACGACAACGACAAAGACGACCGACAAAAAGTCAATTTTATCGGAATATAACAGGCAATAAGCAAATGGCATCAAACAAAAGTGTGCAGGAAAAGCGTGCGGCCAAGTGTGGAAAATGCCTGGAAAAGCATGCCACATGGACGCTGCATAACATCTGTGCGCCTAATCCAAATTGCGAGAAAGATCCGCTTTTAGAGCTAGTTCGAGGCACTCAAAACTCATAACATAGCTCACGGCTCATACAGTTCGCAATGGCAAGAAATGGCCCCAACCAATCAGACACACCACATACACATGTACACACACAACATCAATGCCCAAAGGCGTAAAGAGAAATGAACAGAGAGAACGAGAGTGAGAGAGAGCACAATTACATACGAAGCGAGAGCGAAGCTCCTCTTGGCATGCGATTGCACTGGGTGGATTGTTGGTGGGTGGTGGACATCGCGGTGTGGTGGAGGTGGAAATAAGAGATGGTTGATTGCCAGAATGCGGAAGAGAGAGAGAGAGATTGAGTAAGGTGTAGTTAGTCGTCTCACCACAGCCTCTCCTGTTATCTAGCCCAGCAATTAGCTTAATTGTCTCTGTTGCTATTGCTGTACTCCTGCGAGGGCTGTTTATGCCATTGCATGTACAGAAGTAGATGAATCGAAAAATAACTTAATATATTGAGTAAGCAATTTTGTATCGGTTGTCCTATGGCAAGGGAAATTGTATAATTTATTGGTAATAAAACAACTTAATAAAAAATGTACAGAGAAATGCCGTTAGAAAAGTATTCTAATTGAATTAATTCGAATTACATAAATTAAAAGACTTAAAAAATGTTCACTAAAAAATTAAAAATTGATTTGTTTAAATTGTTTAAAAATAACAATTTAAATGCGACAACTATTCGAATTATTTCAAACTGCCCTCGCAAATTGTTCTGAAGAGCTCATTTTAGTGTTGGTCTTGCAGCATATTCCACATGCCGCATGGTGTCACAACTTACCCCTTGTTAGCGGCTGGGCTGCAGAGCTAGGACTGAAGAGGAGGGTGCCACAAAGTGTTGGCTTCTTCTTATCAGGAAAAACAGTTTTTGTGCAATCACAATTAAATTGTTAGCTAGGGGCAGTTGTAGCCATTCCAATTGGACTGAAGAATGGTCAAAAGTGTGGCAGTGTTGGCTATAAAATAAAACAAGTAAGAAGAACAAAACAGACGATTAGGTGAAAATGTCAACTATATAGCGTTGTTGGATAACATCAGCATGGATATGATAATTTGGCAATGGAATAAGTAAAATGCTCCCAAAGCGCATAAGACTGTTATTGCCTTCTTAAGATTCGGGGATAAAAGCTTTTCAAATGGAAACTCACAAGTCTCGATTGTCAAAAGTCATGATATCAAATTACCTTGAAAGTATTTTAAAATGTTGTATTAAATGTGAAATAAAATCGCAGCAATTTATTAAGTAATTTAATGAAAATATTGATAAAGATTAAAAAAAAGTTTTTTATTTACAATATTGATTTGATTGAACTTTAGTTTTAAGACAACTCTAATTGAGAAATGTATATATATCGATTATGCCTTTAAAACATACGTTTGACTGTCTATTTTTCGAAACAAAGCTTTCTCATATGTGCTCCTTTATTGTGTTGAGAATCGCAGAGAGCGTCGCTTTGATTTGGTTCACACGCGAGGCTGGCGATCAGAAACCGCAAAAGGAAAAGCCCCACAAGTATACCAAAAATGCAAATTGTCAGCGACATGATGACTCCAACTGTTGGCCAGCTGCAACATCCAGAGGCAGCAGCAACACCACCACCAACAACAACAGGTTCATCCAGCACAAGTGAGGCGGCAGCGACAACTTGCAAAACAGATGTCAGTCTGAAGCTGCCACTGTTGCTGTTGCTGTTGTGTGGCGTTCACATGTGGCAGCTACAGCTACAACGGCGACAGAAACAGAAAACAGCTGCAACATGCAGCAGCAACATTTTGTTTGGCCTGTTGGTGGCTTGTGCAACAACTTCTTGTGCTTCTGCAACATTGCAGAGGGCGCCACTGTTGTTGTTTCGTGCCACCAGCGATGCGGCGCACAGCAAACGCAGCGGCCTCACAAGTGGCAACAACAGTCGGGATACACAACACAACGCAGATACACACAGCCTGGAAAATTCGCCACCAAACAAGAAACAGCAACAACAACAATAGCGAAACCGGTTCAAAACAGCAACAGCAACAACAACAATAACAATAACAACAACAGCGAACATAAAGAAACTAGCACAAAAAGTAGACAAAAGAGTGGCAAAAGTGGCCACCACTTGGATCACTTGCCAACTTGGACTTATTTCAGACTTATTTTGCTGTCGATGTGAATGTTCATGTGGTTGTGATTGTGATTGTGGATGTGGATGTGGATGTCGTCTCCATCATCATCATCGTCTTCTCCCGTTTGCTGTGCTCCCTTCTTCGCACAGGCGCCCAGCAGCAGCAATAATGCGATGTGACTTATCCCCACAATGTTATTGCTACGAGTTTTCCATCATTGTTTCTACTTACTGACCAAAGTAATACATAAATAACTCGACTCACTAGCCGCCACAAAAAGTATTTCAATTGAAATGTCTTTCTATTTAGAAACATCTTAACTCTTAACATAAAAGTCGATTTTGGTTAGTTTTAATTCGAGAATTTTAATATAAATAAGTTTTAAGTGAACTTCTTGTTCGTGATAAAATAGTTAAACTTAATCATAGCTATAAACTTCGTTTTCAAAAAGAACAGAATCCAAAAGTAGAAGGTATATTAGTGACTGCATTCAGTTTTAGAGAATGTGCTTTCATTAACATTAAACAGATAGCTCAACCGGCGATTATATACATTCCAAACTAGAGTATTTGATTGAAACCTATATTAAGTTCATTTACATTTTACATTACATTTTTTACATTTTATTATTAGATACTTTTTAATTTGACAATTATTTTTATACATTTTCCATGAAAATTTTGAGGACTTATGACATTAATAATAAAAAAAAATATTGGCCTAAATCTTATCTTTTGTATTTACATTTTTCTATTATTTCTAGAACCATTAAAGTCTCCACATTTTCCACAATATAATTGTCCTTCTTTCCTTGATAATATATTTAGAAACTCTAAAATCTTTACAATTACAAAAATCTCGTTAGTCTTAACTGACAACTCAGTATTTAAAAAGTTAAGTCATTTATAAGTAATTTGTCTTACTTTGTTGCGATTAAATCATTTCAATGCACTCAATTTCATATTTGCATTTAAGTTATAATACATATTATTAGGCAGGGCTCAGGGTTATCAGCTCAGAGAAAAGTGTGAGGAGATTAAGAACATTGTGCTTTGAACGTGATCAGCAACTGATCAGTTGCTTTCAATCGAAAAGTAAAAACTCTTTCCTATAATTCAACTAAGTTTTGACTGCTAAAAATAAGCGAATCTATTAATTGTAAAATTATTTAAACTTCTTCAGAGGAAATATAAATAAAATTTTTATTGTAAGATTGAAAAATATCAAAAAATAGTGTTCAAAAGTGTAGGAAATCAAATCAATTCAATGGTGTAAATCGAGTCTCAACTCAAAATCAAAGAAAAAGCATCGAGCTTTCGGTTAGTCGGTTAATAATGCATCATTTTACAATTATTGAGTACTCCAAATCAGTTTTTACTACTGTGTCCAAAAAATAAGGTGACATTTGATTTTAAACTGCGCGCTTTGAAGGATTAGGAGAATTCTTTTTGTTTTTAGGTTGGTAGTACTGTGAGTGACATCTATGTCAAATTTCATGTGAAAATATTCATTACTGTTTGAGATACGCGTCGTTTTGTGAGCTGCTAAAAGTGAGTTTCTCGTTTTTTGCAATGTCGAAATTTGTTGAGCAAAGAATTTGCATTAAATTTTGTTTGCGGAATCAATTTTCTGCTGCGGATACGTTGAGGATGGTGCAGAAAGCCTTTGGTGATGAGGCTATGTCTAAAAAAAATGTTTACAAGTGGTATAGTGAGTTCAAAGCCGGTCGTGAACGTGTCGAAGACGAAGAGCGTCCTGGGCGACCATCAACCTCAACTGACGAAGCTCACGTCCAACAAATCAAAGATTTGGTGTTGAAAAACCGTCGATTAACGATTAGAGACCTTGCTGATGATGTTGGCATATCAAAAGGCTCAGTCAATACCATTTTGAAGGATGTTTTGGGCCTCAAGCGCGTCAAATCTCGACTGGTACCGAAAACATTGAATTTTTTGGAAAAAGGGCGTCGCGTTGAAGTGTGTGAAACGATGCTTTCCGACTACCAGGATGTCATGAAACGGATTATAACTGGCGATGAGACTTGGATCTATGCTTACGACCCCGAAACAACCGATCAATCGAGCGAATATCGTGCCAAAGGAGAGCCGAGACCAAAAAAATCGCGCCAAAGTCGCTCCAAAATCAAGGTCATGTTGACTGTTTTCTTCGATTATCGTGGTGTTGTGCATTATGAGTTCCTTCCACCGGGTCAAACAGTCAACAAGGAATATTATCTGAGCGTTATGTGTCGTTTGCGTAACAGTATCCGTCAAAAAAGGCCAGATTTGTGGAGAGACAACTCTTGGTTTCTGCACCACGATAATACACCATCCCATACTGCACTCGTAATTCGTGATCATTTCATCAAAAACTCAACCCATATCGTTCCGCAACCACCGTATTCACCTGATCTGGCACCGTGCGACTTCTGGCTGTTCAGCAGGCTCAAAAGACCGCTCCGGGGACACCGTTTTGACACGATAGAGGAGATTCAAGCCGCAACGAAGACGGAACTAAAGGCCATCCCGGAAAGTGACTACAACCAGTGTTTCGAAAATTGGAAAAAACGTTGGCAGAAGTGCATTGTGTCGGGAGGGGATTACTTTGAAGGGGATGAAATTGATTTGGAAGAATAAATAAAGAATTTTCAAAATAAATACAATGTCACCTTATTTTTTGGACACAGTAGTATACCCGTTTGTTTAGTTATTTGGTTAATATTGGACAAAGTTATGACAGCTTTGAAGTTTTAGATGCTGAAACAAATTTGAGTTGAGTGGTCGATTTTTCATAAAAATTGATTTATTTAACTCGATTGATCCTCAAAAAATAAATCAAGTTAAATAAGTTAAAAAACTGACTTTCGATATTTCGATGTATTTTCACATCACTAGTAAATAGTGAAGTATATCGCGGAAAGTGAGTGTTGAGTAAAACTAGAATAATTCTAAATATATTTTAGCTCTAGTTCGATGATAACTTAAATTGCTTTAAACTGTTCACTAATTGTCATAATGCAGCTGAAATTTAATCGTATGATGACCTCATATTGTGCTTAGGGGGAAACTAAGAATCTAAAAATAACGCCAGTTCAAAAATATGCAGTGTCATTATTGTGCAGAAATAGAAAATTAATTAAAGTTAACTGAGTCCTTACAACGCTTGAGCATTTACTTATTATTATCCCTTTTTTTCGGGAAAAAGTCACCCCTGTGTGTGAGAGTCAAAGTGGTGTATAGAGTTTGTGCGAGTGGCGTGTATGGTACGAGTATGTATGTATCTGTATCTGTATCTGTAGTCCGTATGTATCTGTGTATTTGTGTCTGTGGCCGCTTGTGCGCGCCTTTCGGGTAGATACAAAACAGTGCTGCATCGAGTGGTTGGCCGTAATAAAATGTTGTACAACACGCGTTAAACGGCGCAGCTGCGCCTACCCGGGTCGCATCACGGTTATGGGAATGGTAACGGGTACGACCATTGGGTGGCAGTAACAGCAACAGCAACAGCAACAGCTACAGCCAACAGCCGCATCAGAAGAAGCCCAAGAAGTTGCAGCCACAAAACAACAACAGATCGAACACATTTCCAAGTTTGCGCTCTGCTGAGTCCAGTGTGCAACTGAGGGGAAGTTCAAGTTGGCGAAGGCGATTGAGCGTCCAGTTGAGAAGTCGCAAATTGAACACTATATTCGCAAAATAGATTACTCGAATGACCATGACACTTATTTTAAAGGGCCTGCATATGGCCAACACAATTGCCAAAGGACTTTGAACACTTAACACTCGATGTCTCTATAAATACGTTGACATCTGCACAGCTGTAAAGAATTTTAGTCTCAACAATCTTTTAAAATATTCACTAAAATATAAAAAAGGCAAGGCAGACTATGCCATACCCTGTAAGAGGTAGTGGAATATCTGAGTAAGCCAAAAAAAAAAAACATAAATATAATTATATATCGTGTGTTGTGTAAACTTTTCTAATTTTATAAAACAAATAATAGGAGCTAACTTCTAGAGGCCATTTTCTTTTACTCCTTAGTTTATCAAAATTGTGTATAATAATAAAAAATAGTTATATTTTTTTGGTTACGATGAGAACCCAAATACTTTTGTACAATTTAACAAAATAAGATGGAAAAAGAAATCCGTTATATAGAAATACTAATTTGACTCCTCTCAATATATTAAATGATTTAAATTTAAGAATCTACAGTATTCAATGCTTTGTGCAAGCGACAGCATTATTTATTGATTGAACTGTGAAATATATATGTTTTCTCTTCATCTAAATGTTGAACTAACTCTATACAAAAAATTTAGTTTGACTGTCTTTCTGTTCTAGCTATATATCAATATTCGTACATAATATATGTCTATCAACGTCACATCTAAATTGCCATGTAAAGTAAATACCTCCAAAATTTAAAGGCTGACCTCATATTTGAGGTTGTTCTAAAAGACTAAGCGCGAATATAAATTTATGTTGTTGCTGTTGCTTAAAGAATTCTACTGTTTTATGTAGAACTAATTTTTTTAATTTTTGAATAAAATAAGAAATACCAATCATGATTATATTGTAACACTAAAAGCGAGTCTGAAGTGAAAGTGTAAATTAGAAGCAAAGAGCTCGGCTTGTTTTAGATTCCGAAAGTCACATACACTTAAACTTAATCTGTATTCTAGCTAGTTTTGTTGTTTTAATTTTTTCTTTTTTTTTTTAATTTTAATGTGTGTGGTTTGAACAATTAAAAACAACAATAACAATAATAACAACAGTGTCATAAGTTAGCAAGTTGTTGAGGCGACATTTGGTGCTTGTTGTTGCCATGCTAACATACGACTTGTTGTTGTTGAGCGTTGTCGTTTTCATGGCTCTGTCGACGTCACGTGTAGCTCATAAATATTTAAACGAACGGAGACGCTTGCGAGGGTAGACAGATGGAAGGCAAACGGAAGACGGGGCAAGGGGCAAGGGGAAGCGGGAAAGGAACGTTTGGACCGGACCCAGGCGTTGGGTTTTATAGTTTTTCGCGTTCTCTGGTGTGTTAATTTAGCAAAAAGCATTGCGAAATGACTCGCAATTTTAGACTTCATTACAAGCGCTTTGGGGTGGAACTGGAACTGAAACTGGCTGAGTTAGCGGCAGTGGCAATGGAGCTGGAGCTCGTACTGCCGATGGAATGAAAATGGATTTGTGGATAATGCTAAATTCAGCAGCTACGCAGAAAGTTTTCAATTGCTTACAGGATATGACAGAATCAAGCAAAAGGAACACAAAAGCAGACGAAAAAGAGATACAGAGACAAACACTCTTACACTGTGGCACACACACACACCTGCCACCGGACAGGTAAAGTAGGCATATTTACATAAAACAGAGACTGAGAGACTGAGACTCACACATGCCCATACACTTAAGCATACAGACTGTCTAAGGACTGTCTGAAAGTATCGCACTTTTGTACAGGTTTCGTCCTTTTTATCACAAAAAACCGGATTTTCTGTTGAATTTCATGGAAATTTCTATGCTAAAAACTGACAACAATTAATTGCGTTTGAACGAATATTCGGGCTATTGCTGAAAAAGAATTTCAAATGAATCAAATTTACAAAGATGACAATGTCTGAAAAGTTTTTTAAGTTATACGATTTTACTAATATTATATGAGACCAATTGGTTTGAATACAATACAATTTTAAACTTTTAGAATAAACGAGTAAATAAAAAAATTGCCTGGTTCTAGCTTTAGCAGACTTCGAGTTCCTTAACGTCGACAGATACATATTTGTCGTTACTCGTTTGAAATCAATACAATTGTAATATAACTATAGAAAAATTATATAACATGATGTTGATTGCAAATTATTTAAAACTCATTATAAAAATTAAATATTGCTAATATAAGAAAGCAGTCTGAATCCAAATTATAATGTAAATTTTGGTTAGGTAGTCGCTTGGAAAATAAGTTAGATATGGCTATAAAATTATTGATTAGGAATATTTGATATTTACAAAACTAAAAATGTAGTCGTAAGTTGAACCCAATTATAAACATTCACAATTATAGTGCTAATCAGCTCTAATTATATAAATAGTTATCTATACGTAAATATTTCTCTATCAAATGTCTCGTGCCATACGATTCCACTTGGCTCATTTAGTTTGACTGTTGTTGTTGCTCTTGTTGATATAGTTGATGGTTGTTGTTGTTTTTACTTGATTAACATTAATTAATCCATGCTACGAGTCGCGTTTATTTGTACAAATGACAAAACGAGACGATTGAATGACAGCCCCAAACGTCTGTCCACTTTGTCTATCTGTCAGCCGGAAATGCGCACACACGCACATACACTAAGACAGTTGTAATACACACACACACACACACACACACAGATACATACTATATATACTCGTATATAGATAGCTACACCCATGACAATGTTTGACCCAGTAATTTACGCATGTTTAGCAGCAGCGCACTTAATAAAGCTAATTAATGGACTGCAGCTCATCATTATTGAGCTTTGGCTACAAATGTATCTGAGAGATACATTTAGACTGTAGAATTTAGTCGGCAAGTATCTTAATGCTGTTGCCACTGCTTAAGTTGCCGCAAAACGGGCCTAGGTGCCTAGGGCCAACCTGTTTGTTGTTTGTGTACACAACAAAGCAATTTCATGGAAAATATTTTTAGTAGTTGCAGCAGCAGCGGCAGCGGCAACAGCAACAACAAACTCCAACAACAGTAGAGAGAAAATTAAACGCAGCCCAAGACGGCCACAAATGAAGCGAGTAAACGACCAAATGACCGAGCCCGCCCGTTCCCGCTAGAGGCATAATGCACGAAAAGAATAACAACAACAAAAACAACAAGATAAAGCCGCACAAAACGCGTTGAGCGACAGCAACAACAATAACATGAAAAAACGCATTCTGAGCGCAGCGTGGGAGTCTGTTAACAGCTGTACAACACAACGCAACAACACGACGACGCTCTATCTCTGCTATGCTCTCTTTTACACTCTCCCACACTCACACAAACACACATTTACTCTCTCTCATATGCTCTCTCAGCGACTGTTGCGCTGGGCACGTAACAACATCCCTGCAGATGCGTCACACGTTGTCAGCAACGACGTCGACGGAGACGGCGACAGCAACAGAAACTTCGGCTGCTGCTGCCTTTTTGTCACAGGTCGTTGCACTGCCGATACACACACACACACACACATACACACCGACGCTCTGCCCGTGTGCAGTGACACATGCAGGCCACGACACGACGTCGACGTCGACGTCGACTGCACATGGACGATGGACGTTGAACGCTCATCGGACATCAGGAACATTGTTGCTGGCCTCTCTCACTCTTTCTCTCTCTCTCTCTCTCTCTCTTATTCCACACATGTATTTGTGCAACTGCCGGCTGACCGGCTCTGGCTTCCCTATGCAGATATTTATTTTATTTTTGCGCTCTCGTACAGCACTGATGGGCGCTCTCCCTTTTCCCCCTCCCCGATTCTCGCCCTCTCAATGAAAGGAAGTGTATTCTCTCTCCAAGTAACCATAGCGTGTTTATGCTATGCTAAAGCTGTAGATACACGGATAAAGTAATGCCCATTAGCAAATGCTTCTGTCATGTCTATCAACAGTATCTACAGTTATTAGAACTATAAAACTCGTTACTTTACAGCATGAATTACTAGGCTTTCATAAATTACAGTTATACGCTGTAAAAATATAATGTTAATTCAAGAGTCTGTATAATGTTATTTACTAAGTAACAGAGTGGTTCCTTAACGGAATTCTTTAAATGGGATTAACATAGGGAAAACCTTAGCAGATACGGAAAATCGCTTACAGAGACTGTAAGAAGTTCAGTATTTGTAATATTTATCGTCATAGTAAGCTCGACTCTTTCGTAATACTTTCATAATATTAGTATTTAATATTATATTTATCTTTTAATAAGATTAGCCAAAAAAATTTTATTAGCTGGTATTAAATATCCCACCTTATAAGTATTATATGAGGACTTACATATTTTTTGGCATTATTTTTGTCAAAACGTTTCAGAATTTTTATAAAGAGTTTAGTTAGACAATTCTTTTTATTCTTGGAAATACCTTAACTCATATATGTGGTGCTCTTCTGATCTTAAATATAATAAATATCATAGCACTATATTGATATTGAAAACTTATTACAAAATTAATTAAAAATTTTAAGAAATAAGTGTCTCTATTCAATTTATTTTATTCAAGCGACTAACAAAGATATCTCTTTTGTTTGTTTTAATTCTCAGATAATTAATTTGTAACTCTGAAGTAGTTAGATAAATTCTCTTACGGGTTACATTTGAGTATGAACTTTTGACCCAAACTATGTGCAGGGTAAATTCCCACTACGTATACAACAATGTTATGCAAATTTTTAAATCCCAAAAGATTGTCTTAAGTATAATAGTTGACAGTCTATGTGTACAAATATACAAATATGTAGTACGAGTAAATATGTATGAATCTTATCAGTTATGAATTCGAGTTTAATTTTCATGTTGTACAGATTAAAGTTCCACTTTGATTGCTTGGCTAAAATAAACAGAACAGGGAATGGCGTAGGGATGGGAAAGATGCCATAAAGAATGAAAGGAAATGTTCCATTTTACGAGTATTTCATCCAAATATTGTAATGCCTCAAGTGGACATCCTGGCTTATCCTTCACTCACTCAGTCGACCACTCGATTTGCCTTTTGCATTTAATAAATACATAAAAATGCCCAATTAAAACAAACGATGAGTGGAATCAGTTGGTTGAGTTATGGCTCTGGTATTTTTGGAGCGCGCCAAACCAAATTCAAGTGCTGCAATCCAAGCAGCAACAACAAAAACAATAACAGCGAGAGAAAAACACGAAAATATGCTCAAGTGGCGCGGCGAGCATAAAAATTTGTGTATCTGTATCTCGCAGCATAAAAGAAAAGCGTTTAAATGAACTTTTGTATACCCATTAGTGTTTAGCTAACCAAAGGGGTATATTGATAGGATCTGGTAAAAGTAAAAATGTACTATAACATTTTTTTGATAAGTTAAAAATTTAAGAACAATTTTACATTATAAAGACGGTTTCTTAAAAAGTGTCCCTTACGATTATTTTGAGTGTCGATATATGTATTAGCTAAGGTTTTCTGATTCTTAGTCATAATCTTCTTATTTGTATTAGTACAAAAATAAGTGATCAATTTAAAATTTGAATTTTAATTATAACTTTTATTAACTAATTTAGACATCCTTGAGGTTTCAATAATTGGCGAGTGCAATAGATTCAAAATTTCGCAATATTAGAGAAAATAATTTATTATATATATTATTTTAAAAAATGTCGACAAAATAATCAAATAAATAGATTTCTTTTAAAAATTTTCATTTTGCATTAAAGTTTTCTAGACTTATTTGGCTTTGATTTTTTAAGATGCAAATGCAGGGTATTTATCTGTTCGAGCCAATTGGGCGACCTTAAGCGTTCTTACTTGTTTTGTTTTGTATTTTTCGTTGTACGTGGCACAAGTGCGGTCGCATGCTTAAGCACACACTAACACACATACACTAATACCTGTACATATTTACTACACTAGCCATGCACAGTCAGAAACGTGTTGAGTGGCTCCACCAAACAACTCGCTTTGTCTTCGCCTCCCTTCCGCTCTATTTCTCTACTCCCTCTCTCTCTCTCTCTCTTTCTCACTGTCTCTTTCTCTCCTATTCTCTATCTTTCTCGAATCTCTTGTGGGCTCTGGCAACTCTCGGAGCTATCTTTGCGCAAAAAAAAAAAGAAAACAAAAAAAATTTGTGACTCCGCTCGGGTCAGCGCACGTCCAATACTAAAAATGTCCCCCTCACTCAGCCCCATCTTAACGTGCGCACCTTGCCCCTAGAAGCCCCACATTCGTGGTCACTTTGTTTTCCATGCAATTTGATTTACAAATGCCCAGCAACAACTACAATAACAACAAGGAAAACTACAGGAACAATAACAATACACAAAGGAGATATAGCTATGAAAAGGATATTATCGTGAAAAGGATAAGCCCATCACCGGGATTGAGCAATGATTGAATGATGATACTTAATTCAGTTTTCGTTTCGTTTCGAGTCGAAAATTGAAATTTTAAGTTTTGCAGCAACTCTGTAAAATGATTAATGCATTGCCAACGTGTGTACAATGATTGATTAATTAACGTTGACAACCAAAAAGGAGTAAAAAGCGCCGACAAAAAAACACACACAGGGTTGTAGTTGTTGTTGTTTATTCGTTGTCCAGTTTCGGGGCGACTTTTATAAATTGACTCCCATTTTCGTTGCAGTCTGTTTTCCCACATCTTTGAACTTGTTGTTGTATTTGTTTTACCCTACAATCATTTTCCAATGAAATATGTCATGAGTTGTGTGTGTGTGGCCTTGATTGATTTCGACAGATTTTTGAGGCATAAAAAGATCTTTTTTTTTCATTTTGCTCAACTGGTAACTGTGTAGAAAAGGTGTGTGCGCAATTAATTTATATGACAACTGACAGTTATCGAATAGTTATCGAATATTTTTATCGAATGCAGCTTACATATTGGATTTGACGTTTAAATTGCTCAATTTTTCTCTTAACAACAGCTGAATAACGTTTACGAACACGTTTCAAAGAAGAAGAGAAAAGTAACCAACCCTAATATAAATAGAGAGAGAAAGAAAGAAAAAGAGACTTGAAAGTGCACTTAAAAAATTTTAAAACTATTTTAATTACTATTTGAAGAAGTGGAAACAAAAAAAGTTTCTTAAGAATTCCAAATGTTCAAATATTAAATTAGTGTGAAACAAAATTAACGCATTTAGCTTTCAGCACGATTGTCTGTAAAATGTTTAAGAAAAGTGTGTTAAAAATAATGAATATTGATGCATTTAGATAATTTAACAATAAAATTATCGCACTCAATTCTGAACACAATTGATTGTAAAACGTTTACGATAGCTATATAGAGCAGCGGGAACTAACCAATTGACAGTTATGGTCCTGGGGGGAATATATTTAAAATAGTTTTTATTGTTTCCGCTTATGCAAATTACATAACATATTAGAAGCATTTCAAATGATTCTAAATGCATCTTAAACGTGTTCAATGCATATGTAAATACAAATAGTTTCCCAGTTTGATCACGATGCATATTCATAGACTCCAAGTTTGATTGCAAGAGTCGGATTCAACGAGCAACGACCTCCGACTCCCCCGCTCCAAATTCCACAGTCCCCGTCTCAGACAATGGGCGGCCATTCATCTTTACGTAATTTCAATAAAAAAAAACACAAAAACATAAGAAAAAATGTTTGCTTGAAACAAAGCAGAAAAGTGAAAGTCTAACTGGCGCAGGTCGAGAGAGATATATATACTTATAAAGTATACGGATAGTCCCTCACAAAAATGAAAAAATAAAATCAAAGATAATTACTATGCATCTGCAAAAGCAAAGCAAGTCAAAAGCAACAACAACAGCAACAGTCGAGTCTTTGGCATGCCATAAAATTAATGAATGAATATAAAAATCTTGAGCGTATCCCCTCACCCTCACTCCACCCACAGCCTCTCCTTCTAACCAAAAAATATATCTGAACTTTGGCAACAATTGTTGCCAGTTGCTTTAAACCCGTTTCTTGTTTGACTTTGTCGAGCCAATTTCAAATCAATAAAAAATGTGCAGGAAATTCGATTTAGCAGAACTTTATTTTATTTAGTATTTTTTTACGAAAGATTTAAATAACTTTTATATAAAACGGCAATGAACGACCATTTTATGTATTTTTATATAAAAGCTTGAGTATATCGAAACCTTTAAATACACTTACTTTTTCTTATTCTCTACCAGAAAGTGAAATTTATTTTTATTTTAAATTTTGCGAAAGCTTTAAATATAAGATTTGATAAACTTATTGTAAGTCTCCCTTGGATAAGATTCAATAAATAAAGGCAAACTAAATTAAAAAAAAAAAAAAATTCTGCGAAATATTGCAGCTTAAAATATATAATATTATAAATAATTTGATGGAACAGATATTAAGATAAAAGAAGGCATCATGCTTAAGTAATAACAACTATTATGCTAATTGATCTGATGAATTAAATTAAATAATCTGCAGTTTCTTCCATCTTAAACTCAAATTTTCGTTGAGCTTATTTATTTATTATAGTTCATTTATTTAATATAATTTTTTTGTTTATAATATTTTTAAATACAATTAAAACATAAAACAAAGCAAAAGCTACCTGGTAAAATATACATCGTTTCTATAATTGAAAAGCATGATTTGAAATATTTAATTTTTTTTAATTTTTTATACTTTGCAAAGTAAGCAAGCTTTCTCTATAAAAGGCAAAATTCAAACAATTTATTTTCATTAATAAAATTTATGATGTCTGAACAAACATGACTACCCTCCCTTAGTAAGTGTATATTGTTATTATTATTTTTTATATAGAGATATTTAGTAAAGTTCCCACGCTTGGCAAAAGCTTAACATTTCACTTGTTGTTATTGTCATGGATATATGATTAGAAACTGCAGTCGGGTCTACTATCAGTTGTATATATTGTATATATACAGTTATAAACATTATATTGTGAGGCACTGCTCGTAATCCTAACACTTTGCGTATGCCTCATTTGGGCGCACCTTGGAAGGCCTTGGACCATTGCAAAGTTAACGGGCCATGCAAAAAACTAATCTGTGTATATGCATATATCTATGAATCTGTATGTATTGTACAGACATATCTCATCAGCTACAAATGTATCTGACAGATACGCGTGCCGTCGCCACAGTTGTCGCTGTCTCGATGTATGTTTCTAAATCGTTTCTCAAATCTTCTAAGATATAATACACACACTCAACACACACACACACACACACACACACACACACAGAAAGCAAGCGAGTTTCTTTATGCTGTACGTCTATCTATACATCGCATTGTAGGTACGTACATATAAATACATGTACATATATTTATATATTTATATATATGTACATGTATCTGTATATTTATATATATGTATCTCTGTGCGCCCAACTGATTTATATTAACCGAAAAAATGTACAGAGCAAATGCTGCTGTTGCTTCTGCTGCTGCCAACGCTGGCGTCGGCGCAACGCACGTTTGATGTTGTAGATACTTTTGTTGTTGTTGTTGTTGTTGCTGGCCAGCCAAGTGCGAGTGTATCTCGGGTCTCAACAACGACAACGACGACGACGGCGACGACGCCACTCAGCACGTTCATTATGGCATTTTGTCAGATACAAAATTCAGATTCTCGGGCGCTCGCTTGTGTGTGAATGTATGTATGTTTGTTTGTGAGTATCTGTGAGTATCTGTGTGCTGCTTGGTGCGGCTGCTGCTGTGGTGTGTTGCGCGATAAGCATACGGATATGTCAGTTAATTATTTGTTTATATTCTTTCCTTTTTATACTTTTTTAGCTGCCATTTTTTTATATTTTATTTTATACAGATATACAGATGTGTATGTTAAAGTGAGTATATTATATACATAAACACATAGATATGCAAGTGTGTACGCTTATGCATGTAAATGTAAGTACATAACATGAATTTTTGTCGCCATTGCTATATGCATGCATAGGGAATGCACATCTATGAGATACTCTGTTATACATTTTTTTGTTGATCTTCAGGTAAAGATATTCTTTAATGAGTAGCTATTAGAAATATTACAAATTCTCATTATATCGAATATTTTTTTATCTTAGAAATTTCAAAATAAAGAATTTTTACTTAACATTTTGCGAAGTTTCATCAGCTTATTACTCTTATAACTTAATTATACACATATTACTATTACTATTTTTTAATAACATTTATTTTTAGTAAAGAATTCATTTTAAGATAAAGACATGATTTCAATTACCAACATTCATCATGAAAATTGTTTTAATTTTGACATAGCTTTAAATGTTTGAAACCCACAGTAAAATAGCTTTCCGTCACCTAGTTGCATAATACATTTTATTAACTTATTTTTTTAATTTTTTTATATTGAAAAATAAAACTATTATATTGACAATTGGAATTATATCACAAGGTTAAATATTTCAGTATTGTAACTAATTGGATTAAGTCCTCGAGTAGCCACTGTACTATATAGATATTACAAGCTTTTAACATTTAAACTGTAACTATTGAACTTTAACCACTTGCTTTAATACTAATGGTAACCCAAGCTTTTATTTTTTTTTGCAGAAATGATCAAACTTTTCAACAATTTCTTCTTATATTTTCTATGTGCAGATGTTGGCAGCAAGTGCAGCTGCAACTGTTGCCGCTGTCGCCGAGGCAGCAACGAAACAGGCGACTAGAAAGAAAGCGCAAGCAAAAGCTCTACACACACACACACACACACACACACACACATACATATGTGTATATATATATATACACAACAACAACAATAAAATACAAAGTGGGGAAAATTGACGTTGACGATGACGATGATGATGATGATAATGATGAAGAAAGCCACAAACCGGTGCGGGGCAATAGTTGAATTGTCTCTACGTTTTGAGTTTCGTGCAAAATTTGTGTGCAACATGCAGCGGTCGTCTAGTTGCAAGCAACTGAGCGCCTGTTACGCAGTGTAAGCCAAACACCTGGAATGGGGCATACATATTCGGGATAGCCGAAAAGCGGAACCAGCACGAGAAACCTGGGCATCGCATCACATCGAATCGACCCGATCAACTGACGACACATCGAATGCATACAGTTTTGTTTAAGGGCTGTCTTCATCATGATGTTGTTGATGTTGTTGCTGTTGGAATTATTAAGGGGATGTTTCGTAGCGATAGGGTTCACTGTCCCAAAACTGTGGGAGCAACAACAGCAACTGAGACAGTGACTGAGACAGCGACAACGACAGCGGCGAAGGCGGACAACATGAGCAACAACAACAACAACGACAACGCAGCAAAGCTTTGCGAAACCTGTTTGCTCGCCCAGCAGGCAGAGGGCAGCGGCAGAGGGCAGCGGCAGAGGGCAGCGGACAGCGGACAGTTGGCAGCAGGCAGCAGGCTGAGAAGCAGCAAAGCAGCAGCATTGACCTCAACTGAGTCAACGACAAAATATGCCAGTCGGACCTCAGGGATCAGGCAATCGAAATAATGCAGAGCATGGTGCGAAATATTTAATACAAAAATGCCTTGGCCCAAAGGCTGCTGATGTTGCCAGTTGTTGTCAGTTGTTGTTACTCTTGTTGTCAGTGGATGTGGTTAATATTGTTGTTGTTGTTGTTGTTGTTGTTGCAACTGCAACTGAAACCTGTTTGAAGCAAACACGGCGTTCAACTATTTCGATGGCTCGCATCTCTTTAGAGCCCACCTACATTTTTGGGCTAAGACGTCTTAGCCTAAGCTGAGACTATCTCTTGCCTTAATTGGGTCATTCACTTGCTCGACTAAACACACACACACACACACACACTGAGACACAGATATAACTCTTGAGCTACAGCCACTTCCGGTACATCATGACCAAGAGAGAGGAGAGAAGCAGAGAGAGAGAGAGCACACACACGCAAGTTAGGTAAAAATACATACCAAAGAGAGACGGAGAGACTCAAGTTGAATTTAAATTAAAATTTGTTATCTGTAAATATTGTAGTATTCACTAAATACTAAGAAACTTAATTCTTAGTAACTCTGTCTAAATTTCAGACTAGTTTGGCTTAAATATTCTTGAATTTATAGTGCAAGTCAAAAAAATGTTGTACAGATTAATACAGTAAAGTAAGAACCTATGTAATTAGGAAATGAGAATATTATTTGGGAATATAGAGTTTAGGCTAGATCATATAATAAATGGATAGTAAATTTACTTTTTCCACAACAAATACATTGTACAAACTTCTTCTTGAAGTTTCCAGAAGAGATACAATTTATTTGACGAGTAACTTTCAATAATATTTCAGTTGTAATTTGATTTATAATTTTTTGTTGTGGAAAAGTCAAGCGTTCTAATCAATCAAATCGTTTTCTTGATTGATTTGCAATTAATCAGCATCACTTTCTCTCACTACCTCTGCCACTCTCTCCCCTTTCTCTCATTCTCATCAAGAAGGATCAAGCAAGGACTGCACAACAGCAACAGCATCCGATGAGCCAAAGAGCGAGAGAATGATTATGAGAATGAGAGAGGGAGAGAGGGAGCGAAGCAGAGTCAGCGATGGCAACAAAAACAAGACAAATAAAATGTTAACCTAACCGAAGCAGTAAAAACTCAACCGACAACTTTTCGAGTCAGCAAATTCTGCTGCTGTTGCCGCTGCCAGCGTTAACTTCGACGTCGCTATGTCGACAGCGACTTTGAGCAGAGCAGCAGCAGCAGCAGCACATCCATCATTCGCAGTGTGCAATGCCAGCTAAAACTCTAAAGAAAATCCGGGCAATTGTTTCTAGAGAGCAACAACAAGAACAGCAACAAACTGCACTCGCTGTTTCGCAAGCTGCGATTTACTTTGTTGCGAGGGTTGACTCAACGTTTCATGGTGTTTAATTATAGGCGTTTATCGTACGCAATATTATTTTCAATATTTTCATGTACGAGGAGAGATTAAAGGGTTTTGCTATCAAGTAATTTTAAGTGTTGATCAAAAATGATTCTAGTAGGATTTGATAGCGTCTATTAAATAACGTTAGTAAATAAAACAATAAAATTTACTAGTGACGTTACAAATTTTCGTGCAAGTGATTTTTAAGTACTTTAATTTGAGAAATTATTTCGATATAAAACTAGATTCAATGTTTGGATTTATTTACATTAGGCTGCATTGATTTGTATCTTTAGATTTTTTAGTCCGATATTGACAAGATTCGTATCGAAACTCTTGTTAGGACCAGAACTTTAAAAATTTCATAGAATTACAGGACCAATTGTCCTTAATACATAATTTTTATGCATTCAACGACTAAATATACAAAATTGTTCAACTCAAAAAGCGGATTACGGAAATACGAATTTGGGTTACCATTTTTTGTGAAAAAATCAATGTACCCTAATGCACACCACTCATATTTACATATTTAATTGCATATAAGTAAATTACACAAATCATTGGCAAGGCTTTTAACTATTGTTCAAAAACAATCTTCAAACTACCCTCGCACTATTTTGATAATCTCACTGTTGTTGTTGTTGTTAGAGTTAGAGCTGCCCACCCAAACTGGTCCGAGGCTTGATCTATTTATAGGTTAGATGAAGCTTAAAGCTCTTGCAAAAGTTCAAAATCGAAACAACAAATAAATGGCTGCCAAGGTCTTAATTCGGGTTATCGTCCACCCACACATGTATGTATATTGTAAAAGGAGCAGCGCATAACTGAACGAATAAGAAGCCAAAGAAGGAGAAGCTAAAGAAGAATGAAAAAGAGGCATACGATTTTGTCACTTACCAAGCATTAGCACGATTGGAAGACACTGAAAGAATATGATTGCGTCTTGCGATACTCCAATTTGATATTTTCGTTAGTTAGCCATATTTCACTGAAAGCGTCGCGCACAAAAAACAACTACAACTACAAATTTATTAGATTGCAAACACGACAACAACAAGAGCATTAATAATAATAATAATACCAGCAACAACAAGAGCAGCGCGGAAATCAGTTCAAATTGCGGCCGCTGCTGCTTTGTATGTTATATGTGTGTGTAAAAATCAAAACAAAACACGACAAAAACACACACATACGAGTATGCACCAGAGAGGCGACTCAATTCGGAGAGCGTAAGCATAACACAGAGAGCGAAAAACGAAGAGAGCAAGCATAGAAGAGCAACAAAATAATAAAGACTATGGATCGCTGTTCAGTGTTGTTCTTGTTGTTGTTGTAGTTGTTGTTGATACTACTATTATTATTGCTTATGTTGTTGTTTTTATGGCTGTGTTTTGTTTTGTCTGTTTGACTGCAACATGTTGAATGTTGCATCCAAACTCACACACACAGTGGCACACACACACACACGCACACACAAAGTCAAAAGACTGGCCCTAACGGTAAATGCAAATATAGCTCAAACAGCGCGTAACTAAAACTTGCAATATGTAAATTACTTGATCTACAATTTAATTATAATTAATTGACACAGAAACAATTGCACACTGCATTGTTAACCATCGGCGGTTTTTATTTGAATTGATCAAAGGACGCGTCCAAGGAACTGCGTTTGTATTGTATAAAGGTTAAAAAACTATATATATTATTTATTGCTCACTTTAAATTGTTTACCATACGACACAACATGAACGCGCACTATTATGTTTGTTTAATGTTCATTCGATTAACGTAAATATGCCCGAGAAAATCACGGAGCAACAAAAATGTATAAAAACACCGCGTACATGCTCTGCATACAACAGAAGAAAAAGCGGTACTGTTTGTTAAACCAAAAATTACTCACTGTTGCCAACTTAGTTATTTTATAGCTAGATCTAGCTATTTTCAGAATTAGTTTGCTAGAAAAATTTCGAAACTGCTATTTGCTGGAAATCTGGCTATTTTAAATATATATTCAGTTAAGTTTTGTTATTAATATTTTTTGTAAAACTGTGCAAATCTATCCACAATAACAAATTTAGATGGTTTCTAGACAGAAGCAGCTATAGTTCCCCCTAAAAACTTGACAGCACTGGTTTGAAATAATGCCACCAGGTGCAAAGGCTGCCACCCTACAAAATTACGCGACCTGGCAACCTGTTCTAATTTAATCAAATTTTAAAATTTGGTTGCACCATGGAATATTCAAATAATTTGAAAATTTTCTTAGTATTGAACATTGAATTTTTTCAATTCTTTCAAAGTTTTGTTGATTTTTTCATATTTTTTATTAAATAAATTTGTAACTTCTTTCCTCTGTGAGTGATGAGCTTCAAACCTTCATAAATAAGATTTTCTTAATTTAATCTAATTTCAAATTTTAAATTATCATCACAGTACTAATTTATTTCAAAGTATTGCATAATTAAATTTTACATTCACCTACATAAAAAATTTCCAGTGTGGCCACACGCAACCAATAACTTGTTTTAATAAATACTGATTCAGTATTTCAGTACTACCATCTAATTTACCGCAAAAGTCTGGTATATTTTAAGTATACAATTTTACGACCATTACTCCTCATTAACATATTGCTCTTCACTTAACGCGCGCTTTTTAAATTTATTAGATTTTTTTAGCAATTATTGCCGGAGGCCTGTGCAAAAATAGTTGACTAGTATTTTAGCTATTTTGCATCCCTAATTGAGCAATTTTTCGGAAGCTTTTCAGCCAGAAACAGCTATTTATTTCTTTAAAAAGTGGCAGCAGTGAAAAGGATATCTTTCACAATTGCCAATTTAGCTATTTTATAGCTAGTTCTAGCTATTTTCAGAGTTCGCTGGTAAAAGAATTTCAAAATTTCTATGAGCTGGAAATCTGGCCATTGTATATATATTTTCTGCTAAGTTTTTCTATTAATTTTTTCGGAAAACTGTGCAAAAGTGTCCCCAAAAACAAATTTTGATGCTTTCCAGCCAGAAACAGCTAGTGCTCCGTCAGAAACTCGACAAAAGCCGGTGTGGAAACACTGTTCTTGTCAAAAGGTTGCCACCCGGTCAATGGCTGCAAACCTGTACGATTTTTAATACAATACCAATAAATTTAAAACACCCAAAAATTACATTTTCCATTGTGGCTGATACTGATGTTCTGTTATTTAACGACAGTTCTCCTCATTAGCAGTAAGCTCCTTATTTAATTTTTGCAAACGCGAGCAGTTTAAATATTTTTAGTTTTGTTTTTTTTTTTAGCAATTATTTGTCGAGAGGCTTGTGGTAATAAAGTTGGCAAGTATTACAGCTTTTTTGCATCGCAATTTTAGCTTAGTTTAATTACAAACTATGGAAAAGTAATTTGTAAATTGGCAACTCTCCTACTAGATGTGCTCGATACTCTCTTATCTCATTTACTCACTATTTATTTACAACTAATCATTACATCAATTTTGCCCAGTTTTACATCAGTTTCTGCTTAAATACAAATTGGTTAAAATAAAGAAAAAGGTTGAAATGAATCTGAACAATGTAAAAGATTCCCTCTCGAAGGACATCGAAGGCACCTTAAAGCAGATTATAACATCCTTTTACCATAAAAGTAATAACATTAAAATGGACGAAATAAGAAATAAAGATCTTGTGAATAAGCTAATTTCTCAGGTGATCGCTGTTTCGGGGGATTCCACAGTCGATCGCGAAAAAATCGTCAGAGTGCTTCGTACTGTACTGAGATGTGCACTACTTTTTCAGTGGTCAAAATTAATTTTTTTGTGTCAATTATGTTTGATTTTACTGGATTTGGACAAACAGCTGACAAAGGAAATACAGAAACAAATACGAACGATCGCTCGTAAAAATTTGAGTAAATTGTAAATACAAATGTTGAAAGAATAAAGGAATTTTAAAATTGGTCACACTGTTTTTTTGTTTTACTGCCATATAAATATACCAAAAAGCAGTCTGGCAACCTCCCAGCTATCAGCTGCTACCACTTGCGAATTTTAGTTTTGTTGTTTGGTTTCTGTTTGGTTATTTGTGTTTACTTTTTTATGTTTCATTCCAATTAACTTGTCATGAACAACGACTGGCCGGGCGACGACGATGAACTCGACTCGGCACTAAATGACGAAGCGCTCGAGGAATTGTTAAACACGGCGTCCAGCCAGTTGCAACAACAACAACAACAGCCACAAAATAAGGAATCGGAGTACGATGGATTTAACGAGAGTGCTGGACATAATTGGTTATATCCGAACAATTTGCCGTTGCGTTCGTATCAGCACAGTATTGTGCAGGCGTCCCTTTATCGGAACACACTGGTTGTGCTGCCGACGGGATTGGGCAAGACATTTATTGCGTCGGTTGTGATGTACAATCTGCATCGATGGTACCCAGATGGAAAACTAATATTTATGGCACCGACACGTCCATTGGTCTCACAACAGATTGCCGCCTGTCAGAAGATCATGCCCTTCCCGCCCGAGGATACAGTGGAGCTCACAGGTCGACTGCCGCGTGCCAAACGCGCCGAATTGTGGATGAGCAAGCGTGTCTTCTTTGCAACGCCGCAAGTGGTGCAATCTGATATGATGGACACCGGGGATGGAATGCAGTTTCCATTCAATGCCATTAAGCTGCTGGTGGTCGATGAGGCGCACAGAGCCAAAGGACGCTATGCATACACACAGGTAACTGAATCCATCATGGCAAGAAATCGCAATTTTCGAATGCTGGCCTTGTCCGCAACTCCTGGACGGACCATGGATGATGTGGCCAATGTGTGTCGCAATCTGTACATCTCGCATCTGGAGGTGCGCTGGGATCAATCGATCGATGTTCAGCCATACATTCATCAGCGTACTTTGCGCACAATTGTCGTGCCGCTCAAGGATGCAATTAAGGAGCCACGAGCTCGTTTGCACCAGATCATTGATCCCTATCTACGTCAGCTCATTGCGGCCGATGTGCTAAAGGGTGCACGGGGCAACATCACTAGAAACAATTTGTTGTTCGATCAGACCCGCTTCCAGGAGCAGGCCAACCATGGACCACGTCATCCGGAGCACAGTCTCATTGCCAGCAACTTCTCCATGTGCATTAGCCTGTACCATGCCCTGGAATTGCTAGAGCGCCATGGATTACGCGTTTTTGTCAATAGTTTCGATGCAGACGATCGAGGACGCGATAAGTTTGTGCTACGTGATGCCGCCCTGAGAGATCTTGTGGAGCAAACGCGTCAGCAGCTGGGCGCCAATCCTATGGACATCTCAACCCGCCCCATGACCAACGGCGAAGTGGCACCAATGCCCACTCAACTGGACTTTGGACATCCTAAATATGAGCAGGCGCGTCAGGTGATGCAGCAACATTTTGAGGTGAGAAACATGCTCAAGGTTCATTTTATATACATATAAGAAAGTCCAGGTAAAATGTTAATAATTAAAAAACAAAATTCTTTCTAAACTTATTTAATACTAGCAATAATAGGTCGATATCAAAGACGTTTTCAACAAAATGTTTACATTTCTTGGTTTCTGTAATCATTTTACATAAAATTGATTAAAAAGTAATTAACTTCTCTAAAATTCCAATTTGACATTTGTAAATAAATTACTATAAATTTAAATTTTTAAAATGCATTCTAGCATATTTGATGAATTCGTCTTTACGAAAAATACTTTTAGCTTCCGCTTTCGCTTAAAATTTAATTATTAAGGCATTCCGGTTTACATTGGATTTTTCCGAAACTTCTTATTTATTATAATTTTAATTTGGCTAAACTTTTAAAAAAATTTCTATAATTTCTTCATTTATATTTTTTCGCTTGTAAAATTGTTTTGACGAACAATATATTGATATTGTAAGTCAATTCAAAAAATTACTCAAACCAGTTTTAAATAGCCAGATTTCTTCTACGACTTTTTGAAAAATTCGCCGGTCTGTCGAGCACCGTCAAATCGCCTAGGAACAGGATATCCTACAATCTCACAACACCTTACAGCGAGCGATGCGAGTAGTGGACCCCCATTTAAGTAAATATAATAATTATAGAGTCAAATTAAAAGTAATGTTTTAGTTTAATTATGATATTTGGAGACGGTTAAAAACAAGAGCTTGGTTTTTCCGTATTTAATAAAAAGTAATGTCAGCAAGAGAGTGTTTGGTAGATCTTCAGACTAGGAATCGGTAAGGAATTTAACATTATCATTTTCCATAGTTTCTGGTATAGACATTCTCTAACTTGGTTCCGTTGTATTTTTTAGGTGACTCGCATCGGATATCATGCTGATCTTTTATCTGTGAAAATATATGTGTCAATAATTGTTTGATTTTCTTTCAATATATGTATAACAGATTCTTACTATTGATTTATCATCCGTGATGAGTTTTTGAAATTCACGGAAAGTTGGATCTTGGCCATTGCATATCCAAGGATTGTAGCCCAGCCAGACATGTAGATCATAGTTGGCAGGAAAAAAGGAAGGAGCTATGGGACTCGCTAATCGATTGTTACTCAAATATAAAAAAGTCAGTAGGGGAAAGCCCTGGAAAGTATGGCTTCGTATGGTGGAAATCCTGAAGAAAAAAAGAAAAGAATAGATCAGGAATATATTTTATATATTACTAGAGGGCTCCGACCTCTGCTTGCTGCGCTCGCGGACTTGAAGGGAAAATTAAGAAGCGCTTCAACGCAAATATAAACACTTGTTGATTCGGACAACTGATAATTCGGACACTCAAATTTTTCTATGAAATGTTCGGTAACCCAAACACCACACAAGTTTTTTTGTTTCTTAATGATTAATGATTATTACACTAGACAACAGCCCAAAAGTTACAAGAACCAAAACCACTTTCTTGGATAGATTTGGGGCCAAAACCGACGAAAAAAATTTTTTTTTTTTTTATGGTGAGTTTTTTTTTTAGAATTTTTCAAAAATCTGGCTTTTTTTTATTCCTTTTTTTTAGAGGTGCGCCCACGTTTGTAATCATTACTCGAGAATGCCAAAACCGATTTATCAAAGCTTTACTTTATCTAAAAGCTAATGAATATATCTACATTTCATTTAGTTTAAGAAATATCAATTTTTAAATTAAGAAAATGGTGATTTTTTCTTGGCTTTTTTCTTAGCTTTTTTCACTACAAAATTTGAGGAAAATTCGAAACAATTTTTGTATATTTTATTAACTATTTTATTTGCGTAGCTGTTGTAGTTACGCGTTGTTTAAGATATGATTCATTAAAATCTATGAGAGGTGAGACGGCGATATGATATTATGTTGAATCGAGGCATGTTTTTGTCGACTTTTTTGACTTCGTTGTGGTGTGGCATGACCTTTAGTATGAAAATTTTTTGTGTTTTTTTGAGATATCCCAACCAAACTTACAGAATTTGAATTTGTTATTATTTTACACATTGTGACCAAAGTTGGTTCAAATCGGTCTACTATATCATATAGCTGCCATAGGAACGATCATCGAAAATCCATGCTTAGTATGAAAGGTTGTGTTATTTCTTGAGATATATCAACCAATCGCACAGGTTGTATATCTGGAAATGTGTTATATATCCCTTCCAAATTTGGTTCAAATCGGATCACTATTCAATATAGCTGCTATAGGAACGATCGGTCAAAAATCCACCTTTAGTATGAAAAACTTTTTTATTTTCTAAGATATTTTAACCAAACTCAACTACGCAAATAAAATAGTTAATAAAATGTAAAAAAATTGTTTCGAATTTTTCTCGAATTTTTTAGTGAAAAAAGCTAAGAAAAAAGCCAAGAAAAAATCATCATTTTCTTAATTCAAAAATTGATATCTCTTAAACTACTGGTTTAAATCTAAGACTGTGTATAAATAAAATATAGATATATTCATTAGCTTTTATATAAAGTAAAGCTTTGATAAATCGGTTTTGGCATTTTCGTGTAATGATGACAAATGTGGGCGCACCTCTGAAAAAAAGTATTAAAAAAAGCAAAATTTTGAAAAATTCTAAAAAAAAAATCTCTCCATAAAAAAAAAAAAAATGTTTTTCGTCGGTTTTGGCCCCAAATCTATCCAAAAAAGTGGGTTTGGTTTCTGTAACTCGCAAAAAGTGCGATTTTGTTGCCTAGTGTTATCAGTTATCATACTGCTTGATTCAAATTTTACATTTTTCGCAAAAATCAAAAAAGTTTTTTATACTAAAGGCAAATTTGAACCCGACTATTCCTATTGCAGTTATATTTATGAAATAGTAATAATATTTTGTCCAAATTTGATTAGGATGTAAGATATAGTAAAACATCTTCAATCTGTTGGCTTGGTTGTGATAGCTCTAAAACTAACAAAGCATTTCATTCTAAGCAATTTTGTCATAGTTTGAACTTAAACAACGAATTTGACACCCTTGCAATTCGAATTAAACGAAACGCCGTCTTAATTCACGGTAAAATTTTCTTACCAATGTTGTGTGAAAATTTCAGCCCTTTATTCCTTATTGTATTTGACGTACAATGATTTAGTGCGTCAGAACAAAGAGTGTTATATACATAGATATCTTTTCATTGACTCACCTGTTGTTGTCCAAATACAGATATTCCAGATATCCAGATTCCAATTCATCGGGAAAATCACTTATCAAATTATGAGATAGATTTAAAATCTCGAGAGACCACAATCTTGAAAGGGCATCTTTCTCAATGGTGGTTATTTTACAGTGGTACATACTAATGTGTGTCACTGTGTTGGAGATGATCTTTGTCAGCCTCTGGATGTTGTTGTAGCTTAAGTGTAGGTAGTCTAGATTGTAATTGCGACTTATTATGTTTTCATTTACATGCACAATTTCATTATGCGATAGAAATAGATAATCAAGAGATTTTAGTGAACTGAAGATATCAAGTTCTTGGAGACTACAGTTACTGACGTCTAGTGTCGTTAAGGGCATTGGGGGAAATTGTTTCAGTTGCGACAAGTTGTTATTAGCAATCCACAATTGTGTGAGACGTGGCAGTTGAACATTTAAACTTGTAAAGTTCACATCGCTGATGTGAGCAGATGAAATATGCAAAAAGGCTATTGATTCGCTGATCAGATCTTGACTGAAACCTAAGCTGCCTAAACGATTGTCACTTAGGTAAAGACGGAGTAGTTTTGGCGCATGTTTAAAGGACTCGTTGGCGTGGATATCTGCCCAGCTAGTTATAGAGTTATTGCCCAAGTTCAAAGTTTCTAGCGAGTTGAAAGCTTTGAGTGCATCCCGATCCAGTTTACTTATATAGTTGCTCGATAGATCCAGATCCAAAAGTCCCGTCATATTAGAGTAGTGTCGGGGAAACTCCCTAAAGTTGTTGCCCGACAGGTCCAAGGAATTAAAAGACAAATTGTCAATTTTGGGATATTCATTAAAACCTCGGTTGGAGCAGTTTGCATGCAATTTATTAGAGTAGTCTCTGAATTCGCACTCGCACTTCGCAGGACAATCGATGGCATAACTTCCACCAGATATCAGTCCTATTACAATAATAAGGATCGGCCAAAGCAGTGCCTCTGACATGTCTGCAAAAGAACAATAGCAGCAGGATTAAATCATTATCAAATCATCATTAAAACAATAATAGAATTTAAAAGTCAGAAGATTTTTTGAATGAGTGTAAAATACTTATTCTTCTTTTGCTTTCGACAATGTTATTTAATTTTACAATCTATTTTGAAATTAAAGACACTTTAAAAGTTAATTACATTTTATTTTAAATTTTTACATACAATTAAAAATAATAATATTTAATTTACACAACATTTTTTCACTGCAAATGAGTAAAATTTATTATTAAGAAGTTAATTGGATTCGACTTTTCTATTTATTGCTTTTACTTTAAAAATTTACTAACTTGCTTCTTTTTTATCTAAAATTTTGCAGACCACAAGTTACAGGTCTCTGGTTATAGTTCATAAAGTCAAAGCCAAACACCAAACACTGAATAACAATCCGGATTTACAAAAAATTTGTGTTTTTAATCTTTTTCTTTGAAATTAAGCTAACATTTCAATTGAGCAACGTCTCGAAAAACTATTAATATTATTAGAGAAACATTTGCACTCAATTCACAGACTCTTGCTTTAAAACTGAAATCATTCGAAACGGAACACAACGTTTTAAAGTCTTAGTTCCCAAAAAACGATTTTGATTTTAGTACGTGCACACACATACACAAACACACACACACACAAACACACACACATTCTAAATGTCTTTAGTTTTATTTAAATGAGGTCGGACTTTAATAATAATCATAGTCCAACCAGCAGCCTATCAAAAGTCACTTCAATGCGATAATTATAATCTTTTCTTTGAATTGTTTAAATAGCAACATATTTTTATACACCGTAGGAGTATATTAAGTTTATGCAAAGTATGTTTCAGGCAAAAGGGGGCGTAACAGACCTCATAAGGTATATATATATAGTCTTGATCAGCATCAACTCACGAGTCGATTTAACCATGTCCTTTTGTTCGTATGAAAGTTAAGATCTCAGACATGGGCTAAGGGATAGCAGCAAAAGTTTGTTGCTCCTTATTATGTAAGGCAGAAGGATAGATGGACATGTCTTTATCCATGCTACTGTTAATGCTTGGCAAAAATATTCAAAATTTACAGCGTCTTTTTTTGGCTGTTACATACAATTGTACAAGCTTGTAATACCCCCGGTATAGGACATAACGGATTCAAGGTCAAAATAAATCATTAAACTGTTATCTTTTCGTTTTTCTTGTTTGACATTATTAATTTCTCATCATTTTGTGTGTGTTGCGTCATAGGAAAGTAAGGAGTATAATCATATACTTAGTTTGAAGAGATGTGTTGAATTCTGTGTATTGCTCATATACAAAATGGCATGACGTCAACTGAATAGACTTACTTTTTTTATTAAAATTAATTGGTCATACCTAATTAATCAATTGGCTGATTTTGTTCATAGTATTCAATTTTAAATGTAACAAAATAGAATAAAACTTTTCTAAATATATGCATTTTTTAATTAATGAAATACAGATAAATAAAATAGATTCAACCCCAAGAGAGTGATGTCGAACTACCACATAATATATAACAGTCGTTTAGCAAAATTAAACAAATCGCTCATTACTCCAGTGCTTCCAGCTGTACGATAGTGTTGATATAGTCGGTCGAATGAACACTTTTGTTTAATAAGCTAAGACTTCTACCCAATTTAGCACAGACACAACCCTCTATCATGCTAAACTTAAAAAAAAAATGAAAACACCACAATTAATTTAAATTAAAACAATTGTGACCGTTCTTCTCTAATGTTTTCAATCTAAATTCATCTAAGTTTTTTAATTTTATTAAATAAGTATGTACATTTAATTCTCAATTTTATTAGATTTTATTAAGAGTAAAGTTATTAAAGTGTAAATGTTGACTGAAGAAGACAAGATAAGTAACAGCATAAAAAGTGTTTAGTAAGTCTTCATACTCTTCATGAGGGATTTTTTTCATTATTGGCAATCAAGTTTACCCATTTGGATCAGTAGACAGTTGCACAAATTTCTAAAAAAAAAAACCTCTTTGCGAAGTAAAAGTCTAGTGAAGAAAGTCTTTTCATGCCCCAAAATTTCCGATATACAATTTTGTGATCAACAATATTCAACATAATATATAAATATACAACAAAATATATAAATTAATAAAATAAATAACATTCTGCACTATGCGCAAAAAGGTTAAGCTTTTTATTACATAAAAATAAGTTTTTACGCAGTGCTCAATGTAATTTGTTACTAGTATTCCATTACGTTAGTTAGGACTAAGTCTTTCGATCGTTATATTACCTTGATCTGATTGGACAGTCGAATCAAATATTCCATATTATCTGTATCTATTGTTTGTCGTCTTTGATAACACTTATTATAATTGGTTAAATATTCTCCTCATTTCAGTTGCAACCCGATTCGCGGGCCATCGTGTTTTGCGAGTACCGTGAGTCAGTGATGCTGATTCAACGTTTACTCCTACAGCACAGACCGGTGGTGCGTCCACGTTGCTTTGTGGGTCAGAGTAGCAATGGCAACGGCATTTGTAACCTCACCCAAAAGGAGCAGCTGCAGATAATGTCGGACTTTCGCAATGGAGTTAGCAATGTCCTAGTGGCCACCTCCATTGGTGAGGAGGGACTGGATGTGGGTGAGGTGGATCTTATTGTCTGCTTTGATATATGCAGCTCGAATCCAACGCGCTTTGTGCAGCGCATTGGACGCACAGGAAGACAAAGGCGTGGCCAGGTGGTCATGTTGGTCACCGAGGGGCGAGAGCAACAGTTGCTCAAGGAAGTGCTTGCCAATAGGGATCAAACGAATCGAAAGCTGTTGCAATCGACGGTGGTCAAGAGATCCCTCTATGAATATGCACCGCGTCTGGTGCCGCCGCAGTTTAATCCCAAATGTGAGCAGCGATTTATGGAGCCACCGCCACCAGTAGCAGCAACCACATTTAAGACACCCTCACCCAAGTCCAAGGCACGTAAACCAGGCAAAGAGTCAGCGGTCAAGTGTCACGATCTGCGCAAGTTCTTTAAACAAAGTCAGGATAAGTTCTTGCAAGGAGAAGCGGATTATCAAATAAGCGAAAAGTCGCAGCAAATGCTGCAAAAACAGATGGAAAGACACAGAGTTAATGTGAAGAATTTTCTAATTGACACCCAGACAGCGACTGGCACCATCATCAACACTAGCACCACCAACACCACCAACACCACTGGCATCGCTAGTACCACAAGCACCACAAGCACCGCAAGCACCGTCAGCTGCAGTCAGGAGGAGACACTGCGTCTGCGGAAGTTAACACGTCTGCTGCAGGCGAATAAACCTTTAGTTAGTGACTCACAGCGTAGCCAGGATCTTGTGGCACAGTTGCAGGACAAACAGTTGCCACATTCCCTCAAATTATATTTGCTAAAATCGAATGCAATGTTTGTGCGTGACATTCACGAGAAGATGCAACAACAAGTGGCACTCCAGCTGCCGGAGGCGCGTCTCAATTCAAGGCAACAACGCACACGACGCATCCACGAGCTGGTGGAGAATCTGTGCAATGGTCAAATGGACCAACTGCTACAACCATTGTCCTCTGGTGCGGAGCTAACGTTGAAGGATTTGCAACACCCGTTGGATGTGCGGCGACAGCAGCACTTTGAGGCAGCCTGCTCGGATATCTTTAAGGATCTACATGAGCAGGGAGTATGTGCGGATAATCATGAGTTGGTGCAGCAGCAATTGGAGCAGCTGGAACTGCGACAATTGGAGCAGACAATGAAGGAGCTGGAGGAGCTGGGCAATGAAACATCCTGCAATTATGATCAATGGGAGGAGGAGGAGGAGGAAATGGAGGAGGAACAGACAAGGGAGACAAGTCAATGGCAGAAATTTGCACACAGCTCAACACCAGTTCGCATCAAGCAGCCAGAGCAGCCAGAGCAGCAGCAACTCAATGACATCTCCATTGTGAGCTCCAGTCAGCTTAGCGCCAATTTAAGTCGTCTAAATTGCGTCATGAGTGCGGCTAGCACTCCATTTAATCAAAAGCTGAAAACACTGGCCAGAAATTCTCTGTTGGATGCACTCGATGAGAATCTCTCAGACTTTGATCAGCTGGCGGAACAGGAAGAGCCACCCAAAGTGGATGTTACAGTAGAGGAAACGGATGCCATGATCACGCCCAATGCCCTCGACATAGATCTCAATGATTTCTTAGAACCACTACCGGAGGAGGAGCAGCTGCTACTGCAGACCCAGAAAGCAAAAGAGAATCAAGAACCAGCAATGGAAATTCCAATTCTTTCAAGTCCGCAACGCAACAACTCTCCGGATTTGTTTGCCGAGGAGTCCATGTCGCCCTGGAGACCGACAACCGTTGCCGTGCCCGCCAAGAGTTTAGCCGCCAAGTTGGCAGCAAAAACATCAAAAGTTGAACCAGCCTTGCAGTCACCGGAACAAAGACCACGCATCACGTCAGTTTCAGCGGAAAAGTCGCCAAGTATATTTGAGAATTATTTACAGCGCATGCGTGGACGTGGTCAGCTTTCCAGAGCAGCACAGAGATTACATTCCATGACGAGCTCAATGTCTGCAGCGACATCCACACACAATGAAGAGGAGGATTCACCAATTATGCGTCGTCGACCAGCCAAACGTAAGATTTATGCCATCTCCGATGAGGAGGAGGAGCAAGAGGAGCAGGAGGTGAAGATGCTAGTTCCCGACACGCAACTACTCGATGATGAAAGCTTTGAGCAGGTGCCAGCCACACAAATCGTAAGTTGCTCCCAATACTCTTGGTCTCATTTAATTGAAATCTTTTTTTTGCAGGATCTGTTGACGCCACCACGGCGCAATTCACGGCGGAAACGTGCTAAATTCAACTCCTTTATACTGCAAGAGGCGGATCAAAGTGGCTCCGATGAGGGCGAAGATGAAAATGCGGAACACACAATTGGTGGCTATCTGAAAGACTCTGTCATTGTATCCAGTGGGGAGGAGGACCACAATGACACCAATGCGCATGCCATATACCTGCAGGCAGTCAGGAGTCCTTTACAGCGTCCTGGTGCATTCAAGATTCCTGCTCCGCGTGTTTATCACGATGAATTCATCTACTCACAGCCCGTGGAGGACGAGCCATCACAATATTATCCCAGCTCCTTCATTGCAAATGATGACAGCTCCGCCCAGGAGGCACACGACATCTCCGAATGCCCCTTGGAGCGTGCGGAGCGCATTTTGAAGGAGCAGCGACGCGAACGACGGATGCGAAAACGAGGTGGAGCATCAGCTCCAGCTCTCGCCATAGTTGTGGCGAAGAGACGACGAGCCATCCACGCAATAGACGACTCCAGCGATGAGGACATTCAATGATATTTCAAGCTCCAATCAAGCTTTATGTCCAGTGCCATTATGTTGTAAATTATCTCCCGACTTTCATTCTGAACACAGTGTTTATTCCTTTTAATAATTTAAAACCGTGTACAGTCTCAGGTTTACATTGCTTAATTTATTGTCTATACTTATAACGTACATTTAAGTTGAAGTACTTTAATTATTGTTGTAATACTTTGGTTTCTATTTGCCGTGACAGTTCTTCAAAGGGAAGCTGTAAGGAGTAAAAAGCGATCGGTTTAATGATGTAATATTGTACCTCAAAACTATATATAATGTGCCAGTAGTGTATTACAATATTGTATAAATGTACCTATTTTGATAATAATGCATTTTTATAAAGTTTTCTAATTATACTGCATTTTTAATGGACTTGGAACGTGTTTTGACAATGGGATCATAACGGAATTATCGAGTAAATATGCATCACAACTGAAACAACCAGGGTTGATTTACGAATTAAACAAGAGTAAATCCTTAATATAATTTATTCGAGCACTCAAATATTATATTCAAATATTATATAATAACCGAATCCATTAATAATATTTCAAACTATGTTCCAGCTGTGAATTCGTTACGTAAATTGTTCAAACTTTATTTGAAGTACAGGGAGATATTCCCAATATATCTTGATTCAAGCATTGGAAGAAGAAAACTATTATATATGGCTTTAAGCTCGGTTTTAGTTCAAAATGATTTTGGCTCACAATTATTTCCATTTAAGAAATAAAAAGACAATACATTCAAAAACAAGATTTGAAAATTCAAGTTTTCCTTTAACCGAACTATTTCAGCTTTAGCTGAGTCTGAGTTATTTTAAAAATAAAAGTTTCACTACAAGAATAAAAAGCTTTGACATTTCAGGTCCTGGTAGATGTTTTTTTTATCAACTTCCTTTTAGCTAAAATTTTAAATAACTGGTATTTGTATTGTAGACAAATAAAGATTTTTTTAAATGATACATTTACATATAAATATTTGTGGATTAAAAGTTATAGGAACTCAAAGATTTGAAATATTAATGTGTATTTGTATATTTAAATATTATTTTTACCTGTTCCGTTAACCATCTGATCCGTCAGGAACTAAACCAAGTAACTGCGCGTGGGAGTTTGGTAATCACTGGCGATTGGTTTGAAGGTGGTGTTGTGTCGCTGCTTGTAGAGATCCCTGGGTTGGACGTAGAGTTCTTTGAAGTCCTCGCTGCTCACATGTCTGCTGGCAGCGCCGAGGCACATGCCACCGCCTTGGGCATTGTTGCCACGCAGTTGCACCTCGGATTCATAGATGTTGTCGACCAACGCTTGCCGGGACTTGGCCGTGCCGCGTCTTCTGCCTTTCTGGCTGAAGCCCACGACGTGTGACGAGTTGTCCAATCTGGCACGGCGTGATGCAATGCCCGTGCAGGTGAGAATGATGCCCAGGAGGACACTGAATTCGACCAGAGCGAGAATGAGACTGGCGGCTAGAAAGATGCCATATTGCTCCCGATACCAGGCATCCAAGTGATCCAAACAAGATTCCGTATAGCGCTCTCTTTCATAGACGGGACGCTCCAGTGACTGGCACTGGGATTCATTGGCTGGCTTGGGATCCAGAAAAGCCAGCGGCTGAGGAGCATTTGCCAGGACACAGCAGCTCAGGGGAACCGGCCAATTGCGTTGCCCGTAGCTTTGGAGGCGCCACAACGAGGTGTCGTAGTCGAGAGAGCTTCTCATGCCACAGCAACCGAAGCGGGTTTGAGCCAAGTCCATGGCATTGGTGAACTGCTCTTGGCCAGGTACACCATAGTTCCGCTGCAGCGCCTTAATCATCTGTCCCTCATCCAAACTAATGCCCAGACAATGCGGCCACAATGTGATGGCCAAACAAATCACCGACTCCGCCAGCAGCAGCACCACAACGCTCAGAAAGTAAACAGTGAGGAAGCAATAGGTGTGCAGACAGCTCGCCCAGAATCCCAGCATGGAGGCCAGGACAGCCACAAATCCTGCAATGGCCAATCCCAGCGAGATATAATAGAGCAGCGGCTGTGGCAAGGAGTTCAACTGCTCGCTGGGAGCTGCCAAGAGGCGGGAGAGCAGAATTCTCTTGTTGTCCGTAAAGAGATAGCAACCTGCCACAATCAGCAGCATGCCACAGAGCTGCAAGAGAGTACAGAGAGTAAGAGAAAAATAGAGAGAACTGGTAAACAAAAGCCAACTCTTATTGTTGGTTGATCTCCACACGCATCGGAAGTTCCCACTTCCTCCCTCCCTCTCTCCTCTCTCTTCTTGCCCATGTATTCCCCATTAGTTGTTACCAGTTTTTTTTTTGTTTTCTGTTTTAATTTTTGGTGCCAAGCTGCGCTTGCGCTTAGACCGCTTCGCTTGGGAGTCAAAAAGTGTTGGCAAAAAAACTTTTGGCCTCCTACAACAGCCCCCCACTTCATCCCTCTTCACATTACTCTGTTAGCTGCTTTCGATCAGCCAAGCAGAACAAAATAAAACAACAAAATCGAGCAAAGCATTTACAACATTTTGGGCTAAAAGTTGAAACTCAAATGCTCTAACTGAATCAAGTTTGTTGCACAAAGATAGATATTTAAGATAACAGAAAGATAAGATAGTTGGGAAAACTTCTTTCAAGTATTTATTTTTCTCGTTTGTTCTTAAGTTAATATAAAACATAATATTACTAACTCTTACTTATTAAAAGAAAAACTTAAGAAAGATTCTTATGATTGTTTTATAAAAATACCTAAATAAATTTCTTTTTATAAATTTAGTTTTATAATTGGTTATTTTCTTCCAATACTTTGGAATAATATAGTGAGATCTCGAAATATAGTCATTTTCAGAATTTAAGCGTAAGTTTTCCATTTACCTTTATCGAAGTTTAAAAAAACCTAATAATCTATTAGTTTATTTATATGTATATAGTTTTGTTAGTGAAATTATTAAAACTTATAAGTTTGTAAGAAATCGAAAAAAATCATTCAAATCCTATCTGGATTCCTACACACTTTCAGTATACTCTTCAATTTACACATACACGTAAACTAAGCTGTAATAAATGGAGTTTTACGAAAACATTTTGGGCAGCTAACTAAAAACGTAGGGCTTAGATTTCACCAGATTTTTTGCATATTTATGCACTCATTCATATATGTATATATACACTGATAGTTGTAGATTGTATATATATACACATATTAGCTTACCAATAGTAATAGATTGCAAAAATTGAGCACAAATTTGTGATTGAAACAGCGCCCCATAATTGCGTTTTAAAGTCTGTATGTGGGTGTGTGTGGGTGTTGATAATTAATTAATGAATCAGTCGCCAGTTGAGCGGTCAACGTTGTTGCATGCGACAAGAATTGAGTTTACATATTACAGCGGTTGGGGTTAGTTTTACTTTTCGGGAATTTCTCGTTTCGAATTTTCAACGGATTTTTATCAAGCGGCGCGCGTTGCTTGACGGCAAAACAATAACTGAAATTTTAAAGCAAAAGCAGAGAGTTGCTTTGGGTGTGCAACAAGCTGTGGCAAGTTGAAGAGGCAGCGTCAACTCTCTCTTTCTCTCTCTCAATGAATCTCTCCCACTCTCTGAGAACGTGCCAAGCTTCGAGCTCACGTTTCTGTTTAATGAGCATGCTTAATTCTCGCTCTTTCTCTAAATTACTCTCTCTCTCTCCCTCTCTCTCTCTTTGTGGCCACTATCTGCAGCTGCAGCCAAATGGAACCGTCAGTAAACAATAGTCACAACCAACAACAATTGGAGCTGGACAGAACGTTGCGTGGAAAACTTGTTGAACAGGCTTATCATTCTAATCGCGAGAGGTGCTCTTAGAATTTCTGATAAACCTTAGGAAAAGTTGAGGAAGCTTACAACAAATTTCTAGAATACTTAATATCTCTTTTAGCCTTTTCTTGTAGTGTTTTCTGCGTTGTGTATTGGCTAGTCAAAATACATTACTAGGTTATCTTTAGTTTAGTTTCTGATTTATATCTATTTTGTCCATTTTTCTATACGCTAAAACTGAATTTATTTTATTTTATACATTCATTTTCTTAATTTCGGGGGCTTGTGAATGTTTGAATGACTTTTAACGAGTCCATGATTTACTTTAAGTTTCTTTTACACATTATCTGCTAGTTTAGATAGTTTTTGTTGCATTTATTTTCGCTAGAGCTAAAATACTCCAAATCTCTCTTAGAGTTTTCTGCGCTCTTAATTGGCTAGACTTTTGACTACAACTTACAATATTATTTTCCATACTCTTGAGGCAAACCTCGCAACTGCTTAGCTCTGAGAGTTGCTCTTTGTCACTTTAATAGTAGCTTCTTGTTGACCTACGTAACACAATCACAAACTATCTGGCTCTCTATTTTGTTATTCCTAGATCTAGCTCTCTCTCTCTCTCTCTATTGCCCCTTTTTCTCTCGACTCTCTCTTTTGCTCTATCAGTGGTTTTCCCGTCCAACTTACCGTTGCGATCCACATGGCACTCGCATTTCCGCTTGCAACTGCGCAATAGTTCAAATCATTCATTACTTTATTCATTTGCTTCTGTTTTGGGGTCAAAGCTGTGGGCCACTTGCCACTTGCCACGTGGGGGTGGGTGGTTAATTGAAGGCACCACATCTAGTGGAAGTTGCAGCGGCAAAGATGACTCAACATAAGTGAATACTTCTTATCAAATTTGACCAAATTAGGAGCAGGGGTTAAGAGGTGCTGCTCTGCGGGGGCGTTCAATGAACTTGAATGATTTACGAGTGGAAAACGTGAGGGAAAGCGAAAGAAATATTTGAGATGGTTGAGTATATTATTAAGAAACATAATTTGCTAGACAGCTAATGAAATACGTAATGAATAATGTAATAAAATATGTAATCAAAATCGTAATTAAATAAATTAAATGATTTGTTTAATAAATAGTATACAAGAAATATTAATGGTTTATAATGTAGAACTTAGTGATAAATCTAATGAAAATAATTCAATATAAAATACGTAAGTGCTTGAAGAAATTTCCCACTGAAATTTAATGTATTTAAAACCTTTAGAGACATATAAACAAATAAAAATGTAAGGCAAGACTTCATGATAAGCATAATGAAAAGGTTTATAAAATAGAAGAATGAAAAGTCCCAATAATGTCCCGAAATATACAATTTAATGAAAGATGTAATGAAGTTTAAATTAGATAAGACTTTGCTTAAAACATTCTCATCGAGATTTGAGTCAAAAATCGACATATTGTTGCAAATATTAAATAGCTAAATACATACATTTTCATTTATATATATATTTTTTGTATAGGATATTGATACACGAAATAAGTTGGATAGGCTTTTAGTATAACTGATCTTTTTGGATACATTTACATAATTTGTTACAATTTTGCAGTGAATTAGCCGCAGGAATGGAAAACCCGTTGGAATATGGCGAAAATACTGAAATGGATAATATGCTATGCGACCTCATCGATATCCATAAGGTAAGAGGCAACGAGGAGGCCCTCAAGAGAGTGCTTCAGAGTATCTATAGTCTATTGGACAGCAACAACGATGTGAAATTCGGCACGAAACTCTTCGACAAACTGATTTCAGTGGTGATCGCGGATCGAGGAGATATTAATGTTAGTCGCGAGCAGATCGCCAAAGTGCTCGACGCTGTGCAGATTCATGCTCGACAATCCCCATACTCAGGATCCTACTTATTACGTAAGCTCTCATCGATTTCTCTTTGTGAATTATCCAAGGATGCAGGGGATCAGCAACTACAACTACATCCTCATGCCGGGCAGATTCTGGAGCACCTCTTGGATGATTTTGTCCGTGAACTGGGACTGAAATGTGCCTGCTCCTCGCAGCTTTTGACAGTCCTTCAGCAGCTGCTGCAGTCGGAGCGGGGAGAGAATCGCCAGTTGGCCTATTCCATTATAAGGAAACTGCTGGCCATAATTGAAAGGTGTAAGGGCGACAAGGATTACACAGAAACCGCCCCGCTGGACACATTGCCCCATTGGCCAGCTTACATTGTTATAATGGAGCAATTGGAGGAAGTGGAATCGCATTTGGTGCTGCCCATGCTGAGTGGCCACATGCCACGGTTTGTGGCAAGCAGTCACGATGAAATCTGGCTACGCTGGCTGCGGATTCTATATGTGCGTCTCCTAGAGAATCACAATGTACTTGTCGTCCGCTGGACACTCGAATACTTTCTAATGTACTTCACCATCAACGAACTGCGTCGCGTGAATTTATTAAATCAATTCCTCGATGCCATTAATAAAACGGAGCTCTACGATGCCGAGGATTACTTTCTACCTGAGCTGAACATTAAGACTTTTGTCCAGAACAGTGGCACATTGCAATTTCTCGAGGCACTGGTGATGGTGCCCTGGCAGAGCTTGCCCCTGCTTCACTGGCTGCGTAGCATGCAACCACGACAGCCGCATATTGCCAAGAGTCTGCTACTGAAAATCTGTGAACGCATCAAGTCCTTGCAGCATGAGAACTTGCGCTATGAGGCCCAAAACCGTATGTTCGATATATTCGAGGTAAGTTATACTTATCACCAATAGTTTCTCTTCTGGAAATAATAGTCTGTCAGTGTAGTACCCCATACGAAATTCGAGATACTTAAAAAAAAAAAAACAAAGAATAAAGAAGGAATTCTAAAAAAAGGAAAAAAAGAAGGAATCATAAATTAGGAATTTCAACTAAGAAAAATATTTAGGGTCATAAAAAATGGATCAGCCAATTAGGAAAATAAAAATTAAAAAACAAAATTGGGAAGACAAAAATTAGGAAAATTACTTCGTTCACCGGGTGCAATAATCGCGTAATATTCAAATATTTAAACTACAGCAACAGCAAGATAAACAAGAACTCAAATCTTCATGCCGGAAAAAGATTCGAAGAAAAGCAATAAAAATAGGATCGACTTTCCAATTTTGGGAAGAATTCCTTATTTGAATTTCCTATTTGGAATTCCTCATTTTGAATTTCTTATTTTGGATTCATACTTTTGTATTCCCAATACTTTCTTCTTTTGTTTTCTACTCTGAGTAATATTTTTCGACGGTCGTGTAGGAAATCGTCAGGATATATTATATTTTCAATTTTTTTAAGCTTTTTAATTCCGCTGCAAAAAATTTTGATGTTCCAAATGGAGTCAAATGGATACCTCTAAAAACACATTTTAAAATTTTTGATTGTTGTCAGACGACTTTATACATATTTTCAAACATCTTTCTAAATCCATAACATATATAGCTTAATTTTAAATTTTTCTGGTTGAAGATTAATTTTCGAAACTTGATTGGAAAAATGAATAGATGTGTATTTCGCAGATTTTGAAAATTTCCTTTTTACTTACGAAAATTGGATGGAAATTAAATGTAAAATTGTTCACTTTAACTTTGCTCTCAAGCCCACTACTTGCGTTAATTATACCTTTTTTTCAACTTTAGCCCACAATCGAGAGTTTGTCTCTTGGCGATTATATACAGTTCATAAAGGCGCTTTGCGATAGCTTTTGCAGGGATCACAAACGTTTCACAACAAAAATAGCAAGTTGCACTAATTTTACGGATGAATTGGTTTATTTCGACAAGTCTTTGTTTATGATGATCTTTCGCACAGGTAAGTTCTAGATTCGTGTATTGTAAGTGCTGTATTTATGAAATATCTTTAGATGTCAATATTGGAATTGAGCTGCACAAACAATTTAGTCAATTGCCTAGGACTCAACACGGTTGGTGGCGTCTCTTTTCGTTCTTTTTCAGCTTAAAGCTCGAGTGTGCTACTGAAAGAATGGAGATTCTCGACTTTTATCTGACGGAATATGACTTGGATATAGGGTTGATTGAAAAAATGACAAATCTTTATAATTTACAACAATATTTGCTTGAGAAACTGAAATGTGAATCCGAAGAAGAAATATCCTTTGTACTACATCGAAGTGTCGATTGGTTTACTTGTGAAAAGCTTTTAAAATGGACTCAAATCGAGGAACTTAACTTAAGGCCACTTGAGTTACTCAGCCAAGGTACTATTTTAACTGCTCAGCGTGTGTCAACGTTGTTAAACGATGTGGAAATTCGACTGAAGGATGAGAGTATACTAAAAGTATTAATGACCTTCTTGAAGCAATATCCGGATAGTGTTCTGGTGTAAGTTAAAAAGATTGTAAGCCAATTAGCGAATAGATTGTTTGTAATTACAAAAACGACTCAAATCTGCGAATTTCTTCAAAATGAGTTAAAATTCAAAAAGTTTAAATATAACAAGTGGGCGGTTACAGTCGAGCAAGCTCGACAGTCGGATACCCTGAGCCCAGGTACTCTTCAATAAAAGTTTATTTTCGACCAATTGTTCCTATAACAGCTATATGATATATAAAGCCGATTTGAACCAAATCTGGTCAGAATGCACAAAACCAACATTAATGCATATTCTGTCAGTTTGGTTAAGATTTCTCAAAAAACAAAAAACTTTTTCATATTAAAACTTCATTTTCGATGTATCGTTCCTATGGCAGCTATATGATATAGCTAACCGATTTTAACCAAATTTGGTCAGGATGTATAATACCAGCTCCGATTCATAATCTATCAGTTTGGTTCTGATATCTCAACAAACACAAAACTTTTCCATACTAAAACTTCATTTTGGATGTACCGTTCCTATGGCAGCTATATGATATAGTGGTCCGATCCAAAAATAAAAACAAACTTGATCTGCGTATGGTATCCAGGAACCTACATACCAAGTTTGATGTCTCTGGCTTTTATGGTTTCTGAGATCGACGCGTTCAAACATCCGGACGGACGGACGGACGGACGGACGGACGGACGGACGGACGGACGGACAGACAGACGGACATGGCTCAATCGACTTGGATGTTGATCCTGATCAAGAATATATATACTTTTTGGGGTCTGCCACGCCTCCTTCTGCCTGTTACATACATCCTGCCAAACACATTATACCCTTTTTTGCCCATTTTTAATGGGCTCAGGGTATAAAAAGTTGGAAGTTCTTAAAAAGTTCTTAAAAACAAAATTAAGAGCCTAAATTATTCATTTAGTTTCTGGTTTTTCTATTTGTCATGATTTTCAATTCAATTTAATTAGAATAAAGTTTTAAGACCAACCTAACTGTCACAGCGCTACGGGACTTGTTAAATACGCAGCTGTTTTTTTGCCTAAAGATGAAAGTGAACAGATCTTGAGTGATGTGCTTGAAACGAGTCATTTTTTGAATATTAACGTCTTATGTTGTACAAAGAGTGTTCCGATATCTCTAATAATACGAGGAATATTGTCGGGCAGTCCCCTATCTGGTGAAATGTGGTATGTAAAAAGGAATTTTGTCATACAATATTTTATTTTAATAACTTTTTGATATTTCAAAACAGTATCGAGTATGGTTACCTGATCAATCAGTATAATTACTTTTTTACAAGCTGTCGAAAACGAGATAGCTATATAAATTTTGTTATCGATCGCAAAACGGATATAAACGCGATACTCGATGAACTTTTACGCATAAATAATGAGATGGTAGAAAATAAACTGAGCTACGTAGAAAATTCCAAGGATCATCGAATTAAAATGCGTATTGGCAGAGCCTTGTTAAGGATAACATTCAAGAATCCTAGCTATTGGTCCGATCAATTGTGGGCCGCATTGCTCGCATTAAACGAGCATGAGAATATCAAATATATGTTCGAATGTCTAGTTGCCCGATGTTTGCCCAGTGTGGATATGTTGTTGAATCGGCTGAATCAGTTAGATGCTCTCGAGTCTTGCCAGCAGTTGTCTTTTATCTCAGTACTGCATATCTACTGTCTCAGCAAATATAATCACATTAAGCTAGAACAACTCCAGAAGATCATCGATCTGTTATTACCACAAACGATGTCCAAAGATTTTGAAATTCGCCTTTTCACTCAATTGGTTTTGCATAGGTTGCTGCAACAGTTCGAGGATAGCAAGTAAATAGATATGTCTACATATAATCTCTTTAGTATAAACTAAAATCATTTATAGCATCAAGATTCCTGGTGTTATTAATATGAAGAATGCCATTGAGGGTAATTTGGCCGATAAACTGCAGGAATATCAGGATGAAGGTCGCCTTTTACTACCAAAGATATGCTATCAGACTCCAGATGGCCTACAGGCAGCAGATTTCATATTATATATGACTTATGCGCCATGTGATGAATACTTTGCCGATTCCCTGCGGCCCAATATAAAACTAAAGTCAGAACTGGCAAAGTACAGAAGTATTCTAAAGGACAAAGGTCTCCCGACGTAGTCCACAGCTGGAAATTTGCATCATTGACTCTCAATTCGACATACATTAAAACTTTTGGCTTGATATTGAACAGTGATGATACAATTTGTTTGAATCCTTTGATTTTTCCAGGTTTAACCATTTTTTCTGTCCTTTTTAAATGAACCATGAGCTCATTCTTATTTCGGTGATTGAATCCCAAACAAATCATGTTTTAAGACAAAAGTTTAGTTCCAGAGTAAGTTAGGCATTCCAATTTTCTTTAAAAAATTTAAATTGAATAAAAAGAAATATTGGTAATTTAAGAACAGAATATATAAATTGAAATTGTTTTAAGATTAAATAAAAGTATTTCCAGTAAAACAAAATTAATGTAATAACGTTAAAAAGTCTGCAAAATTTCAAAAATTAGAAAGGACGTCAAAGAGTCATGGTAAATGAAACACTTTCAAGGGTTGTAGGTAGTTTGAAGATATCTATAACTGTTAGAACAATAAACAAAAAATTTGGAGAAATTTATGGCAACATTAAGAAAACAAATATGAATTGTACTTAAAAAAATTTTTAATTATAAAAAAAAACCAGTATTTTTAAATCAAATTTTCAATGGCTTTTTGTTGTTGTTTAATACATACATAACTACATAAAAAATCATAATTTTCTCGCATTTAGTTTTCAAAAAGTAAATCAATCAGATCGATATACACACATACAATATGGAAATTTCTCATTATTTGCGCATTCGGTATAAACATTATATAAGTATTATCTATTTTAAATAAGAAAAATTTGTAAAATCGGTTGTACTAACAGCGTTTGGGCTAAAAGCCGAAAAAATCGCTATATATATATATATGTATAATATAGTGTATATATAATTGGTAATTGTAATAACTCCGCTTTCAGCACTTTTCTTTGTTTTGTGGGTGTTATGTTTCTTGTATTCCTGTTCTTTTTAATGATGTTGTTATTGTTGGTGTTATTGATTTGGGACAAAAAGATTTGGTTATTGTTATTACGCATTTGAACAGCTTTGGAGACAAAGTATGATTGTGGGAAAATTGAAACAACCAACAAATGTTTTGTGCCAGTGGCCATAATATCGAGCCAGACAGGCACTAGAAATCCATTGATACATTGGAATTGATGGACACACCGGATCCGCAACTTGGCGACGCTATAATATCAGCAGCTGCCGACTTATCGGATGTCTCTTGAAGCTCTAAAATTCAGAGAGTATACAATTAGTTAGCTGGACAACTGAAGGATTAGCTGCTTCTCTAACCTGGTGGCAGATGCATCTTCTCAATGACAAACTTCTTTCGGCGCAGCTTAAAGGCTAGATCCGTGGTCTCCGGCATGTGCACGGCCAGCGTATTGAGCGCGCTCATCTTGTGCAGATGCAATAGACCGCTATACTCCTTGAAAGCTGGATGTGTTTCACGATCGGAGCCGGCAAAGGATTCCAGCTCAATGGCATAGTCCACCAATTGTCGAATCTTGGGAACCAGGCTGGTATCCTTTAAATTGAATTGGTAATTAAATAATTATGCAAATACTGATAAGTATTATACTTACGTATTTGGCTATCAGATGCATGGGCATCGTGATGAAACAGACGGCGGTGCAGCTGCGCACGCTGGCGCGCAGGACGGTCAGAAACTTGAGCAAGTCAGTGGCAAAGTTATCGTCATACCAGAGCGGTGATCCCAGCGAGGTGAGGCAAACGCGGCATAAGTTCTTCTGCCTGTTGATGCCCGGCACGAATCTCTCGTACTTCAACAGCGGCTGCAGTTTATTGAGCAGACGTCCGTATCGAGGATTATGGAAGAAGCGTGATTCCGGCTGCGACGGCTGCGATTCCGGCGACGTTAGAGTTGATGGTGTTATCGTTGTGGTGCTGATTGAATTGTTGGCAGTGCTGCTGTCCGTGGTTGCAGTGTTGTTGTTGTTGTTATTATTGTTGATGATGTTGTTACTGGCAGTGATTTCGCCATCGGTTTCAACAGTTGCCGAAGTCGGAGTCACTTGGTCTCCAGCCACCGCACTGGTTAGCGTCTCTTCACGTTCCAGCGAGTTGCAAGAGTTGCTTATATTGTCATCCTGTACGACAATGTCCTTCTCCTTGTAGTTGTCATCCCAGAGAGTGGTCTGCGTATAGTAGAGCATCATGGAGTCCATGTGTTCCATCAGATTGAAGTGATGACCTATTTTGGCCGTGGTCTGCTCCGAATTGACCAGCGGCAAATCGTTATACCTAAAGGCAATACGCAGTCCATTCTTATCCGCCGGCTGCTCATTGGCACGCTGATCCTGACGCTGTTCCAGCTCCACTTCCTCATCGGTCAGCGGCTTTGGCAGTCGACGCAACATCTCCGCTGGCAAATCGTCCAGACTGCCCAGGAATATCTCTTGCTTGGACAACACGCCCTCGGCCAAGAAATATTTGGCCAATACCTTGGCGTGCGTCATAAATCGATCCTCCTCTGCACGATAACCAAGTGTTAACCAAATGTTAATCTAATGACGCCTTGAACTGCGTTTGCAAGCACACACACACACAAACAGAGAGACACACTCACCAATGAGACATATCGAACCGATCGGCAGACCACCGCCTAATATCTCGTCGAGCGATGGATTGCCGCTAGATGTTATCACCTGGGCAGTATGGGGGCTAGTCCGGGTGCCACGGATTGGCTTTTGCACGGTCCGTTTGCGAAAACTCATCATGTCTCTGCAATTTTCCACTCTTGCGTTTCGTTTATCAGTTTTCTTTTTGTTTGCCGGGAAAAAGAAGACAGAAATTCTGTCTGTCCTTCCACACTGTGCAAGGTTGCCACCCTTTCCAACGGCTGCCACACTGCCAAATTTCCCGAGCTGGCAACTTGACCATTTTAATAAAACTGCAAATATGATTGCACCCAAGAAAATTCATTCTTTTTTATTTTTCTTAATACTGAACATAGAATTTTGTACATTTTCGCAGAATTTTCTTTTTTAGAATTTTTTCGATTTATCAACTTTTTTTTAGAATAAAATTTGTAACTTCTCTCCCTTAATGTGACGAACTTCAGCCAGTCATTAAAATGCTTTCTTTAATTTTATTTAATTTTGAATTTTAAATTTTCATCAGATTATTAGTTTATTTCAAAGTTATTGCATTTTGAAAACCGCATTAACCTAAATTTAAATATCTCGTGTGGCCACACGCGACCAACAACTCTTTCTAAATTATTCAGTATTTATAATTACCAGATGTTCTGGTATATTTTAGGTATAAAATTTAACGCTTTCTAAATTATTCAGTATTTATAATTACCAGATGCTCTGGTATATTTTAGGTATAAAATTTAAAGACGTTACTCCTCATTAGCAATTTGCTCCCCACTGAACATCTGCAAACGCGCGCAGCTTTAATTAATTTTGTTTTTTAGCCCGTGCTAAGAAAGTTGTCTAGTATTTGAACTATTTTTCATCGCACTTTCAGCTATTTTCCGTATGCTTTCCAGCCAGAAACAGAAATTATTGCAAAGCTGTTGCATTTTGCAATTTCCATTATTTAAAAATAAAATTCAGCTCGCAGCGCCATCTAGTGTCACATTTGCGAACACGTCTCCAATCGCTCAGCGATGTTATCGCAAAGGTTTCAAGCTGTTATATTTTTTAGCAAAGCACAATATTCACTAAACTGTAATTCAAATATGATAATTTAATTTCAAATTTAAAATGATCGAAATGAAACTAAATAATTGAATGTGCTTTGAATGCTTGAAATATTGTAGTAAAAGTGTAATACACAATTTTTTTATTGCAACTGCAATTATGCTGTCACAAAGGAAGTCCGGAAACCATTTAGCAAACCAAACATCCTTCAGCTGATCCTTTAAAGGTGTACGGATAATTAAAGTGAAAGGATAATTAGGAGTTGGATGCAGCGGCTGTTGATTAAATAATAGGTTTCGGCCAGCAGTCGGCAAAATTATCAAAAGGGCTAACGAGGATCATGATGAAGGCGGGCGGAGCCAGTGAAAAGGATAGTTTAAGGTATTGGCAAAAGGATTGCCCATATTCCAGGCAAGACTGCTCCAAGGATAACAGTAAAATGCAACCGGCTAACCCAATGGACACTTCCCAGAAGCATAGAACACACGCAACATTGGGCCAAAAAATGGATAGAAAGAAATAGAAAAAAGGACACTGGGCAAAAAGGACAAACGCAGCCAGACGTCAGTCTTCAAATGGCGTCGCTGTCTGCGTGGGAAAGACAAACAGCAAAAAAAGACAATAAATTATGGCAGCAAGGGGCAAACAGGACAATGCAGGACAATAATTATTGACTGCACAAACACACATACACACACACACACACGCAAAGAGAAATCAAAGCAGAATTGCAAAAGCAAAATCAAAAACAACAACAACAACGAAATGTTGCCAAAGGATTGCGTGAAGCGAGTCCTGCCAGGAATTGTGTAATTTATGGCCAGTTCAACTGACCAGCATGGCAAGCGACAGCTGCCCCGCACCGCCCGCTGGTCAAAATTGTTTGTTGAATCCTTTCGACTCTCCTTTAGCCTCAACTCCGTTCGCCAGTCCTTTTAATTACAAATTTATGTGGCATGGCAAATGCGTTTGGTTATGGCGTTGGCGCAGGCGCAACGAATGCCACATTTGACTGACTAATAATCACGCGGTAGGACGAAAGGATATGCATAGTGAAAGTGTGTGCAGCATGCCACAACAGCATCTGGTGCAACATCAACTCTAAGAACATACGAGAAATCAAACAAGTGCTGAGCAAACTCGACTCTAAGGTGCTTAGTTGTTTTCAAAATGCCAAGGATACGAGTATTCCTAGTGAAAGTGTGTGCGGCATGCAACAAATGCTGCACACTTTATAACAAAAAAAACACCGAATACAGGACTTATATAGCATCAAAGGATATTCGACTTTAGGCTAACAATTCGCAGAAAATATCTCTCAAACTGTCAAGTAGCTGCAGGACGAAAAAAAAGAGAATAAAACGCATAGCTCATTTTAATAAAAGGTCTTTTTTTATAAATGTTTCCCTTCATATAATAAATATTGAATTTCTTACGTTTTGGCTTTTTTTTTTTAACAAAATTAAGGTTTTGAGACAAAAATTTTAATTTAAAGACTTTTTTACAAACAAATATTTTGCCCTTAAAGTTATCTTTTTAAAGAAAAAATATAGGTTTGAAGAATGTACATGATTTTAGCAACCGATTGTATATACGTATAAGTATACATATATGTAAGTTTGTTTTTATAAATAATTTTTTTTTGAATTTTCCCAGACTTTTATAATTTTAAATAAAATTTTTGTTTTTTTTAGCATTAGAACTGAAATTTTAGATTTTAACTAAACAAATAATTTATTTCTTTTAATTATTTAACCAACTAAATATTATCATTGCTGCTGTCAAGGATATGCGATTTAAAAGCTTAATAGATCAGTTACTGTCGTTATTAAACTGTTGCCAGTTGTCTTGCAACGTTTAACAGTATTCAACTATAAATCTAACTAAAATTTGGGTCTATCTAAATTGAGGCTGAAAAAGTGAGTGTCAAGTCGCGCGCCAGGACTCGCGCGGAGTGTGTGTGATAAATGGTTTATCCTGCAGGCAGCTGACAGGAAGTCAAACGACAAATTAACTCGCGGCGCACATTTCGATTTTATTTTTATAGCCGTTGACATTTTTTTAATGAATTTTTTTGTTGGTTGCTCCATCGCCCCAAAAGGACATCAATGCACTCGCCTGCAGTGCGATTCATAAAAATTAGTTGAAAAGGTGGAAAGGGAAGGATAAAGGAAGGTACTTAAATAAGAGGAAAGGGGGATTCTGGATTGTTTCAAGTACGTTCATATGGACAGTTTGAAGTGCGCGTGGATGTTCTTTTAGGCATACATACCCTATAAAGTGTCAGGCAATACTGGGCGCTGATTGTTGGAATACCCTTTCAAATTTAATATAAGTCCTAAGCTCTCTTATCTAAAATTGTAAAAAATAACATTCAATAAGAAGTAAAATGTGAGAAACTGTAGGACTTTAATTTTTGGAGGGGTTTGATATTGATTTCTAAAGATTTTCTTTTTAAAATATCTTTACTCCAATGAAAATTCGAATAATACAAATAAACGTATTATTAGAATTTTCACTGGGATAAAGATATTTTAATATTCCAAAACTTAAAGCCCTACAGTTTCTCACATTTTATTTCTTATTAAATGTTTTTTTCTACTATCGATAGAACTTTCGCGATATTTCTTTAAATTTTTACAGAGTGTCTTTTGGTCGATCAAGTAGAATGTGTATCAATTTTTGATAACATTTTTAAGACTGTTGAGTTTTTCATTGAGACGAACTTGTCTTGTTTTTGCTTGACATCGCTTCAAGTTGAGACTGCAGGCGCAACATGCCGCACAGGACATGTGACACACGCATGTATCCTTACAGGTAATTTCCAAGCATAAGCTGGCCACGCCTATGCCGCCCCCACCCCCGCCCCCGCTCCGCTCCATTTCATTTTAAGCTACTTTTTTTTTTTTGGTGATATGTGTGTATTTTTTCTTTCGGACATTTGTTGTGTTGTATCCTGATGCTTGGTCCTTGGGTCGTCGCTAGGATACCCTTTTGCTTTTAAGGCAGTCGTCTGTTATTTGATGCCTTGTTAACTTTCATCTGCTGCGGGTGGGGGAGGGGGAGGGGGACATGAGGAGGACGGCGCCAGGAATTCGGCTTGTTTTAGCTTAGGATGAAAGGAGGAGGCAAGCATTTTCTTGTTTTTTCAATGAATGTCCTTTCTCGCTAGGACAATGCGTGTTGCCTGCCGCTGCACGTTTTTCTTCTAATGAAAAGAAAAGTGGGCTTTCATTTTTCATTTTTCCGCTCTTCCTTCTTTTCCTTTTTCTCCAGTTGTATACTATTTTTTATTTTTTTTTTTATATTTTATTTTCTTTTTTTGTGTATGTTTTTTGGGCCAGTTCTTTTGGAGCTGTTTTTGAGCTGGGATGAGTCCACTGCGTGGTATTCGCTTTCATGTACCTTGGAGTTTATTAGCTTTAAGCTGGGGGCATATATACTGACTCCGAGTGTATATATATATGTGTGTGTTAGTGTGTGTGTGTGGACAGTGCTTTGGGTTACCTGGGCAGCCGGGCGCTTTTGAAAATTAAAGCAATTATCGCTCGGATAGCTCAAAAAAGAGTCTGTTGTTGAAAAAAGTTAGTTTCATTTTCTACAAATAAAATAAGTTTTATCTCAGCTTAAGATAAACGAAGTTTTTAGTTCCATTTGAGAATTTAACTCGACCATAGTTTTGAGGTTTGGTTCATTTTAGAATCAAAAAATTAAACAAATGTTTACTTTCAATCTTAATTTTAAGTTTACTTATTGACTACAATTTCTATAAAAATTAACCACATGCTATTACCTATTACAAAAACAAAAACAAAAGATTTAAAATATTTTGATAGTTAAGTAAAATGAAATAAAAAGAAATATGTTTTAAATCTTATAGGAAAACTTGAGAATAAATTGTGACTAAACAGTAAATTAACTTTTATCAACATTTTATTATTATCGAAAAATTTTCGAATTTAAATAAGTTTCTACAATATTTATTTAATTTTAAATTGCTTACTGATTTTAAGATTAAATAAATTTTATGCCTAGATTTTGCGTATGCAGTTTGACAATCACAGTAAGCCTTTAGTTTGAGAGTCACTGCTACTGCTACTGTTGCTTCCTATACAGAGCTCTAACTATTTCCATATTTCACACGCTACTCACATTGCGCATCGTGTCATTAATAACCCAACATATCCTGTCACACTCGAGCTGAGAGTGCAAGGTGTCCAAGTGGTTGAGTATCCACTGCAGCTGCAGTCGAAGTCGAGTGTTTGTCCAATGATCCTTTGACAGGATGTGTCTACCCCAAGAGTAGACTATCCTAATCATAGCTCGTAAATATTTTGAGCAGTACATCACATCATTTACAAGTCTTAAATATCCAACTAGTCATTTATCAACTCGTAGTGGCTTTTCTGGCGCATTTTGATTGGTCGTCAGGCGACAGACAAAAGGGTTAAATGCGAACACGATATGACAACCCTTATGCCAGGTTCAACCCTTAGCAAAACTTTGACTGCAGCTTTCAATGGCCACTCGCCAGCTGCGAGTTGTTTATTTCTCTCATTGTCAACTCGCCACAGGCAACCAAAGCTTTAAATTTAAAAAAACTTAAGGACTCTGGCTTCCAGCTCACTGCACTTGGTCTCACATTAAGCTCCAGCTGTTTTTGTGGTTTTATAATGCTGCGATTTTGCACAAATATTTTGCCTTGTTGTGGTTATCGACTTCCCAAGTGCTCCCTCTCTTTCTCTCTCTCTCTCTCTCTCTCTCTCTGACTGTCTCTGTCTCTAAGCCGCTCGCTTAGGCACCTTGCAACAATGCACCCTTTCGGTTATATCCAGATTCACATTGTCCACATCTCTTTGTCGGCGGATTTCAACTAATCGCTTTGTTTTGTAGGTGGTGGCTTAGAGGCTTTAGGCGCTGTTTCACTTTGATGTTGCATAGGTTGCAAAGGATTACAGCAGAGTTCCCTCAGTCTCTGTGTCTCCAATAACGCTATAAGAGTGCAGCGATGTAATAGATTTCTTTGCTAGAAATAACATTTCTATTCCTTATATCCTACACTTACACAACATTCTTTTAGTTTAGAATTCGATAACAATAATGTTTGCGATTTTATATTGTTCCGCTCAAAATAAACCAGGGTCTGTATTTATTATACATTTTAAAATAATGCTTACACCACAAAACCATAATTATTAATTTTTAATAATTTTATTGAATTTTTATTGCTTAAGTTTTAAAATATAATTCAATGTTAATCATTATTTCTAAAGTAAAATAATAAAAATCTTAAAATTTTATAATCATTGTTAAATAGCATAGATTTATTTTACGCTCTTTTAATGTTACAATTAGAAAATGATTTTTTTTATTAAAAAAAAAAAAACCAAATAAAATATTTATTATTTATCGTCCCTAGTATAAACTAAAACTTTCTTTTATAGGAACACTGAAAAAATATATAACCTAAAGCTCCTCTATTATTTTTCTTTCTAGCAAATATAGAAACACTTTCAGAAACCAGAAAATTTTTTAGAAAAAACATTGAAAGTTATGCAATAAACCATAATATAAAATAGTTCATAAGGAATGATGTCGTAACATAATCCCCAATATAGTTATGACTTTTTGTATTAAAAACTAAAAACTTCCGTGTTTTATTAAGAATTTATCAATGAGATGGGACCAGTTTACTTTATTTTAAAATTAATCCAATTCAGAGGTAGAGTCTGAGTGTATCATAAAGAAAATATTAAATTTGGCATGTGATTAAGTGAAATTAATTAAGTCAAATTGACTGATTAACATAGAAATTTTGATTTTGTTTTGACACACAAACGGAGATCAAAATAAATATAAGCATTGAAATACAGAAAATTCCAGTTATTGTATTTGGTCTTGTAATATGCCCCAAAAAGGAACTCTGTCAAATACTTCCTAATTTGATTGTCTTTTGGGCTTGCCAGCTACTCCAAAGTAATTAAAAACACTCTCACACGACGCAGGACACTTGCACGTGTTGAGAGTGGCACAGGAAATCCCTGTGCAACGGTATTCCGGGAAACAGTCTGGCAAAGGATGCTAACTCATAATAGTGACACATATTTGTGTATTGTCTCCGTTCTTATCTGTCAAGGCGTCGTCCTGTCGCTCTCCCTTTCCCTCTCTCTCTCTCCCTCTATCTGTATCTCTGTATCTGTCTCTCTCGCTGTAGTCTGAAGTCTGTCGTATTGTGGGCGTACAATTGTCGCAGCTCATAAAAAACAATAACTAGGTAGCTGTTTCTGGCTGCGTGTTTGGATAAAAAATTTATGAGTTAGTTGGCTGTCTAGAAATAGGAAAGGGGATGGAGACAGAGAGAGGGACAGAGACAGTAGAAGGACATCGACATGTGTCTCAATATGTCCTTAACTCCGACTGACAGCAGCAAATATGACTGTATGTTATTCTCTGCTGGGGAAGGGGAAGGGGCAGTTGTTGCATTTTATGCCACAGCTTAACTTGCTATACAAATTTTCATATGTCCTTAAGCTCCAACAAATACAGCATTTCAAATAATTTGCAAGTGAATTTTTCGTGCAGGCACACATTTTAATACGAATTAAGCCGTTTTTATGTGGAGCAGCCAGGTAAGCTCCCAGCAAAGCCGCCTAATGGCCACTTAACTGAATTTACTTTTATCGCTGGAACACGACTGAGATGTAGTAGTCCTTGTAGTCCTGCCTGTAGCTGGTCCTAGGCAAGGATCAACTTGATATGTGTGGCAGCTCAGTTTACAGCAATGGCCCAAAATCCGTGCCAATTTCATTTGTTAGCAAAACTTCGGCACTTGGCTTAGACAATCCGCTTAACCCTTGGTCGCCTGCTGGACAGTGGTGGTCGGTGGTGTCAGTGTCAGAATCGTCTAATGTTGTCTAATCCCTTCTAGGAAACAGTTTTGCATTTCAAACAACAATATGCCGCAACATTTGCATTTGCATCTCTCCCTCAATGTGGTAGGTGTAACCGTGGGCTGCAAATTAGCCAAACTGTTTGCAAACTCTGAACGCTTCGTAGGATTAGCCGTTAGCCGGGTTATCCTGTGATCTGGACCGCTGGATTTTCAAGCTGGTCTTCAGCTGGACTTCGGTCTTCATGCTGGTGCTCATCGAGGCGTGTTCTATTAGCTGCTTAATGCTACTGTTTACCTTGCTAATCAATGCCCATGCGACGGGTTTTGCAGTTCTATGTTCTCTGTCTCAGTTGCTGCTCATTAGATGCCCCTAAGAAAGGTCCAGTTTAAGCTTTGGGTAATACTTTCCATAATTAGACGGCAGAACAAAAGACTTCAAAATGTTTTCTTAAAGATGAACAATCCTACACAGAGAGAAAATTCAATGTAAATGTCACTATTTACACTTTGATTCAGGAACTGTAGTCATTATAAGTTTTATAATAAAACTCAAGAAATAATCTTTATTCTATGAGTTTTATTATAAGGCTCAAGACATAACTATTTTTCCATTAGTTTTATTATTTTACTTATGATTACCTTTGAGCAATAATTGAAACTCAGAAATAATCATTATTTTTAAGAAAAAATATAAAACTCATAGAATAATGATTATTTCATGTGTAAAATAATAAAAATCCTAAGTTATAAGATTAAGTGAAATTGCATAGATTACCCTTAAAGAAAAATTTTGGTATTTTTGAAAAACAAAATATTCATTATTTACTGTCCCTGCTTTGATTCAAATATTTGTACTTCCAGTATCACACCAAAGAAGTTTGGTGATGATTTATTGAATTTGAATTGGAAAAAAAACAATAAAATAGAATTTGACAAAATTGAATTGACTTTTTGAATTTTAACCATACATTATAACATTTTTAATTTTAAGTGTTTCGGTTTCAATATACTTATATAAGCTTAGATATTTAAGAATTTTTTAAATTGAATCAAAGTGATTTTTAGTTGATTTTAATATAAACTCTGAAATTTCCAAAGGTAAAAAAGAAATATTTAATTTTTCTTTATGTATTGTAAGTTAGTTTAGTTTATAGGCATTCGAAAGGATTTCAAGGATTGAGAGCAAGTTTTTCCAGTTTTTTATCCTTGTTTCGACAATCTCCCCGCTGTGCATTCATTTGTCGCATCTATTTTAACACCTACGATTTATACGCACTTTAATGTTATCCTTAGGCATTATCCTTTCCCCTTTCGATTCGACAAGGTGACTTTTATTGCGCACATACGATGGAATTGTACGGGAAACCCTTTTGCCCTTTATCGAAGATCCTTGCGGTGAACTTAGGGTCACATTGTTGGGCTACCCTTCGTTGCATTTGACCCGCTCTCCCCTAAGGATCCCCAGACCATTGCGCATTGTTTGGTCCCGAACGTCTTCGCACCTAATGTAACCCTATAAATTCGAGTTGAGACCTCTTCTTTTTTTTCACAAATTCTTTTCTTTAACCATTTTTTAATGGTGCTTCATGTCCTTTTGTGTGTGTGTTGACTGTCTGTGAGTTTGTTTGCCAGGATTTATCGCTATTCGATTTTTTATGCTCAATCTCTGACTGCTTACCCCTATTTGTGAGCTCCTTAACCTTTTAACCAATGCATTGCCAAGAATTCCCATTCTTGTAGGTGTTTTGATTTATTGGCATTTTCAGATATTGTTGGCGATTTGATAAGTTGCCAAAGGGCAAAAAGGATGTGCCCAGACTGGGTGTGGCAGCTATATTTGTGCTCCTATTTGTAGGGGAAAACCATTCAATATTGTTTGCAGACTTTTTGTTTTCCTTCTCATTTTCCATGGTCAGGTTGAGCAACTATATTCCAAGAAAACGGGAACCGGGAAAGTTGCTTGAAAAGTGATTAATACTCTTTTTTCTAGCTTGATTTCAGCTATAATATCCTGTTTGGCATCTATAGTATACATTAAATTGTTTTTGTTCTCTACTATAAATTTAAGGTTATTGAAGAAAAGATTCGCGTGGATCTTAACTTACGAAATGTTGTTGTTTGACTAACCCCATGGCAGTTGAAGCAATTACTTTCACTCAGCAATGCAAATACCTTAAAGAAAATAAATAAACAAATCGAATGTTACCTGATACCCTGTACTTAATACCCAATTGTATAGCATTCTGTTCCGTTCTGCATACACCACACACAAAGACAGGCAGCTGTTGTTTTGAGAGAACTCGTTTTGCTTCTTGAAATTCTATTGCAATTTCGATGCAATGATTGCATCCTTGCCATCCTTGGCGATCCTTAATCAAATATTGTCCCTTTTTTGGGCTCAAGGTGTGCTCAAAAGATTATGCATGATGGCGCGCGCTCAGTTGAACCCTCTACAGCTACTGTAGATCCTCAAGATACACACGCAGTTGACAGACGTATAAACAATGATTATGCAAGATGTCCTCGGCCATATGTTCCTCAGAATGCCAGACGATTGTCTGGTCAAGTGCTGACCACAACAATTTTGGTAATTCTATCGATATCAACAGCTCATCAGGTCCAGAGACGCCATTTTGTAGCATTACATGTACACTTACTCATATGCTAATCAGTCTGTGTTTCCCCATTGGCAGCAAAGACCGAACGAGAATTAAAAGGGGTGGCAACTCCCGCAGACGACGCCATCTTTGACTTTTGCCATTGGCATGCTGCTTTCCTCTTTCTCTTTCTCTTGCCCTTCCACCACCCACCGCCCTCCTCATCTACTAACTACCACATGTAGCTTCAGCATTGTGTGTATCTTTGGGATGCTTTTGTATCTCGCTTTGTATCTTTCACTCTGCGCTCTGCTTTTTTAACCAAGTGCGGAATTTTTTGACATTTTCATTTTTTATGTGCTCATGCTCAACGTGGATGGAGTCCCACAGTAGCTGTAGCTGTAGCTGTATCTGTATCTGTATATCTGGGACGGGCACGTATGTGGAAAAAAGACTGTCGGCCTGCCTGCCTTTTGGGATTGCCCCCCAACATTTTCTTTTGGGGTTGCATGTCTGTCGTTTGGTTGCTGTGTGTTGTTTTTTAATATCGAGATGACTTGACTGAGTTATTTTTGGGCCACATCCAGCCATCCAGCTATCCAGAGGGTGTCTCATGTTGAGCGTGTTTCCACAAAAGCCAAACTTTTCGACCTTGTTCTGTACAATTAGTTGTTATGCTACGAATCAAACAAAAATATCTATGAAGTTTGACTTTATATAGACTGAAGACTGAAAGAATTTGGATTAGTATCTTTTGAGAATCAATTGAAGACATTACCAGTCTCTTTTTTAAATCAAATATATCTTAAAATGTTAAAAGACTTTATCGACTTACTAATAAAAATTGTTTTCAATTGATTTTTTAAAGCCTCTTTCTAAATCAAGTATCTCCTAAAAGGCTTTTTCGACTAGCAGTCAACTAACAAAGTCAAATTGAGTTTTTAATTGTTTTCAATTGATGTTTTTTTAATTGGATTGTCATCATCAAAATCTTTTTTTCTTTCTTGATCATCAAAATCAATAAAGATTTGTCAAAGTTATTAGACTTCCAAGGTTTCCAAAAAATTTCATTGGATAATATTCCAAAAATGATTTATTTATAAAAGAAATTAAAGTACTCAATATTTTTAAGTTTAAGAAATATAATACTCAAATATCTGGTATATTTTCATTTTTATTCTCTCGTAAACCACACATATTTCATTTGATTGCCATCTTCTTTACAGCTTTATTCTGAAATTGCCATTATTTTCTTTAAGTGTTCAACTCCACACAATTCTCAGAGAACCGAAATTATGACAGCCATTTTGTATGTATGCACGCCCACATGAGCGAGGCACTTCCCTAATACTTTTTATAGGCATCGCATTACGATAAGAAACTCTTTCGCCATTGAGTATCTATAAAGAGATGGCATAATATTTATGGGGTAAAATGGGCGACCAGTAAAAAAAGAAGAGAGACACAACGGAAGCTGTCGAGCTTCCTGGCTGTACATTAGAGATGGGGATGGGCGGAGGCAGCTGTCGGACGTATTTCTGGGTTAAAATTTATGCGTAACGCATGCAGATGAGGGTCCACTATGGATGCGTGATGTTGCGAGTTGTTTCTACTTACGAGAACGAGTTCTCGTGTGGCACGTGTGTGCCAAAGAAGTTGTTTCCGCTTTAACTTAAAGTTCTTTTGGACTTTTACAAATAAATAATATATATGGAGATAAGTGTGGAAAATTCAATAGGAATATTCGAACTTTCAACGGTCGACGCAATATCTAATCTATATCCCAGCTGTTACAGTGAACCCTTCCCTCAAATTATAGCGCGTCAACAAAGCCATTAGAAGCATACTCTTTGTAGACCGTAATTCCACCCGCTCACGATTAGACAAATTTCTACACCTTAATTGCTTAGAAAACAATCAAAAATATGGCATTAAAGGCGTCATATGCTCTTCTCTCACGGTTCACGCCAGTCTTTTAAGGGTTAAGGGTTAACAGTTCAAGTGGTCAGGGGATCGGTCAGTCTAACCCTTAAGTGTGTGTGTTTGTCTGGGGGCGCCAACTGTTCAGGCTTGTAATTTGAATTTAATAGGAATATTGTTTGTTTGTTTGTTTGTTCATCGAAACCCAACGGAAGTTCACAATTTGCCCATTTACTAATTTTCCCTTGCTCAAGGGTTATATTTCCGTAAAAATAGAACTGTTAACTGCTATGTATCTCTCTTATTGTTATATGTCATGTGATATGTTGTCGTGTGTTGTGTTTGGAACAGATCATATGAGTAGGGTAAGGTTGATTACATTTTGGGTGTTTCATATTTCCTCAGAAAGGCAATTAAAGGGTTAGCTTGTATGGGGGTATGTGCGGGTGAGTACGAAAAAAAAAATACCAAAAAGACAATCGATTTTATCATAAAAACGAAATGCTCGAGTTAAGCAATCCATTTCAAGCTTTCATTTAATCTGGAAAAAAAATGAAACAAGAATCTGAATAGAAGATTATTATACAAATTTATTTTAGAATTTAAATGTCTCTCCTTAAATATTAAAATGTTAATTTATTTTTAAAACAAGCTTTTAGCGAAAGTAGGGAATTTTTTAGCTCTGTTACATAAATAGTATAAACAATTTGGCAAGTTTGCTCAATGACCCATGACAAAAATTGCTATAATAAACCATAACCGATCCAGGAAACTATCCAGACATCCATTAAATTTCATCAGTTTGCATGTTGCGGCACAATTTTTTGGGCAAAATCAAAAAGTCATGAGTCAATAGCGAACCCTTTCCGCCTGTCAAATGGCTGCCAGACAGATAGACAGACAGACAGACTGGCAATCAAAGAACATGGCGTTGCCAGCAATTTAAATAAAATGCCGCATCAAAACACGCCACCTGGCGACGACTGATGTGAATTTTTGATTAATAAAACGATGCCGACGACAATGACGACCCGTTAAATGCCTTCGCGTGACAAACGCAAACTGTCAGCTACACCAACCGCCCCACAACCTTCCCCCTTCTCACCAACGACCGCTGGCTGAGTAGATTTGAACGGAACCAATACATTTGTAAGCGTTGCCGCTTTGGAACATGCCCATAAATCAAGCGTTACGTTAAGTTGATGATTTCGCGTTATAAACAGGCAAGTTTTTATGCCCAGCCCACTTGGCCTTAAAAAACTGAAGGAAAGCCACACATGAGCCTAGAACAAAGTTTCTTGTTTATATTTGGGGTGTAAGCTTAATAGTGTCCACAACACCCACTCACACACACTCATACACATGTGTATTAACGGTTTTTCTAACTGCTCTCCGGATCCTAATGCGGCCCGTTACAAAATACAAAACTGGAGCCCGAAAATGTTGGGATACTTTTTGGCCATTAATCAAACTATCTCACGGGAGCATCACACACAGCGACATCGACATCATCAGCGAATGGATGTGTGTATCTGAATCTCTTAGTTGCAGATATTTACTTCACTTTTGATAAGCAACCAACAAGAAAGACAAAAAAAAAAAAAAATAAAGAAGTCATGGCCATTCGTTTTTTAGCATATGCTCCCAGTAGAAAATTAAGTTGACTATAATAGAAAGGAAAAACAGGAAATAAAACTATAGCGAGTGAGCCGAAACTAAATACCCTCACAGATTGCATTTATAACAGCTATGTAATATTATTGTTATCAGTTTTTTAACTATTTAAAGTCTACTACAGATTAATAAATTAATGATAAAAGTGTTCACGTCTGGCAGACTTTCTTCAATTAGATACACACATTGTGACAAAGTGAAAATACCTTCTGTAAGGGTATAAAAGTACAACCAACAGAAAACCGTCCACTCAAATGTCGTGGCTAACGAGAGGCGGGTATTCGGATATTGGAGGAACATTGGCCACATGGGTTAGGACTTTTGCTCTTGTGTTTTCTTTCGTATGTTGACAGTTTGATTAGAATTTGACTGTGGAGTGGGAGAGGGGGTTGTACAGTTGTGCTTGCGGCAACTAAAACCAGACTTCTTAGTGATTGCTGTAAAATACTCAAGGGAGAGTTGATTAGAAGTGTACATTCAATCTATTGGAATTTAAAAAATTAGTTCAAACTTATTTTAAAAATGTCGCTAGATATGTTAAATAATCCTGATATGTGTTGAGAATATTCTATTAATACTTTATTTAGACACTATATTATTTTTTAAGCTTAGTTTTATAAATATACATTTAGTTAATTTGTTTATACGTTTTCATTCCATATATATTTACCATAAGTAATTAATATTAAAAATAAGTTAATAATGCGCACTCCAGTTTTAGTTGAATTATAAAAAATTTTATAAAATATATTCGGCAATTATTCAATTTATTTATCTGCTTCCAGCATAAATTTGTTGAAAATCAAAAGCACTCTCTTAGGTTGTAGAAAATTAAGATTTTTTATAAGGCTCTTTACATTTAATCTTTAGAATGATAAAGTTACATATTTATGTATACATTTTGTAAAATTTCTTAAGATTAATATTTAAACTCTAAATCTAAAGTTTTTTTGATGCTCTTAAATTGGAAACTGTAAGTTCTCCACAAAAATCGAATCATTTCTATAGGAACATTATAATATTCACTGCTCAGCTCGAACAATTGCCAAGTAGTCTAGAAAATTGAGCAATCGTGCAAGAGCCAAAACAAACCCAAGGACTAGGCGCGATGAATCCGTATTGATAAGATGATGGCGAAGGCTAAAAAATACTAAGGGTAAAAGACCATATTAGAGAATGCTTGTGCGGCGTGCAGGCAAATAAAAAATCACATTAGAAACACACGTTGCCGTCAACACCCAAAAAGTCTCTGGCTCTGGTCGTGTAATAAATGATCTATGTAATAGACTTATATGTGGCAGAGAAGATGTGGCGTTAAAGTTAGCCCATAATGCTTTTATCTGCGACAGGACGACCAAGTGAGTGAAGTCCAGCGCCCAGCCTCCCGCGAGGTGTGGCCTTTTTTTTAGGCAAATTTCGATTGTGTGCATTAGATTAGAAGGCGGATGGCAGTGGGACTTGAGTGTGTGTGAGCGTGTGTGTGGATAACATTATAAGGGTGTAAATAAAAATATTAACACTAAACCCACACACACACCCCAATCAAAGAAAAGTCAAAGAACGACACTCAACCGCAGCCATTTTCCTCATGTCATTTGGGAGCACATGCATTAGCATCTTATTCTTATTGTAGTAGATTCGATTTGTTAGGGGATTCTTTTCTTGTTTTAGCATACGAGTACAAGAGACAAAACTTGTCGAAGCTGTTGCCATTTAAATTGAGTAATCACTTGGGGCAAAAGTTTTGCTCTTTCTGATGACTTGGCTGTGCGATGCAAATGAATGATTGGATTGGGTAGAAAAGCTAAACAGAGTTGAGCCTGGCTGGAGACAGTTCGCGATGGAACGATACACAGCATATGAACAAAAATATCAATGTTTCTGGGATTTTGACAGTAAAAGTATTATCTAAAAAAGAAAACATTGAAAAGTAAAATATTATATCTATTAGGTAAGCTTAAACGAAAAAGTGATAGTTTTTCCTGAGTTCATAAATCTTTTAAACATTTTTAATTATGCTTTTAAACAAGGAGTGTGATTGCGATATTACTAGAGCCAACAACCATTTTCTTACAACTCCTAAGTATTTCATCAATCCTTTCTTTGACAGCCAATCGATATAGTGCAAGGATTTAAGCTAAATTTGACCGGAAGGTATAATACCAACTCGGGTGATTTTATCGTCAGATCGTTGAGATATCTGAAAAAACAAAAAATTTTTCCTTACCAAAATTTTCTTTGACCATGCGATCCTTTGGCAGCCATAGTATCTGATATTGTGGACCGATTCGAACCAATTTTGAACATAATGTATGAGACCAGACCTGGTGCTTTTTGCACCAGATAATCAGATATTAAAAAAAAATAAAAGGAGTCTTTTATACTTAGACTTGATTTTCCACCAATGTTCTTATGGCATAATAGTCCGAACTAAACATAAACACTAATTTGATCTGCGTCCGGTATCCAGTTACCTTATTTATTAAACACATTTTAATTCCTTAAAGCGAATTACTTACCAAAGCGGTGATGGCAGACGATAGGATGCTCTTACGACATGTGGAATGCGTTAATTCCGTGCTAACAGACTGTAGCAGCTCTTTGGATTTCTTTGTGGGCGTATGATATGTACATGTCGCCATTGCTGAAACCGAAACTCTTGCGTCTAAGGAGTCTCTTCATCTATAAAAGCGAGATGGACAGAAATTGGAGAAATGGGTTGTGGTTCGACTTTTGTCTTTTTTTTACTCAACTCATTAAATACAAAAATACACAATCAGCAGCTTCCCACGTTGAACACCAATTTCGGTGATACAATTGCAATCGATCGATCATACAATTATCGATTTTCTTATTGCCAAATACCAAATCTGGTACATATTTTTATCATTGGTACCAAATCAATGCTCCCATTCGTTTTTAAAATAAACCCAATTACATATAAAATATAATGACGTTCATGATTTACGTTTGATAGCTTTTTTAATATTTTGATCCCTTTTTTTTTTCAGATTAAAAATGTAAAAAAAGTTTTTACGATAACCCACATTTCGCCAGCAATTGGAATTCTTATAATTAAACTTAAATCAGCATTTTACCAAATTTTCAAACTAAATGACAGCTGAGAGGGGCGAGAGAACAGATTCGGCGTCGGAAATGCTTGTATATTTAGTATTGGAACATTTGCATATATGCTTTTTTATGTCTTTTAGTAGTAGTATTTAAGTATAATGTATTTTTGGGTACGAAATAAGTGCAAATAGCAAACAAATCGAATCAAACATTTTGCATTCAATGTATTACAAATTTAATTTTTTTTGTTCTCATATTTTATTTATAATATATTAAAATTTATTTGAACCA